>OY282449.1:79282940-79882940 GCA_958295655.1 Palloptera scutellata | reverse complement strand
TTGACATGGCAGCAGTGTCGTCTGCGAAGACAATTCCATCAATTGTCGGCAAATCAGCAGTGAAAAGTGAATATAATATTGGGCACATAACACTGCTCTGAGAAACACTGGCTTTTATATCATATAGAGATGTGATGTCATTGCCCTGTTTCACGAAGAAATGGCGATTTTCAATATACGATTTTTAGAACGTGTAAAAGTTTATTGGAAGCATTTTTCTAACTTTATATAAAAGCCCTTCGTGCCACACATGGTCAAAAGATTGTGATATGTCTAGAAAAGTCGTGGTGCAGTGTTTTCTGGATTCGAAGGCTGCGTTTATTTGTTCAACAAGTCTATAAATTTGTTCAATTTGTACCGTGACCTTGACGGAAACTGAACTGATGATCAGGAATGAGATGTTTTGACACAATAACAATGTCGTTTACAATTTTGACGATTATGAAAGCAGTGGGCAAATCGTTAATAAAAAGCAAAGAAAGAATGGGGCCAAGATGACTCATATGAGGAACGCCAAAAGTAACAGGAAAACAATTAGACTTAAATCCCTTGAACAATACACTCAGGGTTCGAAATGATCCATTTCAGTAAGTAAAAGCAAATTATGATTTACTACGTCAAAAGCTTTTCTAAAGTCAGTGTACACAACATCAGTTTGTGATCTATTGGCAAAGCCTTCTAACACTCTTGAAGTAAATTCTATAAGGTTAGTAATTGTCGATTTTACGGGTAAAACCCCATGTTGAAAAGTTGAAATAGATTTATGAAGAAGTTTGGCACTGGAGTTCATACCTGTAGCGAAGACTTATATATTTAGAGAAATAAGTCAAGTTTTTGAATTTCTTATAGCGTTTTTAATAACGATTCTTTTGGTTTTTCAGCGTGCGGAGATCATTATTAAACCAATTCGAAAATTTAGATTACATTGGGGGACTGAAAAACTAAAGCCATTATGGATTGAATTTTTAAATTGCTCAACCGCCTTATTGAGTGATGAAACAGAATTAGGAGTTATAACTGAGCAATGAGTTCCAATCAACTTTGGAAACATAATTTTTCAGTTTCATATAAGTAGTCACTTTTTTTTAGTGGGGACGACATCTGGTAAATTTAAATCTCCAACAACGACTATTTTATCATTTGGTTTCAGCATATAGCAAATTTTACGGATTGCTGAAACATGCATCCGATATTTACTTTACTTTTGATGGCACAACAGCCCATGGAGGGCCTAGGCCGAGCTTTTCGCATCCACTCATGTTGTGCGTCTTATATTTGTACATGAATGGAAGGGACCTACAGTTTAAAGCCGAATCCGAACGGCGAAGGAAAAGCTTTTCATAGCCAATTCTTACTCTTGTAGGTTTGCAATTGCCTGCCAAGAGGTGGTGCCGTGTAGAAAAATTATTTTTTCTACTTTTTTTTTTGATTTTGCCTGTGCCGAGATTCGAACCCCGGACACTCTGCGTAGCAGTCCAACGCACTACCACTACGCCACAGCGACCACAGCATCCGATATACTTCGTCATAATAATTTGGAAAAATTGTTGCAGGGAGCTTATTCCAAATACGACCGGTACGACAGATGAACGAACTTTCTCTGTAATGCGTTGTTCAGTGGAACACCGTGTCTACGTGCAAGGCGTGAGTTCCTTGCTGATCGTGTAGTTCTGTTGAAACGGCGGCATCAGCTTGCGCATCTCAGAAGAACATCTACAGGGAAAGTAACGGTATAACAATAGGACGCAAGCCACGTTTCGACGATGTTCCAAGGACTCAATAGAGCTGGAAACTCTACTGTATCCTATTAGCTTTATCGCTCGATACTGGATACGGTGCAGGAGTTCCAGTTGCGTTCGTGAAGCGCCAGATCATGCAGAGATCAGTCGAAGTGAAATATTTTTTACACCGCCTAAGTAAACCGAGACACTTGGCTGCTTCTTTCGACACGTCAAAAATGTGTTAATTCCAACGACCATCACATTGGATGGACATGCCCAGAACATCAAGAATCGCTGTCTCCGCAATACCTACCCTACAGACAACTTTGGGTCTTACGCGCATTGCACTCAACTCTATTCGTGAGACCCCACTCGGACATTGACTGGGTATCTTTATTGAGTGAGTCATTCATAACATGCCTCAATCTACAAAGAGTTAGTGCGTTTTGAATAGGCATATGAATGAGAAATGGTGCTGTCATCTGCAAACGAGTAAATAGAATTTTTCGTTAATAACAGAAGGTTATTAATAAAGATAAGGAAAAGTGTAGCGGAGAGGAAACAATACCGTTTATCACAACATGGATAGAGTGGCCGCTTAGAAAGTTCGTGATCCATCGTGTGAAGTTACTCCCGACCCCATGCGCATTTAGTTTTGACACCAGTGCTTCATGCCACACTCTGTCAAACGCTTTTGAAATATCCAGAGCAACCGCCTTGCTCTCACCGAAGCCATGGACACTATGGTACCAGTAGTCAGCGAGGACCGCCATGAGATAGCCCGTAGAGCCATTTCGACGGAAACCATATTGGCGGTCATTAAGCAATTCATTTTGCTCAAGATACTTGACCAAGTAGAAGTTAACTACACTTTCTATGACATTGGATATCGTTGAACAGATTGCGATGGAGCGATAGTTCGCAGGGTCTGCAGACTTGCCCTTTTTAGGAACTGGTTGGGCATTGGCAACTTTCCGCCAAGACGGAAATACATCAGTTGTGTATGAAATGTTGAAAAGATTGCGTAACGGTTGCGCCAGCGTTGGAATGCCATCGGGTCCCGAAGCTACAGATTCGATAACGGGCAGTGGTTGATCGCTAGCTGGCAGAGCAGAATTATCTGCGAAAATGTTAGCTAAAAGGTTCGTTTTATCTGTAGAAAGAGTTGGAATTGAAGAAGTCGTTTGGTTCTTTACTCTTTTTACAAATTACCAAAAATTCTTACTACCCCTATGAAAATTAAGACTTTGTGCCTCAGGCGCTGTTCGTGTAGAAACTTTTCACGCTTTAGAGTGGCATTACAGCGATTTCTTTCCTATTTACGCAATTGTTCAGTATTGGCATTCTTGTTAGATTGTCAGTTCCTGAAAGCGACCTCTTTGGACTTGACTGCTTGCCTGCAAGTCGCATTCAACCATGCATTGTCTTTAGGTTAAACGCTAATTGTTTTATTAGGAATGAAAGACCGCATTGGTGGTCGCTGTGGCGTAGTGGTAGTGCGTTGGACTGCTACGCAGAGTGTCCGGGGTTCGAATCTCGGCACAGGCAAAATCAAAAAAAATAGAAAAAATAATAATTTTCTACACGGTACCACCTGTTGGCAATGGCAAACATACAAGAGTAAAAATTACTATGAAAAGCTTTTCACTTCGCCGTTCGGATTCGGCCCACTGTAGGCCCCTTCCATTCATGTACAAATATAACACGCACAACATGAGTGGATGCGAAAAGCTCGGCCTAGGCCCTCCATGGGCTGTTGTGCCATTAAAAGTAAAGTAAAGAAAGACCGCATTCTTCTAATATTTTAGCACTGGTTTATATGTTTTTACCGGTAAAACACAATTTCCAATTAAAATTTTGAAAAAAAAAGTTTTTGAGACCATTTGAATTTTTCTCGTAAACCCACGTTCATCGCTTCATTGCCAAAGGATTGTGGATTCGAGAATACGGAAAGGATGCTAAAATGGTACAGTGGTCTGAGTTTCCAAGAGGTGCGTGGACACTTACATCGTATTTGTCATGATAAGAAGTAAAAAATAGGTGAAGCATGTTGCCCTGCGATACACGGAATGTGTCGGTTCGGTCACTAATTGAGTCAGGTCATTCGACTAGCCAAGTAACTCGACATACAGACCTTCGGGTGTTGTGCAACTTGAATGGCACAACCAATCCGAATTGTAAACGTTGAAGTCACCAGCATCGACGATTTCACTGCACGAATATGTTTCCAAAATAAAAGCGATCGAATGAGAAAGGGAATCTATCTTATTAAAAGTAAAATCCCTATCAGAATTCGAGCTTCTATAGAGAAAACAGAAGTGTAGCAACTGAGACTGAATGCTGAACTTAATCCACATGGAGCTAAATTCAGCACCCGTCATATAAAGTTGTTGATGGCACTGGTACGCGACATCCGCATTAATAAAAAGGGCAAGACCCCTGTGGGGACAGAATATTGACACCAGATACCCTGGTACGTGAAAATCCAGTGGATCTGCACCCTCACATACCTGAGTGTCACCTAGTGCCATTACATGGGGTTAATGGACGTTTATAAACGCATATATCCAAGTCCGCGAATATTTCAAAAAGCTATACTAAAATTTCCAAATAAGCCTAGAAAAAATTAAAACAAGGCACTAATAGGACAGCGATAAAAAGATAGACTGCCATTGTGGCAAGTGTTATGCCTTTACCACAATGAACTTAAATTTATCAATGCCGACTATGACCGCATGTAGCGCAAACGAAAGGGTTATGGCAAGAGAAGGAAAAATAAATCAACAGCAATGCAATTCTGCTAACTGTGGGTGCTGTTTTGTTGTTATTATTGGTTTATTGTTGTTTCCGTTATGTTATATATTATTTTATTTATTAGTTATTGTTTATTTTTGTTTATTATTATAAACGCGCGGCGTGTTGTTAACATTAACGACGAAAAAAAAACAAAATTTTCGTGAGCGCATTATAAGTATACAAAATACCAATTTATACACCAAAAACGTTGGTGACATCCGCCCCCCTCGACTATCACAACTACACAACTGCCAGAAAATCCAGCATATTTTAAATGAGCTAGCCCGTCACATAACCAGCAAGTCACAAAGTGTTCAGAATCATCCTTAACGGTGCAATTAGGATGCGTGCAGATCATAGTTAGATTAAATTATAATCAAAATATATGTATTAGTTGTAGTCAAAAATTAAATGTTCTCTAAGGAAACAATGTAAACCTGCTGTAATTGTAGTAGATCTATCATTATAAAATTTATAGTTGGAGAAGCACTGAAAACAGCTGAGAAAAAATCAAAATAGCGGAACGGTAAATATACAATAAAAAGAGAAAGGAAAGAGAAAAGCTATATAACAACAAAATTTTGTTCTCACAAGTTAAAAGTATAAATATAATATTTGTATGTACCATATGCATGAAAATAAAAAATAAACAATAATGCCTGAAATTGTCTTAATTAAATAATTAAAAGAATACAAATAAAGCACTTAGCTATATATATTTAGAAACCAATAAAGTTACTTTTTGAAATTATTAAATTCTTTAGAACACGTTAAAAACAGAGTAAAAGAAAGAAAAGAATGGAGCTTAAAAGAACACGTTCGGTCGATTCGAAAGATTACTTATAACTTATTGCGAGCAACAATTGAAAATGAAATTAATTTTTTCAACTTAATTTCATCAAATAAGCTTTTCGTGAAAACATTTTTCATTTTTAACAAAATGGAAGCAAATTCACGTTATAACATTGCTTTTGCCTCTCATTTTTTGAACAAAAGTATTAGTTGAACCGCTAATATCAATGATATCAATGACAATACAACAAAAGGGGGGAGACAAGTCTGTTGTAGCTCTTAAGAACTCAAAAAAACCAACCACAAAACATAATTCCAAATGGCAGCGTACTAGGCGATATGAGTAAATTTACGCTCTGCAGTATGCTATGTTACAGGAAATACTTATATATGTAGGTGGGTTTTAAACTTACTTATATATGTAGGTGGGTTTTTTATATTTTGAAATTACATTAAGGGATATAGCAGAAATCGTGATGGATCTTGATGTAGTTTTCGTGCAACAGGGGTCGAAGCTACTATTCCACTACTACTATTTCTACTATTATTTTCTACTTCTTTTCTACTAGTATTTGCTAATACTTTTGTAGTAGTATTTTTAGGGTAGTTTTAATAAAAATTAGGTTTAAAGCACTACAATAGAAAAAATAAAAGTTATTGGAATGAAACTTGGGAAAAAATATAAAACACATTTCTGTTCACATTCACGACCATGTCTCGCTACTCATTTTAGTTTTGTTAGTAAGTAAATAAAATGATTTTAATTGGAAATTGGAAAAGTCAATTTAAGTAATTTGCGTTACAGGATTTAGTCAAATTACTCAAACTTTGTCAAATTACTCTATACCATACATTCATTTCAAATATTTAATTAAATAGTACTTATAATAGTATAGTAATAGTATTTAAAAAGTACAGTTAAATTGTAAGTATTGTTATGGTAATTTAAAACATAATGGTCAACAACTGTTTCAAATATACATAAATTTTTATTAATTTATTTGTAACATTGGTTTGATCACCTTATTAAATGAGTGAAACTGGGATAAGGTAAGAAAAATAATGTGCATATGTGGTAGACCTAAGAGCATAAATTTGAAATATCCAGTTTTCAACATATTTTGCAGTTCATTTTTATAGCGCCAAATATCGGCTAGAAGTCCTTACAAAATCAACCATTAGAAGACACCCCAATGAATAGTACCATGGATCCTGCGTAGTTAGTCATGTAAAACATCCTCTGGCTGTGATGATGTGGAATGCATTACAGCAAAAGGTCCTGGACCCTTACATTTTGTAGAGGGATTACTTCGTAGTTCCAAGGGGGGTTTCTAAGTATTAAGCAATTCCAGTTAACTTTAAAACATTTGTTGACCCTTATTATTCTTTAAAACTTAAACACGTAAAATTTCCTCCTTCATTCCTTTCACTGAACAACGACTGCAGAGCAATAAGGTTTTAGGAATGTTAAAACACTGTGATTACTATTAGAGTATAAATATGGTATGCAATGAAAATTGTATTGAAATGTAAAAAGTTAGTTGCCTCAGTCTTTTGTTTGCATGCAAAACAGCTTTACACTTTAGAAATCGCTTCAGCTTTTGCAACATATCAAATTTATAACAATTTTGTTAATTCGATTTTCTTTTTTTTTGTCAAAATTTCTATTACATAAAGAAATATTTTTTTTTTTGCCAAATCATTGACATATTTTCAAATTGAAACAACGATATTAAATGCCAAAAAAAAGCTAATAATAACACCCGTCAACACTTAGTTTGCGCCAGACACCTTATATATGCTTTCTATGTAATTCGCAGCTCTCATCACGTTATAGTTTTAAAGCATTTTTAAAGCAAATCAAAATAGTCAAAATCTGAATATTCGAATGCAAATCTATCGGATATAAATGGACGCCATGACGTAGTTGGTATGTAGTATGCTTGACTGCAACGCAGAGTGACCATGTTCAAATCTCGGAACAATGAATTGCGAATTGCTGTGCGACGCGTGTATCACAACGCACAACATTCCATCACATTAGTCGTCATTTGGTGCCACCGCTGCCTGACACGTGGACATATTTTCTCTGTCGCCGCCAACGTTTACAGTCGACGTTGACGTCGCTTCGCTGCTTCTGCTACAACACAACCGTTCATCACGAGAGTACCGTTAACAACCGTGAGTACCGTTATTATCAGCGCTCATCATTGGTACACACTATTGACAGTTACAAGGTAACCGTACTTGCAATAAAACACAAGGAAATCGTAAGCTTATGCATATATGTACATACATACATTTATCAACTTTATTTGTTAACATACCTACATATATGAACAGTCATATATACGTAATATTCCCTCTCTTGCCGTTCGCGTTGTTCGATCCACTGTTGCTAATTTGGCTTCCGATTTATCTTGATCCCACTTCAGTTTTCAAGCTTAGGTTCTATACCACGCTCATTACATTCTCACATACCTACTGTTGCTCGTAGCAATAAATCGTTGGACAAATGGCTACAGTAAAAGACGATGGTGATAATTTACCGTGAAGTGATGCATTCCCTTCATCATTGAAACAACAACTTTCTAGCATTAAACGGAACATTAATAATGTGAAACTCAAGGTGGAAAGGGATGGAGACACAGTTGGTTCCACTATTCTCGAGTGCCGTTTACAAATATTGGAATCATACTTAAAGCAATTAAGCCATATTCAAGGGCAAATTGAGAGAGTAGTCAGAGGACATGCGAGTTAGAGGAATTATTTATTGCAGGAAAGTCAATAATACTCGCCCTATTAAATAGTAAAGTGCGGAAGTAATAGTTTTAAAACCAGTTTTGTAGATTCACATGTAACCTCATCGATTAGTCATCGCATGCGCTTATCAAATCTAAAGCGCCCACAGTTTGATGGTAAATACACAGAGTACAAACGGTTTATAGGCTCATTCTACAAAATGGTTCATGATGGTTACGCTTTCCCCTATTGAAAAGTTTAACTATTTACTAAAGTGTCTTTCTGGTCAGACCCTGGCAGTCATTGAACCGATCCAGGTTACTGATGACAACTATCCAAAAGCGTTGCAACTTCTGAAAGAAAGATATGACAACAACGTCCTGCTATTTCTGGAAAATATTACCGCACTATTCAATCTCCCCACCATGAACAAGGGGGATCCAGTTGGGCTACGTGCTATCGTCGATTCTGTATCAGCACTTCGTGCATCGTTATTATCGCTTGGCACAGAAATGGATGTAATGAATACCATTCTAATCCATATTGTATTATCCTAGATAGATCATGAATCAAAGAGCGCGTATAATGAGAAACAGGAGTTTGAAGTATTGTATACATGGGACACTTTCTATAAAACGTTAAGTCGGTGGTGTCAGCTCCTAGAGGGACGCAAAAGGCAAATAGATTCTATCTAATAGATTCTAAAAGCCACAACTTATAAGGAACAACGAAGGGTCACGAGACAAGAAGGGTCATCAAAACTCGAAAAGAACTTCACATACATTCCTCAACGCGAAGGTAAACTGCGCACATTGCAATTCATCAGAGCATCCACTCGGAATTGTCCAAATTCGGGGGCCTTCCAGTGGCGGAACGGTTTGATTTTGTAAAGCGGTTAGGTCTACGTATTAACTGCTTACGAAAGGGACATTTTTTGTCTAAATGTCACTTCCTTTCTCGATGTAAAATCTGCCAGGCATCTCACCACACTCGTTTTACACACCTCTATTTCGAAATCTAATGTCTATCTATCTGCGTCTGCTACTACAGTATCTGTAGTTGAAACTACCAAAAACCTGAATTCTAAACCATCCATTACGTTGGTTAACAAATTAAACACAGGTGCCATCATACCTACGGCAATCGTTTTAATTAAGGATAAGTTTGGGTTGATGCAACTAGTTCGAGCACTCCTAGACTCTTGTTCGGAATTAAACTTTATCACAGAAGAAATGGCAAAACAGCTTCTGCTCGACTTTCATCAAAACGATCAAGAAGTCGCGGGCATTCGAGAATTTCGTACAAATTTGAAATACGACAATAAGATCACGATTCAACGAGTTTGAATATGCAGCTCCATTCGCAGTATCAAAATCAATTTCGGCTTATCAGTCCGGAGATCAAATCAACACCAGGGATTGGACATTACCAGAGGGAATTCAACTCGCTGATCCACTTTTCTACAAACCAAAGCGCATCGATTTACTAATAAGCACTGAATTGTTTTTCGATCTTCTACGAGAGGGTAAAATCTCTGTTGGCAAAGATATGCCTTTCCTAATCAACACCGTGTTTGGTTGGGTGGTGGGTGGCAAATTCAAATCAAAATTTAAATCTCGGGCATATATAATCTCTTGTAATATAGCAACTAGTCGCCATTTACCAAATCTATATTCGACTTTACAGCAATAGAGGACGATCCAAATCAAATATCATCGCTATCAGAAAAGGAGCAACGCTGCGAAAAGCATTTCACTGAGAATGTAACGATGTCAGCAGATGGTCGTGTAATCGCATGACTTCCCTTTAGAGAATCACCTGATAGTCTAGGTGAGTCACTTGAAATTGCTAACCGCAGATTTATGTAACTTAAACGACAATTGGAACGAAATGCATCTCTCAAAAGAATGTATATCGAGTTTATAAACGAATACTTGGAGTAAGGTCATGTCTCTATCAAGGAACACTGATTTAACCAGAACACAGCGTAACAACAAAGTTACCTGTTGCCTTTGATACGTCATCGCCCACTTCGTCAAATCGAAGTGCGCGACAGAAGATATGTACGTCGATGATTTGTTAACAGGTCCGATGATTTGGATGAGTGAACACAAATCAAAGAGGAAGTAACGAGCATTTTATCGTTAGCCGGCCTTGAATTGGTGGTCGCTGTGGCGTAGTGGTAGTGCGTTGGACTGCTGCGCTGAGTGTCCGGGGTTCGAATCCCGGCACAGGCAAAATCAAAAAATTAAAAAGTAGAAAAAATAATTTTTCTACACGGCACCACCTCTTGGCAGGCAATGGCAAACCTACAAGAGTAAAAATTGCTATGAAAAGCTTTTCACTTCGCCGTTCGGATTCGGCATTAAACTGTAGGTCCCTTCCATTCATGTACAAATATAACACGCACAACATGAGTGGATGCGAAAAGCTCGGCCTAGGCCCTCCATGGTCTGTTGTGCCACTAAAAGTAAGTAAAGTAAGGCCTTGAATTGGCAAAATGGAATAGTAATCACCTTGAGATGTTTGCTGACAGTTTAGAGGAAATACATTTGAAAATCGCAAAGGAAGAGATTGCTACAGCAGTCGGGATGGCTTGGAAACCTAAGGAAGATATATTTTGTTTTCGGTTTGAACTTCCAGATATACATCCAGCCAGCAAGCGTTCAGTTCTTGCTGAAACCGCAAGAATATTTGATGTACTCGGACTACTGAGTCCTGTAACCATTCGGTGCAAACTATTGCTTCAGGAAATGTGGATTCGACACATTGATTGGGATGAAAACCTTCCTAGTGATCTTTTCGTACCTCGATTTGTTTTTACATCGACAAATTGCATCAGTGAAATACACGGGTTTGCAGATGTATCACAACGAGCGTACGGTTGATGCTTGTACGTAAGTACAAGGTATGACAACATTTATAAAACTTCGTTACTCATCGCCAAATCGAAAGTGGCGCCAATCAAGGCACAATCATTGCCCAGCTTTGTGCAGCCATGCTGTTAAGCAAAATAAAAATAAAATCCAAATTATCAACAAACCGTGTGTATTTCTGGACGGATTCCAAAATAGTCCTTCAATGGAAATATTCACTCATCCAAATGAAACTGTTTCGTGGTCAACCGAGTCGCTGAATTACAGCGAGATACTCAGGATATAATATGGGAGCATGTATCATCTGTAAGTAATCCAGCAGATATAATATCGAGAGGTTGTAATGCATTAGACATTTCACATACAATTTGGTTCTCTGGTCCCGACTTTTTACGTAGCGCATCGTCTGCTATGTACTACTGTGGGCAAAAAGTATTAAGACTTTTTAATTTAAATTTCGCGCGGAAACCCATTCATCAAAATATTATTTTTTTAAGGTTGGTATGACTGTCGGTGACATCTGTGCCAAATGTCACATCAAAATAATCATTAGTGTTTAGTATACGCTTGTCTTTCTGAAGTACAAAAAGTGCATTCGGCGATTTTCACAATGAGTGAAATTATTCAACAAAGAAGTTCCATTAAATTTTGTGTGCGGAATCAAATTTCTGGTGCCGAAACGTTCAGAATGTTGCAAAAGGCCTTCAGTGATAATTGTATGTCGCGAGCAAGTGTTTTTGATTGGTACAAATTGTTCAAAGATGGTCGAGAACGCGTTGACGACGAACCACGTCTAGGACGGCCATCAACATCAACTGATGATCAACACTTCAATAAAATCAAGGAACTGGTGCTCGAGAATAGATGATTAATAGTCAGAGACCTTACTGGCATCGTTGGAATATCGGAAGGATCAGTGAAAACCATTTTAAAACATCATTTGGGCCTAAGAAGAGTGAATGCACGATTGGTTCCAAAATCACTGCATTGGTTTTACGAGACATTTTGCCAAAAATTCGACTGATATCGTTCCGCAACCACCCTATTCGCCTGACTTAGCACCGTGTGACTTTTGGCTATTTTCGAAAGTCAAAAAACCGCTTCGTGGACACCGTTTTGAGTCGATTGAAGACATTAAACATGAATCGCTAAGCGCATTGAAGGCTATTCCGGAAATTGAGTTTAACAACTGCTTCGAGAATTGGAAAAAACGTTGGCACAAGTGTATTGGGGCCGGGGGGGATTACTTTGAAGGGGACGAAATAGATTTGGAAGAATGAATAAAAAAATTTGAAATTATGAACAAAGCCTTACTAACTTTTGCCCACAGTAGTATACCGCGCGTTAAATAAGATTCGTGCCAACGCAATCATCACGGTATCTCAAATTATTCACGTACCATATAAAGAGCTAGACAATTGCTTCTTGGAAAATTGTTTCTGATATACAACGGTTGCACTACAGGGAAGAAATTGAGTGTTTGAGTACCAACAAGCTAATAAAATCATTAAAAGCAATCAAAAACTATCACCATTTCTACATGAACCTAGTTCGTATTTTAGGAATTGGAGGGTTTTTGAGTAACGCATCAATTCCATATGATGCTAGGTTTCCAGCATTATTGCCTAAGGAGCACAGATTCACTAAACTGTTCGTTGAGCATCTTTATCGAAAACACTTGCATGCTGGACCAAAGGTTCTCATCGGTTTACTTCGCCAGAGGATCTGGGTAACAAACGCACGAGACCTTGTTCGTAAGGTTCTGCGTAACTGCGTGCATTGCTTAAACTACAAACCAAGGCTCATTGGTCAAATCATAGGTAACCTTCCTGCTGACCGCTTACAATCAAAGCGTCCATTCCTGATTAGTGGAGTTGAGTTTTGTGGCCCATTCTTTATTTCATACCGGCTGCGTGGGAAGTAACCATATCAAGTTTATGTGGCGGTTTTCGTATGCTTCACCACCAAAGCATGCCATATGAAACTTGTTTCTGATCGATTAACTAATTACGTTTTACTCTGTTTGAAAAGATTTATAGGAAGATGAGGTATTCCGCAACGTCTTCATTGCGACAACAAGTTCCAGCAAAGCTTCTTCAATGCAGACACAATGGACAGCTTAATTACATACATACAGTAATATCACAGGCTTCGAATTTGTTTTTGTCCCACCACGCGCACCGCACTTCGGTGGTCTCAGGGAGGCCGCCGTAAAATCTGCAAAGACGCTATTGGCAAAGAATGCTGCTCAAGCCAATCTTACGTTCAACACCCTTGTAATTGAAGTAGAGGGTATCCTCAATTCGCGTCCCATCACTCCAGCGTCCGAGAAGCTCGAAATTATGGAGAAGTAATAACTCCTGCGCATTTATTAATTGGAAGAACACTTAAGGCTACACACGACGAAAGATTCGACGACACAAAAACGTCGTACTTGACACGATGACATCGGATTACATACCTAAAGCAACGATTCTGGCACCTCTGGATGCGCGACTATGTACTCAGTCTCCAAGAGCGTTCCAAGTGGCGAAATCCCGAGAAGAATTTGGCACTAGGGCAAATGGTACTGGTTCACGAGGATAATCTTCCACCACGACAATAGCTACTAGCACGCATCACCAATACGATTACTGGTACTGATGGAAAGGTGCGGGTAGTAGATCTTAAAAACACAAGGGGCGCACTGCGACGTCCAACTCATAAACTGGATCCGCTGCCAACTTCCGATGATGCTTTAAAGTAAGTTCTTTCAACGGGGGGAGCATGTTCGGGCAGAATAACTATATAATATAAATTTTGTTGCTTTTAATTATAACTCAAAACATTTAGTATATCATAAGACTTATAAATTGTACCGAATACTTAAATACAATTCTTATTAATTTCATCAACACTAATCTGTCGATACTTATCAACAGCTTTGAATATTATAACGGATTATCACAATTTGCCTGTGGGCCCTGTGGTGTAGTGGTAGTGTGTTGGACTGCTACGCAGAGTGTCCGTGGTTCGAATCTCGGCACAGGTAAAATCAAAAAGTAGAGAAAATAATTTTTCTACACGGCCCACCTCTTGGCAGGCAATGGCAAACCTACAAGAGTAAAAATTGCTATGAAAAGCTTTTCACTTCGCCGTTCGGATTCGGCATTAAACTGTAGGTCCCTTCCAATCATTAACAAATATATCACGCACAACATGAGTGGATGCGGAAAGCTCGGCCTAGGCCCTGCATGGGCTGTTGTGCCATTAAAAGTAAGTAAAGTAATCACAATTTGCCTACTCTAGAATTTTATATATTTTGTAATGTAGATATACATAAGTATGTATATGAAATAAATGGGAACTTTCACTTCCGGAGATAACCGAGAAAGATGGTTTTTTTCTTTCCCCAACAAACCATTTTGGTGATATGCATTGAAATAGTGTTTACTAACCAGTGTTTACATGAGATAGTGTTTACTATTAACCGGAAGGATTGCACTTTCGAATAATACCACTGTGGAAAAAAATTGTTCGTTTCTTATTCCAAGCTATAAATGCCTTACCCTGTATATAGAGTATTTATGAGGTGTCTGACGCAAAAATATGCAATTAGTTGAGTAGTGAGTTAGCAAAATTTAAGCAGCAACAATAGCAATAACAACATTAATAAAAAGGGAAGGTAGGCATTGGCTAGTGCTTATTAGTAATTAACAATGTTAACGTTTGCTTGCTTGGGACCCTACTACCTCTACTGTGTAACAACACAAGCATTAAAAAAATAACAAAATCAACATAAAGGAATTATCGGACCATTTAATGTTGAGTTGTGTGCTGTAAACTATTGGCAATATTATATTAATGATTATAAAAGATACTATTCCAAAATGGCCTTATACATATCGCTATTTGTGACGACACCGTCACAACTCTAAATTTTACATGATTCAATTATTGATGCATAATAAACTGAACAAATTTCGAGGGTCAAAAGTTTTGAAGTTGTTAGTCGTATAGTTACAAGTTAGGTTAAGTTGCGAAGGCGCGCGTGGATAAGTAAATATCAGCCATTCCACAAAACACATTCCACACACATTCCAGAAAACAATTTGCTAGGAGGCATATTTCCCTATCCCCTATTGTTATAGCTGTAGCGTAGGTGGTAGTGTGTTGGCCTGCTAAGCAGAGTGACCAGGGTTCAAATCTCGGCACAGGCAAAATCAAAAAGTACAAAAAACAATTTTTCTACACGGCACCACCTCTTGGCAAGGCAATGGCGAGAGTAAAAACTACCTATGCTTTCGCTTCCATTCATCTACAAATATAACACACACAACATATGTGGAAGCGAAAAGCTAGTCTAGGATTGTGAAGAAACATAAACCCAGGCAATGGAGCCGTTTCATCTATAGCCCTGAACATCGTCAGAGAAAGTGGAGGATCGATTCTAGCTCTTCTTCATCGTGACAACTTCTTCACAGTCCGCTTGTCGAAATGCGAAAATGTTGGAGCATTGTTGCGATAGCACAATGCCTGATTATTCACCCGAGCTGCAGATTTTTTTGAGCCTTAAAATAGCATAAGGCCCTGAAGACTTCACAGTTATCATTGTTAGTCCAAAAGTTTTTTGCCACCGCAATGATGTATTCGTTTACTTATGTTCCTAACGCATATCGCAGTTTGTACATAATGCAAGTTTGATTTCACTTCTTAACTAACGCTTTCCTCCAGAAGAGAGACCCATAGGTGATGATAGGTCTCGCAGCTCGAATTATTTTCTCCAGCATAAGGTTAAAGAAGTCACACATTAGGGAGTCATCTTGTCTGAAATCTCTTTTGCTATCAAATGGTGTAGAGTGTTCTGTCCCAATTTTCCCTGCGCTGGTGGTGTCGGTCAGTGTTATTTTGCAAAGACGAATGAGCTTCGCAGGGATACTAAAATCAGACATTGCGACGTACAAGTGATCCCTAATCAATCGTGCTGTCGAAGGCGGCTTTATAATCGACGAATAGATGATGGGTGTCGATGTTTTTCTCGGGTCTTTTCCAGGATTTGGCGTAGTGTGAATATCTGGTCGATGGTGGATTTACCAGGCCTGAAGCTGATAAGGTCCAATCAGTTTGTTGACGATGCGCTTCAGTCTTTCGCACAGTACGCTCGATAGAACCTTATATACAATATTGTAGAAGGCTTATCCCACGTTAGTTGGCGCAGGTCGTGAAATCACCTTTTGTGATCTCTTGGACTCCAGTATAAACAACTCAGCAGGCAGGCCATCTGCACCTGCAGCCTTATTGTATTTCAGCCGAGCTATGGCTGTTAAGACCTCATTGTCATCGGGATTATTTCCGTCATCAACATTAAGCAGACGCGAAAAGTGATCCTTCCATAATCTTATTATGCCCTGAACATCTGTCACCAGATTTTATTCTTCATCGTTGCAGGACGAAGCACCGGTCTTCAAACCATCAGTCAGGGGATTTATTCTTTCAAAGAATTTTCAGACCTCGTTACTGTCACGTATCATTTCGATATCATTGAACTCACGTCTTTCTGCATCTCTTTTCTTGCTCCTGAAAAGATGTTTCTCCTCCCTCCTTAATTCTCTGTATTGCTCCTCAGCAGTTGTATTTGACTGTAGGGTGGCTTTGTAAACAGCGTTTTTCGATTCTGTAGCATCGTGACCCTCTTGGTCGCACCACATATTTCTCTTCGGCAGCCATACGCATAGAGCTGGAAATGTGCGTCAACTTCGCGCATACATATATCAAGTTGGGTGTTTTTCGATAGGAGGAGTTCGAGTCCATTGACAGCTGTCTGTTGTGATAGCTTTTCGACATCCATCTTTCTCTAAGTTTCTATCCGTACGAGATTTGCTACAAATACACGTATGCAGTCGATCACAACGTGATCTATTTGCGCTACTAACTGTTATGTTTCGTGCGGCGGCGAAGTCGATTAGTCTCATACCGTTGTCGGTGGCTTCGTCGTTTAGACTGAATTTTCCGATCGTCGAACCAAAGAGTCTCCTTGCTCACCTTGGCATTAAAGTCGGCTAAAACGATTTTAATATCGTGGCCGGGGCAATGCTCATAAGTTTTGTCGAGGAGGTCGTAGAAGTCATCTGTGGTCGTTTCATCCTTCTTATTCGCCAGGGCCTGGACACAAATTAGGCTAATGTTGAAGAATTTTGCCTTGTTGCGGATAGTGGCTAAGCGCTCGTTCGCGGGAGTTACAACACACGTCACAACAACAACTCAACAAGCACCCACCAAGGGCAGCACAATAACGGCCGTTGACACCTTAAGTTGGGGAAATGCACCGATAGCAAATTGCACAACAATAGCCAGCGAAATTCATAGGAAATTCAACAAGCAACAGCCAGCCGAAATTAATAAGAATTCAATTATGAAATGCCTACATAAAAACTAAAGCAGAAAATATTTATATTAAGCTAACAAATAATAAAGAGTTCAGTTATTTTTTTGGAGTAAACAAAATAAGTCGTTTCTATTGAACGCTCCCGTTGTTGGAGCTAGTTCTTTTTTTTTTTGAGTTATCTATCGGAGATAACGTAACTGGCGCAGTCTCCGGAGTGGCGAGTCCTGGCTAAAGTGAATGAGCGAACATCATCAAAAATGAAAACTCTTCTAGTGTAGAAGTTGATGTCGAATGTATATCGGCTCTCATCCTTCTAAACGCTGACTGCATATCAGCTCTAACAGGACTGTAGTCTAAACTACTAATCGCCGCAAAAACCCGCTCTCACCGTTCATCATTCACAAACTGTAACATTATCATCATCATTCAACTAACTCATCAACTTAAAAGCAAATAAACTACATCTAGAAAATCAAAACGTGAAATGCAATTGTTCATATTCATAATTATCAGCAGCCTGTAAGTGATATTTAATTAAGTTATCATGAGAAAATTGTGACCCAAATAAGAAAAAAAAACAAAATATATTTAAGTGAATTATTATATGTTAAATGCGAAAGTTTAGACATCTACCCTACCTAATCAGGACACTTACCCCAACACCAGAAAACCCCGATAACCCTAATACACTAAACCTAGCTCTTCCAATCCTTGAATCCCCTAACCCATCAGCTCAAAACATGGTAAACCAGAATGTCAAACAAATATTTGATATCCTGCAAATCCCAGATGCCATAAAAGACTTGCCTCATTTTAATGGCAATCCTAAACTCCTCTATGAGTTCGTAAATAATGTTGAGGCAATTTTGACATACCTTTCGGAAATAGATGACACACCATACGCAAAACTAATATTACATGCTATTAGAAATAAAATTGACGGCGACGCAAACAAAGTACTAAATATGTACGGAATCCCACTTAATTGGGAAGAAATAAAGAAAAATCTTATACTACATTACTCCGATAAGAGAAACGAAACTTCGCTAATACGCGATTTACACAATTTAAAACAAAATGGAAAAAGTGTGGAAGAAGTCTAGAGTGGTATTATAGAAGTGCAAGCCACAATAAATAATAATCTACTTCTCCATGAGACCGACAACAATGTCGTCATAGTAAAAAAATAATCTTTTCGCAGAAATGTGCTTAAACACCTTCCTTTCAGGACTTAGAGAACCATTAGGATCAAGCATTAGGGCTATGAAACCTAAAGAACAGAATATCTTTTATATGAAATTTGATGGAAATAAATACAATAACCTTCCTAAACAGTGGTCACAAAATTTAAACCAAAGTAGCAGACAGCAATACCCTACAAATAGTTCAAATAGATTTAATAATTCTAACAATGGGCAAAGCTTTCGACAGCCGTACTTTAATAAACCGCAAGAACAAAACAATAGTTCAAATAGATTTAATAATTTTAACAATGGTCAAAACTTTCAACAGCCATACTTTAATAAACCACAAGAACAAAACAATAGTTCAAATAGATTTAATAATTCTAACAATGGTCAAAACTGCAGACAGCCTTATTTTAATAAACCACAAGAACAAAACAATAATCCATTCCAGAAACAATTTAAAACCTTGGGGAACAACCAGACCCATAATAATAATAATTTCCTACCACGACCAGAGCCAATGGATACCATATCCGCTAGATCACGCTTAGCTCCTTCTAACTTTACCCGCAGAACATACACAAACAAACAAATACACAATACTGAAACAGAACCATTAAATGATTATCAACCAAATTTAGAACATTTTTATGACAATTACCAAAAAAAAAATCCATTTGCTTTTAAACCCAAAATTGATGATTCAAATTTTTACGTTGCATCAGACCAACAACCGGATATATAGATCTAAAAAAACACGGGTCGATTCTTCCCTTCATACATATCTCATCCCCTTTTGGTCACCCACTTAAATTCCTTATTGATACAGGCGCATCCGCATCTTTTATAAACCCAGAATTTAAAGAAGCATTTCAAAAAGTGCTCTGCGAACCTGTCACCATTACTAAAATTTTAAATAAGCACATGTTAAATCAGCAAGTAAATATTCCAATATTTTGAGAATTCAATATACCTGGTATACTCACCTTCTTTGTATTTAAATTTCACAATTATTTTGATGGCCTTATTGGCGTTGACATTTTAAAACAGTTGGAAGCAAATATCGATTTACAAAATAACATTTTGCGTACAAGTAACACGAGGATACCAATACTTATAAAACAAAACGTAACATCTGGGAAACACATTATCCCCACACTCAGCAAATTAATAGTAAAAATTCCAGTCAATTTCTGTAACGTCGACATTTATATAGAAAACGTAAAAATCTCTGAAAACCTACTAATTTCTGAGAGAATCTACAAAGCACAAAATTAGTTTAGCCTCGTAGAGGTCAATAACTTTTTTTACAACGAACAAATACTATTCTTAGAAGCACCCTTAGAAGTCCTACCATACACGACATCAAACTTTATTGAAATAAATAACTTTAACAAGTAAATATTTCAATACACCGATACCGACAGTTGTATCGGCAAATGTGATCGAATCTCTACGTACAGATCATATAAACTCTGAAGAAAAAAGAGAAATCATAGAAGTATGCAAATCATTTGACGATATTTTCTTTAAGAAAAATCAAGACCTATCATTTACGAACCAAGTAAAGCATTCCATTAAAACCCTCGATGACTCACTTATCTATGTAAAATCCTATAGATATCCTTTTTCGTACAAAAGCGAAATCAAAGATCAAATAAATAACTTACTCCGTCAACAAATAATAAGACCTAGCTATTCATCATGGAGTGCCCCTGGGTGGATAGTCCCCAAAAAAATAGATGGTAGCGGAAAACAAAAATGCTCCTTGTCATGGATTTCGGCAAGCTAAACGACAAATCTATTTTCGATAAATATCCAATCCCCAATCAGACAGAAATTTTTGAAACAAACCAAGTTTTTTAAGGAGATAAAAGAAAAATTAGAAGCTAAAACAGAACGTCGAATCAATAAATTAAACCTAACAAGAAAGGAACCAGAATCAATAGAAGCCGATACAGATATTTACAGGAAAGAAAATAGAAGAAACAAGATTACTCCTAGGTTTTCAGGACACAAACTGAAAAAGATCAACAGATTAACACTTATTGCTACAGACAATAAGAAACTCCATAAAGATAAAAAAGGTAAAAGAAAATTAAATACTAAAATAAAAACTAACAAATAAATTAGAAAATAACATCTAAAGAATAAATTTTCACACAGGTTTCACTGGTCACCGGACAAAACATGTATGTTAAGGAAATGGAGGACAATCAAGGCCTCCTCCACATAAATTTAGGGAACGCAATAACAATTAAAACACATAAGAACTTAATACCTCATAAACCTAGATAAGTAAAGGGAAAACATAAATAAAATAAGTAGGTCTTTATCTAAATACACAACATATTACACATTGAAAAACTCATTCAACACTACAAAACGTAAGCTCAATGAAGTAGAAAACAAATTAAACTCCTTACTGCCAACAGTAAGAAAGAAAAGAGGTATTTTCATTTTTTTTCGGACAGCTCGTAAAATTAAAAATGGAAATTTGTTGTCGTTTATCTTTTTCTTTATTTTGATGGCCACCTCGCAGGGTACAGTACGGTAACAAGTCGGCCCAAACCAAAAAAAATAATTAACTTTTTCATTATGTCCGATTAAATGCTCTCCGAAATTTTATTTCTCTTACTTTTTTTTGTTTTTGTTGTTTTGTTACTCAAAATTGTACCAAACAAAAAATGTTTAATTTTACGATAATATGTACTTACATAGTACATATTTTAAATTTTTTATTTAATAATTTTTTGTAAGAAAATATTGCAATATTGAAATATTTTGATAAGATATTATATAAAAAAAAATTAAAAGTCTCAAACGCAATGTTCGGGCGCGACCCTACACACACACTGAAATATAAATCATTTTGCAATCAACGGTGCTTAAAATATTCGTGGTTATTTTTCACATCAGTTATTGTTGAAGTTATTTTAACTATGAATATCCTTGTGAACTGTGAATATTTCACTATGGGAAGTAGGCGTGGCTTTTGTTCAATGCTGACAAAAAGTTGCTCAATAGACTATTTCAATGACAGGTATCGAGTTTTGTTCAATTCACTTTGTAATTTTCTTCAATATCAATATTTGAAATTTTTACTTGGATGAAAGGTACCACGCCTACTTTATCGATTTTGCCCATGTCAGAAC
Organism: Palloptera scutellata; assembly: GCA_958295655.1. Classification (NCBI taxonomy): domain Eukaryota; kingdom Metazoa; phylum Arthropoda; class Insecta; order Diptera; family Pallopteridae; genus Palloptera; species Palloptera scutellata. The sequence continues at coordinate 79,861,307 of OY282449.1, read as the reverse complement.
TTACCCCTTACTCAAATTATCATTTACACGAACTGAAGGGACATGGTTAAATCGACTCCGCTATGCACGCTCATTTCATACCTACGACGCCTAATTTTGAGCGTTACAAACAAAACTCGATTAAAACCAATATGGACTTTACACAGAGTGTATGAGTTCGTTTAAATTGTATTTATGTATCATTTATACCATATGTACTAGTATTTTGTGCAGTGCTGGAAAATTCCAAAGAATAATAGTATTTTTGATAAAATTGAACTTTACTCGCAAATGTTTTTAAAAGTGTATGGCCAATTACTCTAGTACTGGGACTCGAGTAAGGTTTTATTCGAGTAGAGTCGAGAATATTTTTAATCAATTATACTCGATACTCCAATAAAACCGATTGAGGAAATATACGAATTTAGACGTGGTCGTACATCTGTTTTTGATGAGGAGCGCCCAGGCCGCCCGGTAGACATGGTTACCGAGGAAATCGTTGAAAAGGTCCGCGACCTGATTCTCGCTGATCGCCGAACGAAAGTGCGCAAAGTAGCAGAGGCCGTTGTAGTGTCGTGCAGAACGGTAATTAATATTTTACAGGATAGGCTAATGACAATGGTGTCGGCCCGATGGGTGTCGCGATTGCTTACGGTGGACAACAAGCGGATACGGACTTGTCGCGGCTAAATGAATTGAATTACGAATTGCTGCCGCACCCACCGTACTCGCCCTTGGCTCCCTGCGACTTTTTTCTGTTACCCAACATGAAAACGTGGTTCGGTTGAAAAAAATTCAGCTCAAAAGAGGAGGTTATCGTCGAGACAGCAGCGTATTTTGAAGAGTTTGACAATTGTATTTTTTGGAGGAATTAAAGAAATTTCAGAAACGGGAAAAGTGTATTGTACTTAAAAGAGATTACGTTGAAAAATAGAAAAAGAAATTTGTGAAAAACTTGCTTCTTCATTCCTAACAAGGGTACTTATTGATCTACTCTCGTATTCGTGTGCGATCACAAGAATGATTGAGAGAGAGAGCTTGAGCATTTGTGCGAAATGTAAACAAAGGTCTGGTATGACATAGTACAAAAATGGTAAACCTGCGCAATGCCTAATCTTGCAGTCTATCATTCTTGGTGTCATCATAGGTTTTACTACATATGATCTATTTTATTTATCATCTTAATATAAGTAGCAAGCTTTATTGTATTTGTATTAATATTTTCGTTTGCGATCACAAGAATGATAGAGAGGGAGAATATTTCTCTGCTATGGTAGATAGACGTGGATATTTCGAAGTGGAGAAAATTTTGTCAGAAGTTATTCTTTAAGTTATTTCACCGAATTCGGTTTAATTTGCTTTACTATTTCCTTTTATATTTATCTTAAAATGTCGTTTGATTTCAATTTCTTGAAAACATTTCTTTAAAAATTTCACTTGTATTTGAAGTACCGATTTCACTTGACCGATTTTATCTTTTTCACATTTTAACGGGTAGCACCATAAACCCCTCTTGGCTACGCTTTTGTAAGAAAATTAAAGATTAGTCAGTTTTCTTTACTCTCATCTACTTGTACGCTCAGCTTTTATCTCAGCACTAGTAATTTTATGCTCATTAACTTTTTATTAAGAGCAACAAAAACACCTGCTTTAGCAAACTGAAAACTTGTTTGTTGTAGCTTTTTTGCTACTGCTTTTTTTCTTCCAGCTTGTAATGTTGAATTTCTCTTATGCTTATACTTGGGACTGGAGATTGGTTTTAACGTTTTGTAATGCAAGCTGTCAATTGGCTTGCAGGCGTTGAACGTAACGAACGTTTTGCGAAATGCGCACTGAAAAGTTTTAGTTTTCGTAAGGTGCATAGAAAAATTATAGAAAATGCCAATGCGATTTTAAAGTCGTTAATTATCGCTTTTTGCTAAACTTTTATAAAAATTTAAGTCGGCGTCGTGTTCATAAAAACTACAGGATTAAATTAAATTTTCAAGTGAATTGCGAAACCCAATATTCTAAAATTGTATGTAAAGTGTTGTTCCACATATTTTAAGTTTTTTATAAATTCATATTATTACAATGTTTTAGCCTCTAATTTCCAGTAAATAGCATTACTAATTAAAAAAAAAAGTTGATAACTGTTAAGAAATTATGAGCTTTGCAATAAATGTCAAATGCCAAATAATGAAAAATAAACTGAACCCATTGGCAGTTAATCTACGCATGGTTTTGGAAGTCTTTAGAAATGTGAAGTGATTTATGTATTTCTAATATTTGCTGTATCGAGAGGAAGAAACTAATAATGAGTATTTTTATTCTTAAAACCGAATATTGTAGTTTTAAGAATTTAACCACCAAACGCGGACAACTTTCAACAATTTTGTGGTTTAGTACATATGTGCCGCTAAACACTTTCATTCTTACTCAACCAAGTAAAAACGAAATTTAAATTATTAACAACGGGCTTGTTGTGATTTTATTAATTTTTGTTTAGTAACAATCACGAAAAAGAAACACGCAACCAACAACAACGTGATAATAGCAGCAAAAGATATAATCGAGCAGCAGCAGCAAAAACAAACATACCAAACATATACATACATACTCATACATTCATATATTTAGTTTCATGAACCGGTATTGCACTTTCCCCGTTTTATATGTAATAACAACAGTAATCAACAAGCGCATCGACAAAAACAACCATAAAGCAGAGTATCGAAAACAAAAATAAACATTCAAAAAAAATATACATATTTTAAATGCTGGAACCGTAGCATACACCATAAAGGCACAAAATAGCTAACATATTTTAACATGGCAGCACCAGCGTCGCCAACCACCAGCATATACATTTTTTTTTAGCGTTGTTTTTAGCTTTTCTCTGCTATTCGAAGACATCAAAATCAGAAAGAAACTCATAATTTCATCTGAATCTCGCAGTAAGAAGTGTGTACATTTTTTAGTGTTTTATTTTTATTACTTTAAAATATTATTGCTACTTTGGTAGTTCTTGAATAACTAATTTTTGGTTGCTGTTAGTGAAAATTCATCTTTGGTGTATTTGAGTGGAATTCGTATCATTAAGTTGGAAGGGAAATAACCAACTCTCTATTGTCATTGTCAGAATGTGTTCGAAAAACCAAATGAGTGTCTTAATGGAAAAGTTGAATACGGTAAGTTTTGAAATGTATTTACCACAATTTATAATTTAATTGAAACCTTGGAAATATTAGAATTAATTTCTTTTATAATTCTTCATTTACTCAAAATGATCATTGCAATTTGGAAAAAATGCAATAAATATTATTAGCCAATGTTGACATAACAATTTTCAATTTGCTTTTAAAACCATACAAGTTCTGTAATTGTGATTATAGTTAGATTACGCTGTTGTTACAACCAAGGCCTGTCTTCCAAAAGGTATTTTTGTTCAGTATTATTCAATCTCAGTTATATAGTTTATGAGTAAAAAAAATTCTGTTTTTATTTTATTTATTTTTTATTGATACATTCAACACTCAGGGTGTACCCCTATGAATGCAGAGCATTGTGTTGAATGGAGGGAAGATTGATAGGTAGGAGAAAGAAGGAGGGAGAATCAGAGACGGAATGCAATCACACAGGACACCTATAAAGAGATAGGCAGCCATTTAGGCAAGTGTTATGCCTTTACCATAATGAACTTCAGTTTATCAGTGTCGACTATGACCATATGTATCGCCAAAGGCCAAGCTTTTCGCATCCACTCAAGTTGTGCGTGTCATATTTGTACATGAATGGAAGGGACTTACAGTTTTATGCCGCGAATTGAAAAGCTTTTCATAGGCAATTTTTACTCTTATAGGTTTGCCATTGCGTGCCAAGAGGTGGTGCCGTGTATAAATCGAACCTCTGACACTCTGCGTAACAGTCCAACGCACTACCGCTACGCTACAGCGACCACAACCTTACCCTTATTTAAAGTTTAATGTCTCTTAAGGATTTCTCTTTTAGCCACAAAACGCTCCAGTTATAAAGAAGATCCGTGTGGTCGTGATATATGATATTCCGGTGTCTTCTTTAAGAAAAAATTACCAGGGTAAAATCAGAAAATTGATGGGCAACGTTCAATCTTCGAAAAAAAATTATCGGAAAAGCTTTAAACTTTTGTTTTTCTCAATCAGCAGAAAACTGATTGTTTTATTTTTTTACTTTAAACATACACGTGTGCAGAGCTGTGCATCTTTAATCAAGAAATGAATGCCGTTAACTCGAAAAGCGTTCACACTCCTATCGCTGTTGCCAATCCACGATGGAGCGTTGGCGCTCTTCCATTTTTGACTTCCAGTGGACATTTCTCCTTATTTTTTGTAGATCAGCTAGCTCTGTTGCATATATTGAGTCATATAAAAAGTATCAGCAGTTGGTACCCACAAACTGCCATGTTGATGTTTAATGCCTCCGCTATCTTCTTACAGCTTGCGTGTCGATCTTGCTCCACCAGTTGCAAAATTTTATTGAAATTTCCGGAATGGAATCGACCATACCACTTCTTTGTTCGGCGTTCACTCACAGCATCGTCATCGTAAACCGCACAAATTTTTCGGTTTGTTTTTGCAGGGATTTTATCTTTTCTTCAGTAATAAAGCATAACATATTTCTTCAGATATTTCAATCATTTTCAAATCAGACACAACTGTCTTCACACAAAATGTAGTCTGAAATGCAACCTTTCAAACAGGTGTTTGTTTGACGTAATCGGACTAGTATTGCCAGATTTGTCGGTACAAATTGTCCCTTTTCTTTTTCATGCACCAAAATCTTTTTGGTAGTGCATTGGGCTGCTTCGCAGAGTGTCCGGGATTCAAATCTAAAATATTTTTTTTACACCACACCACGGCAGGCGATGTCAAAAGTAAAAATGGCCTATGAAAAGTTTTTCACTTCGCCGTTCGGGTTCGGCATTAAACTGTGGGTTTCTTCTATTCATGTACAAAGAATAATTCACGCTGTGAAGAAATCAGTCGATGCTTCTTCAAACAATTTTGTCTAAACAATGATTGGAATAAAATTATGTCACTGAAATGTTAACGGCATTAGCCAAAATAAATTTAAACTCCAAAAGTTTCTATTATATATAGTAATGTGTTGATGTCATGCTTATGAGTGAGACTCATCTCAAATCAGTACAAACTGTACTATTTAAACTATACGAAATAAATGAATCCATTAAGAACTTAGAAACAGAAAAATCACCATGCTCTAATTATATAAATTGAAAACTGATCAAAGAATTGACACAAATTGCTGCCAAGCACCTGCTTAAAATCATTAACGGCATTTTGCATATTGGCCATTTTCCAGATGATTGGAGGCAAGGACCTTACACTTGTTGGTTCGTATAGACCAATACGCTTGATACACATACTCTCCAAATTTTTTGAGAAAGGTATTTTTCTGCTATTTTCCTAGATGTTGCTCAGACGTTTGACAAGGTTTGGCAGGAAGACCTTTTACACAAAATTAATAAACTGTTACTACAAAATACCAGTGCTATACTAAAAAGCCTGTCAAACAGGCAGCAAACCCTGCAGCAAGCAAAAACTTACAGGTTCACCTTCAAATAATAGAAAATTGGTTAGCGACCTGGAGAATAAAAGTAAATGAATCAAAAAACGTCCATCTTACTTTTTCGTTAAGAAGAGAGATTGCCCGCCCTTGACTCTCGCTGGAGCTCCATGGTTCATAAGAAATATTAAGTAATATTCATAAAGATATATATATATATACCCATGGTTGCTGAAGAAATATACAAAATTTTTTGAAAAATATACCCTGAAATTCAAGACACATCCTAATAGTCTGTAAAGAAGCTTCCTACAATGCCAATAACGCAAGTGGTTAAAAAGTAAAGGTACCATAGATCTTGATATAAAATAAACTGGTAGAATTAAGGGTCTACACCGAGCACGAAGAAGGTTGAACATTATTTCTTCACCAGAAGTCATTTTTATACTTCTTTCTTGTTCGGTGCAAATTCAGTGGTCGCTGTGGCATAGTGGTAGTGCGTTGGACTGCTACGCAGAGTGTCCGGGGTTCAAATCTCGGCACAGGCAAAATCAAAAAGTAAAAAAAATAATTTTTGTACACGCCACCCCACCTCTTGGCAGGCAATGGCAAACCTACAAGAGTAAAAATTGCCTATGAAAAGCTTTTCAATTCGCCGTTCTGATTCGGCATTTAACTGTAGGTCCCTTCCATTCATTTACAAATATATCACGCACAACATGAGTGGATGCGAAAAAGCTCGGCCTAGGCCCTCCATGGGCTGTTGTGCCATTAAAAGTACAGTAAAGTAAGTAAGCAAATTCATTATATGCAAGACCCTTTTACCCTTTTAATACAGCACAAAACCGACGCACTAGCGTGAAAACTGTCTTTTATTTTAGATTTAAGATTTAAAAAACTTAATTTAGTTTCTAAGTATAGAAAGATACAATAAAAAATAAAAGATTAAAAAAATAATGCTTTTGATGTTAATTTCAAATTTATTCTCTCTTTAAAATACATAGATAAGGAATTTGTATTTAAAAAATTCATGTTATGTACATTAGGGTGGATATTAGTTATTGTTTTTTCATGGTAGAAGGCACGTCGCACATTGGCTTTTTCACATATGGTATAACCATGGGACAAAAACAAGCAATTGTAGGAATTAAATTTCGTTTCTTAGTAAATAATGGTGTTTTGTTTCCTTAGAAAAGGAGTCGGTTTTTTCATAAACCTTTTTTTTTTCTTTAGACATCTTGTTGGTATACTTTACTTCAGTTTTTACGCCCTTTTCGCAAAAATGCAAAGAAGTGATGCCTTTATAGGACACTATCCACCAAACCATAACGTATGCTGGATGACCTCTCTGAACCGTTGGTGCAAAATTTTGGGATGTTCTAGCATAGACTTTGTCATTTTGCTTATTAAAATCTTCCTACGTAAAAATTTGTTCAGTCTTAAAAACGATATTTTCCTGGCCGTTGCTTGCGTGCAATCTTATTTGTTTTAACCGCAGAGTTTAGCGAAAAGCTTTCACGTGGAGGTCATCGCGGATTAGTCGTGACATAGATCTGGAAGACATATCCAGCTCTCTAGCCATGATTTTAAAGTGCGAAAGTCCCATTTTGACCCTGTCCTCCACTTGAGATGATTCTAAGAAACGATCGATGGTACGATACACATACACAAAATTGGTTAGCGACCTGGAGAATAAAAGTAAATGAATCAAAAAACGTCCATCTTACTTTTTCGTTAAGAAGAGAGATTGCCCGCCCTTGACTCTCGCTGGAGCTCCATGGTTCATAAGAAATATTAAGTAATATTCATAAAGATATAGCTAACATATTTTAACATGGCAGCACCAGCGTCGCCAACCACCAGCATATACATTTTTTTTTAGCGTTGTTTTTAGCTTTTCTCTGCTATTCGAAGACATCAAAATCAGAAAGAAACTCATAATTTCATCTGAATCTCGCAGTAAGAAGTGTTTACATTTTTTAGTGTTTTATTTTTATTACTTTAAAATATTATTGCTACTTTGGTAGTTCTTGAATAACTAATTTTTGGTTGCTGTTAGTGAAAATTCATCTTTGGTGTATTTGAGTGGAATTCGTATCATTAAGTTGGAAGGGAAATAACCAACTCTCTATTGTCATTGTCAGAATGTGTTCGAAAAACCAAATGAGTGTCTTAATGGAAAAGTTGAATACGGTAAGTTTTGAAATGTATTTACCACAATTTATAATTTAATTGAAACCTTGGAAATATTAGAATTAATTTCTTTTATAATTCTTCATTTACTCAAAATGATCATTGCAATTTGGAAAAAATGCAATAAATATTATTAGCCAATGTTGACATAACAATTTTCAATTTGCTTTTAAAACCATACAAGTTCTGTAATTGTGATTATAGTTAGATTACGCTGTTGTTACAACCAAGGCCTGTCTTCCAAAAGGTATTTTTGTTCAGTATTATTCAATCTCAGTTATATAGTTTATGAGTAAAAAAAATTCTGTTTTTATTTTATTTATTTTTTATTGATACATTCAACACTCAGGGTGTACCCCTATGAATGCAGAGCATTGTGTTGAATGGAGGGAAGATTGATAGGTAGGAGAAAGAAGGAGGGAGAATCAGAGACGGAATGCAATCACACAGGACACCTATAAAGAGATAGGCAGCCATTTAGGCAAGTGTTATGCCTTTACCATAATGAACTTCAGTTTATCAGTGTCGACTATGACCATATGTATCGCCAAAGGCCAAGCTTTTCGCATCCACTCAAGTTGTGCGTGTCATATTTGTACATGAATGGAAGGGACTTACAGTTTTATGCCGAATTCGAACGGCGAATTGAAAAGCTTTTCATAGGCAATTTTTACTCTTATAGGTTTGCCATTGCGTGCCAAGAGGTGGTGCCGTGTATAAATCGAACCTCTGACACTCTGCGTAACAGTCCAACGCACTACCGCTACGCTACAGCGACCACAACCTTACCCTTATTTAAAGTTTAATGTCTCTTAAGGATTTCTCTTTTAGCCACAAAACGCTCCAGTTATAAAGAAGATCCGTGTGGTCGTGATATATGATATTCCGGTGTCTTCTTTAAGAAAAAATTACCAGGGTAAAATCAGAAAATTGATGGGCAACGTTCAATCTTCGAAAAAAAATTATCGGAAAAGCTTTAAACTTTTGTTTTTCTCAATCAGCAGAAAACTGATTGTTTTATTTTTTTACTTTAAACATACACGTGTGCAGAGCTGTGCATCTTTAATCAAGAAATGAATGCCGTTAACTCGAAAAGCGTTCACACTCCTATCGCTGTTGCCAATCCACGATGGAGCGTTGGCGCTCTTCCATTTTTGACTTCCAGTGGACATTTCTCCTTATTTTTTGTAGATCAGCTAGCTCTGTTGCATATATTGAGTCATATAAAAAGTATCAGCAGTTGGTACCCACAAACTGCCATGTTGATGTTTAATGCCTCCGCTATCTTCTTACAGCTTGCGTGTCGATCTTGCTCCACCAGTTGCAAAATTTTATTGAAATTTCCGGAATGGAATCGACCATACCACTTCTTTGTTCGGCGTTCACTCACAGCATCGTCATCGTAAACCGCACAAATTTTTCGGTTTGTTTTTGCAGGGATTTTATCTTTTCTTCAGTAATAAAGCATAACATATTTCTTCAGATATTTCAATCATTTTCAAATCAGACACAACTGTCTTCACACAAAATGTAGTCTGAAATGCAACCTTTCAAACAGGTGTTTGTTTGACGTAATCGGACTAGTATTGCCAGATTTGTCGGTACAAATTGTCCCTTTTCTTTTTCATGCACCAAAATCTTTTTGGTAGTGCATTGGGCTGCTTCGCAGAGTGTCCGGGATTCAAATCTAAAATATTTTTTTTACACCACACCACGGCAGGCGATGTCAAAAGTAAAAATGGCCTATGAAAAGTTTTTCACTTCGCCGTTCGGGTTCGGCATTAAACTGTGGGTTTCTTCTATTCATGTACAAAGAATAATTCACGCTGTGAAGAAATCAGTCGATGCTTCTTCAAACAATTTTGTCTAAACAATGATTGGAATAAAATTATGTCACTGAAATGTTAACGGCATTAGCCAAAATAAATTTAAACTCCAAAAGTTTCTATTATATATAGTAATGTGTTGATGTCATGCTTATGAGTGAGACTCATCTCAAATCAGTACAAACTGTACTATTTAAACTATACGAAATAAATGAATCCATTAAGAACTTAGAAACAGAAAAATCACCATGCTCTAATTATATAAATTGAAAACTGATCAAAGAATTGACACAAATTGCTGCCAAGCACCTGCTTAAAATCATTAACGGCATTTTGCATATTGGCCATTTTCCAGATGATTGGAGGCAAGGACCTTACACTTGTTGGTTCGTATAGACCAATACGCTTGATACACATACTCTCCAAATTTTTTGAGAAAGGTATTTTTCTGCTATTTTCCTAGATGTTGCTCAGACGTTTGACAAGGTTTGGCAGGAAGACCTTTTACACAAAATTAATAAACTGTTACTACAAAATACCAGTGCTATACTAAAAAGCCTGTCAAACAGGCAGCAAACCCTGCAGCAAGCAAAAACTTACAGGTTCACCTTCAAATAATAGAAAATTGGTTAGCGACCTGGAGAATAAAAGTAAATGAATCAAAAAACGTCCATCTTACTTTTTCGTTAAGAAGAGAGATTGCCCGCCCTTGACTCTCGCTGGAGCTCCATGGTTCATAAGAAATATTAAGTAATATTCATAAAGATATATATATATATACCCATGGTTGCTGAAGAAATATACAAAATTTTTTGAAAAATATACCCTGAAATTCAAGACACATCCTAATAGTCTGTAAAGAAGCTTCCTACAATGCCAATAACGCAAGTGGTTAAAAAGTAAAGGTACCATAGATCTTGATATAAAATAAACTGGTAGAATTAAGGGTCTACACCGAGCACGAAGAAGGTTGAACATTATTTCTTCACCAGAAGTCATTTTTATACTTCTTTCTTGTTCGGTGCAAATTCAGTGGTCGCTGTGGCATAGTGGTAGTGCGTTGGACTGCTACGCAGAGTGTCCGGGGTTCAAATCTCGGCACAGGCAAAATCAAAAAGTAGAAAAAATAATTTTTGTACACGCCACCCCACCTCTTGGCAGGCAATGGCAAACCTACAAGAGTAAAAATTGCCTATGAAAAGCTTTTCAATTCGCCGTTCTGATTCGGCATTTAACTGTAGGTCCCTTCCATTCATTTACAAATATATCACGCACAACATGAGTGGATGCGAAAAAGCTCGGCCTAGGCCCTCCATGGGCTGTTGTGCCATTAAAAGTACAGTAAAGTAAGTAAGCAAATTCATTATATGCAAGACCCTTTTACCCTTTTAATACAGCACAAAACCGACGCACTAGCGTGAAAACTGTCTTTTATTTTAGATTTAAGATTTAAAAAACTTAATTTAGTTTCTAAGTATAGAAAGATACAATAAAAAATAAAAGATTAAAAAAATAATGCTTTTGATGTTAATTTCAAATTTATTCTCTCTTTAAAATACATAGATAAGGAATTTGTATTTAAAAAATTCATGTTATGTACATTAGGGTGGATATTAGTTATTGTTTTTTCATGGTAGAAGGCACGTCGCACATTGGCTTTTTCACATATGGTATAACCATGGGACAAAAACAAGCAATTGTAGGAATTAAATTTCGTTTCTTAGTAAATAATGGTGTTTTGTTTCCTTAGAAAAGGAGTCGGTTTTTTCATAAACCTTTTTTTTTTCTTTAGACATCTTGTTGGTATACTTTACTTCAGTTTTTACGCCCTTTTCGCAAAAATGCAAAGAAGTGATGCCTTTATAGGACACTATCCACCAAACCATAACGTATGCTGGATGACCTCTCTGAACCGTTGGTGCAAAATTTTGGGATGTTCTAGCATAGACTTTGTCATTTTGCTTATTAAAATCTTCCTACGTAAAAATTTGTTCAGTCTTAAAAACGATATTTTCCTGGCCGTTGCTTGCGTGCAATCTTATTTGTTTTAACCGCAGAGTTTAGCGAAAAGCTTTCACGTGGAGGTCATCGCGGATTAGTCGTGACATAGATCTGGAAGACATATCCAGCTCTCTAGCCATGATTTTAAAGTGCGAAAGTCCCATTTTGACCCTGTCCTCCACTTGAGATGATTCTAAGAAACGATCGATGGTACGATACACAAACATTCTTGATATACTTATACAGTGTTTTTTAACAAAGTGAATATCTGACTCGCACTATTTCTGCACTTGTGCAATGCAATCACCGCAACGCGATTTTCTTTGTTACCCCATTCCATGTTAATCAGATGAAATTTCAAACCAAACTTATTTGGAATATTATATTGGAATAGAACATTTTACCCAAAAAATGGAATAACGGGACGATTTAATTTAAAATTTCAAAGTCTACTGCATTGAAAATCTTGTAACAGAACGTATGGCAGTACTAAGTATAAGAAAAAAATATTATAAAATTACAATATTTTTCCGTTCACGAAACATAAATTGGGCGACATATACTAATAGTAAAAACTGGAGCAAAGTATACCAACAAGATGTCTTGGAAGGCATGGTGAAGAATTCAAGAACAACCCTCTTTAATGGAGAACACCTGATCTTTCAACAAAACTCTGCACCGGCATACAAAGCTAAAACAACGTAAGAGTGGTTACTGCAGAATATTTAATTTTTTATTTCTACTGAGTATTGGCCCTCGTGAAGCCCAGATCCAAATCCTCTCGATTGCAATTTATGGTCGGAATTAGTTCGCCACCGAAATTTGAAGAGTCTCAAGCAAGCACTTATTGCAGCAAATCAAAATTGCAATACAATCTAAAAACTCGTTCCTTAAATTTTTACACAGTATTTAAGTTGTAACAGTATTTATGCCAGTACTACTTAAGTACATAATTTTATGTACACATATGCAGAAGTAGAAATAATTGAACAGCTTTTCCTATTTTATCAATATATCGATCAAACTTTAGCTCCAACACACTATTTTCTGTTCTTCAAAAGTTATAAGTTATACAGAAAAATTATTTTCGAGAACGGATTTAAGGTGATTTATACTATATTTACTGGATATTTATTGCAGTTTCCTAAATAATCCAGTTTCCTTATATATGTATAATGGTCTCCAAAATATATGTCTCTATTTTGATCAGTTACAGTTAGAATATAAAGCAGAAATTCTTTGTTTAATGACTGTAGATAACCACAAAGTCGGAATAAGATATTTTCAATGCCATTTTTTAATAAAAATATACATACTCACAACTAGTTTTCACTTGTTTGGTTAAAACACTCTTAAATCTAAAATTTACTTACGTTTAGCGAAAAGTAACGGGAAAGCGGAGAAAATAGAAAGCGAAAATTTGAATGTTTATGAAATAGTTAGTTATTCTGGAAACATTGCACCCTAACAACAAAAGTAACACAACTTAAAATTTAAAATTTATAATATAAAAACATGTTTTTTTTCCATAAAATAGATTTTTAAATGTATACATAAATAAGTTAAAACATTTTGCAGCAAAATTTTGAGTTGTGCCACTTTTGTTGTTAGGGTAATATGTCATCAAATTCATTGCAATTGATATTAACGTTCAACTACTTAAGTATTTACTGATGATAATTTTTGTATACAAAATACCTTAGTTACAAGGTAAAATGTTTATTTGCCTTACATAAATTCATGCGGAATAACGAGAAAATGTGCCTTATAGTCTTAAAAAAAGAAGACTAAATTAACAAAATAAAAATAAACGGAAAGTATCGGAGAAGGTTTTAGTTTTTCCAATAGTTAAAGGTTGACATCACGTCGCTTTTTTCAATTTTTAGGGCATATGAAAGAATCTTTTTTTATTGATTTTTAAAAATGGTAAAATTAAATATTCTATTTTTATTGATTTTCAATGAAATAACAAACATATTTTTATTTTGCTTTTTACCTTATAAAAAACGTTAGTTTGTTATAACACACATAGAAATGTATTTTTAGCATTTTTTCATTTTGGCAAAAAATTTTTGAATATTAAAATTGTTTTTCGTCTCCATTTCGTGATAATACAGTATCTAATTCTTCAAAAATTTTAAAATTTTTGACAATCTTTTGCATTTATTTTAGGGTCCTTTTTCCATTCTGAAGAGCATGTTTATTCAAAATCTCAATTTGGATTAAAAATTTAAAAAAATGTATTAAATTATCACTATTATTTTGGTTTCATGTGGCATGAAAGTTCAAAGCTACCGTTTCCGGAGCCAAATATCATAAATGTTACCTAACTTTCGTACCGCCACTTTACTGTTGGTGATAAACTTAACTTTAAGCGCCCAGACCTTTTAAATATTCGTAATCCTACTGTGGCGCTTCTGAAGCAACTAGAGCTTGGATTCATGTTTTTAAATAAATTTTCGGGATGAAAATCCAGATGTTACGAAAGTCAAACTGTCTGATATCAGTTAAATTCACTATGGAATAAGTAAATTTTAGGCGACTAGATATGTAGCTTTTGCCATCCATCGGGCACGTTTTTTTATTTTTTATTTATTTATACATTCAAAACACTGGGTGTACCCCATAGATGGGAGAAAGAAGGAGGTAGAATGAGAGAGGGCACACAGGACAACGATAAAGAGATAGACAGCCATTGTGGCAAGTGTTATGCCTTTACCACGATGAACTTCAGTTTATCAGTGTCGACAGTGTAGCGCTAAAGGCCGAGCTTTTCGCATCCACTCATGTTGTGGGTGTTATATTTGTACATTAGTGGAAGAGACCAACAGTTTTATGCTGAACTTGAACGGGAATGGTAATTGCTTCTATAGTCTATATTAAGGTTGTGCGAATCTAAATTTTATCGCCAAAATAAATTTTTTTAAAACCTGGAAAAAGAATGGATGCTCTGATGTGTAAACTGGACACATTTAGAAATCATAATTTACTGTTGGAGTAAAAATTTTTGTAGAATACCCACATTTTGTAATAAAAACGATATTTATTGCGAATTTCGTCTTGTGTTAAAATAAAAATATATATATAGGGAGACAGACATTAGAGTCACTACTTCGGATAAGTTTTCTTTTCGAAAAATATAATATGAAATTTCGGAACTTTGGAACGAGTTACGAGTATAAGCACTTGCTCATTTAATTTGAAAAGTATTTTAATTTGAAAATGAATTAACCTAAAAATTAAACAATATTAATTTTATTTTATAGGCCGGCTTATAATGCTCAGTTTAGTGTGCCACGTTTGCAAATTATTGAAATTTTAATTTGGTGAGCAGTTAATCGTTTGGTGCAGTCAATTGGCCACCAAGATCGTGTGATTTGATCCAGTTAGACTATTTTTTGTGGGGCTATGTCTCTTGTCTATGGGGACAAGCCAAACAGGATTGCTGCTTTTGAAGCCAACATTGAACGCGTGATTGGTGAGATTCCGGCCGAAACGTGTGAGAAAGTGCGCCAAAATTGGACCTTCAGAATGGACCACTTGAAGCGTAGCCGCGGGCAACATTTAAGTGAAATTATCTTTAAAAAGTAAATGGCAGGAATTAATTTATCGATCCAAATAAAAATTTCATCCACTTTTATAAAATTTCTGTTTGAATTTTGTTTTAATTATCAAAAACCAAGCTCTTAAAAATCACCCTTTATATACTATATATATGTATTATGTACGTACTATATAATGTATATATGTGCATAACTACGTGTTAGGCACTTACATATGTACATCCATGCAAAATTTAAATTTGTTTAATTATAAATTATTTATAGTTAAAAATAATAAAAAACAAATTATAACAAGTAAAAATAAAAAAAAATTATTTCCCATATGTTTCTAACTTACTCACCGCGGAATAAATGTAACTTTGCCGATCGGTTACATTAACTCATACATACAATTGTATTATTCCGAAATCGATTAAATCTGACTTGCTTTGCAACTTATATTTACTCAACTGTACCATTTTAGCGTTCTTTCTGTATTCAAGAGCACAACCCTTTGACGATAGCTCCAACGTGATTAGTGTGGCTTTACTAAAAGGCAAATTCGAATGGTCTCAAAAATTTTAATTGGAAATTGTGATTTACCGGTAAAAACATATAAACCAGTGCTGAAATGTTAGAAAAAATAATTTTATTAGGAATGCGGTCTTTCACTACTAAAAAAACGATTAGCATTAAACCTAAAGAAGATGCATGGTTTAATGTGACTTGCAGACAAGCAGTCAACTCCAAAGAGGTCGCTTTCAGGAACTGGCAATCTAACAAGAATGCCAATACTGAACAATTGCGTAAACAGGAAAGAAATCGCTGTAATGCCACTCTAAAGCGCGAAAAGTTTCTACACGAATAGCACCAGAGGCACAAAGTCTTACAATTCCATAGGGGTGGTAAGAACTTTTGGTAATTTGTAAACGACTTCGTCAGTTTCAACTTTTTTTTACTGGTAATCGCCTCGTCACTAGCTCAGTTGATAAAGTTAACATTTTCATAGAGAATTATACTTTGCCAGCTTGCGATCAACCACTGCCCGTTATCGAATCTGTATCATGTGCTATGCCTGAGATACATTTTCGAACTCGAGTAGTTAAAAGAGTTCTTGCAAATCTTAACATAAACAGGGCTTCGGGACCCTGCGACAAAGCTGGCGGGACCGTTGAGCAAACTTTTCAACATTTCATACACAATTGGTGTATTTCCGTCTTGTTGGAAAGTTAGTAATGTCCAACATGTTCCTAAAAAGGGCAAGACTACAGATCCTGCGAACTATAACCCCAGCGCAATCTGTTCTACACTATCCCATGTCATGGAAAGTGTAGTTAACTTCTACTTGGTCAAATATCTTTAGCAAAACGAATTGCTCTATGACCACTAATATGGTTTCCGTCGAAATCCCTATACTGGCGATCTAAGGCGGCCCTTATCGAACACTGGTACCATAGTGTCCATGACTTTGATGAGAGCAAGGCGGTTGCTCTGGATTTTTCAAAGGCGTTTGACAGAGTGTGTCATAAAGCACTGGTGTCAAAACAAATTGCGCATGGGGTCGGGAGTAATTTTAAACGAAGCGGACGCTCTATCTGTGTTGTGATTGACGGCATTGATTCGGAAGATCATGCCATTAATGCTGTAGTGCCGCAGGGTTCGGTCCTCTCCCCCACACTTTTCCTTATATTCATTAATGACCTTCTGTCATTAACAAAAAATCCCATTTACTCGTTTGCAGATGACAGGACCATTTCTCATTCATATGCCTGTTCAAAACGTTCTAACTCTTTGGAGATTGAGAGGAAAAGGCATGTTATGAATGACTCAAGGCATGTTATGAATGACTCAAGATCTCCAGTCAATCTCCGAGTGGGGTCTCACGAATGGAGTTGAGTTCACTGCGCGTAAGACCCAGTATTGTCTGTTATCTCACAAACGAGTTTTCCCGCTCTCCGTTATCCTCCTAGATATGGGTGGGGTAGGTATTGCGGAGACAGCGACTCTTGATGTTCTGGGCATGCCCATCCGATGTGATGTTCGTTGGAATAAACACATTTTTGAAGTGTCGGAAGAAGCAGCCAAGTGTCTCGTCTTTCTTAGGTGGTGTAAAAAATATTTCACTCAGACTGATCTCCGTATGATCTACACCACCTATACACTTCCTAAATTGGAGTTTAATTCGCACCTATGGGCTGGAGTTTCACGAACGTAACTGGAGCTCATTTTAGCGTATCCAACATCGCGCGAGAAAGCTAATAGGAGATAGTAGAGTTTCTAGCTCTATTGACCCCTTGGAATATCGTCGAAACGTGGCCTGCGTCTATTTTACCGTTACTTTCATGGTAGATGTTCTGCTGAGATGTAGTTCACCAGAACTACACGAACAGCAAGCGGAACTCACGCATTCTACGTAGACACGGAACACCACCGCACTTCGCATTATAGAGAAAGTTCATTTGCGTACATATTTGGAATAAACTCCCTAAAAATGTTCCCCGATTATTATGACCCTTGCAAATTTAAAGCAAACGCTCATAACTACTTCTCGCTCCTCTTCCTCCCACTTATCAATCTTCCTTCCAATCAAAAAAATTTAATAAAAATATCTTGTGTATGTACTATGTACAATATATGAATGTGGATATTGGTACGCCTCGCATGACAATGTTATTAACAAAATATAACATTTTTCCGCAACGATAAAGGCCAATGCAGAGAAATTAATTTCAAATTATTTTACTTTCTCTTACGAAAATTAAGGTTTTCTACATAGGTACTTGCATAGTTGACTATCTCTATTTCAAATTAGTAATTCATTTCACAATTAAGAATACATAATTACTGATAATAAAATTTATTTACAATTATTTCATTTAATACAAATTGAAACTTATTAGAAAGTACGTTGTGTACACATTACAGAATTAGTTAAAATAATTGTATTTTCAAGAAGAGAAAATAAATAAATAAAACACGTATTGAATACTTATTCGTTGTGATTGTGAAACGTTCGTGACATACTTAAGTGGTCGAGAGAGAAACAGTAAAAGCCTAAAAATAATGATTTCAGTTTTCTTCAGTGCACAAATAAAAATTAATTTGTTTTGTACACTTAGCCGCTATCTACATAGTTTCCATTTTTGAGTTTGAAGTCCGCTTAGTGGGTTAAATGTGTTCTACAATATCTATGGAGAAGTCGGAAGCATGGTGCGCTAATACTTATATTAATTTGGAACCGCGTTCATACATACATATGTACCTTAATTGGCAAAAGCACTATTATCAAATTTTTCAATGTCGAGTTTTGATGGTTTAGGAATATCCATCTGCATCTCTGCCTAAAATTTTGGACACATTCACCAAAAACTTATGACTCTTTTTTTTAATGTAAAATTAAAATATTTTGAAACAATACTGGAAATATTAAAATTTGGCAATAACTGGTCCATTTCAATTTTATGTTATTCTATTTAAGAAGTTGCTGCGTTTTTCGGCCAAGAATCTTTTGTACGGGAAGAAAGATGTTTCGACGTCTCTTGACGTTGTCGAAGCAAATTTTAATTTTGTTATTTCGCTAGGAGAAAAACTTTTAACATTTATTTTTAATTTAATTTAAAATAAGATAAAAGGCATAGTAATTAAGTACCTAATAAATGCTTAAGATTTTCGTATCTACGCATTTTAACGCATTTTTAAACTTTGTGTTTTTAAATCTCCAATTTTCTTATTTTCTTTAAAAGTTGTTCTGCGATTTTGTCAACTTCTTTCGGTTTTATTAAATAAAAAAAAAAAATTCGAACTTATACTAGAATAAATAATGGAAGAGAAATTCATAGAATAGAGTGATGAAGTTGAGTGCGAAAGACAATGCACTCATGATCTTAATATCATTTGCAGTGTTATCGTTTTTAAATATTCAAAAGTATACATTTCAGATATATTTTTAATAGTGCCTTAGATGGCTATCATAAATTTCAGTTTTTGATGTACAATTTCAATTTGCACGGGATTAATAGCAATCCCTGCAGGCAAATTAAGCTTACTAAATTAGCCATTTTACCTATAACTTAGTATGAGTTGAATGAAAGATAAATGTGATTTTAAATGTCAAGAGAAAATAAGTTCAGTCTTTAGTTAATATTGATATATGTAATATGGGATAAAGTAGAAAACTTTATTATGACCTGATTATGAGATTTAATTGCTTAATTTAAATCTGCAATAAATTTCTAGCACTCTTTAGTTAAAAAAAAAACAAAAATGATTGGCCAAAGTACAAAAGAAGTGGAATGTAAGGAGTGCGTCGAATAAAATTGTCTGGTACAAAACTGACGAAATCTTTTGAACCAGCAGTCCGATTTTTTTAAACTTAACTATTTTATTTTGCAAATTATTTTTAGATTAAAAAAATTAAAACAAGAAACCAAAAATTATTAGTTTTTAATAAAAAGTTTTAATTTTTCAGGAACTTCCATTAATGTTTTTATGGTAGTGTCCGACACCCTCACAGCTGCTGCAGATCACTTTCTTTTGAAATCTTGAAGGTCTTTGGCCACTTTTTTTGTTACCTTCATCTCCCTTTTTACTAAAGCCCAGTACCTCTCAATCGGACAGTTTGGTGAATTGGCTTCTCTACGCACCAAAATTACTTCATTCCGTTGGAACCAGTCTAAGGCCGTTTTGCTGTAATGACATGAAGCGAGGTCAGGCCAAAAAAAACGTGGAATCTCTTTTGCAAGCATTCCTTCAAATATATTTTATTTCGCCGTTGATTGTACCCGATGTCACAAATGTGCTGCTCCTTTTGCCACAACTACAAATTGCCTGCCAAAGAAGGAATTTCTTTGGGAATTTTGTAATTTTTTGGCTTTGAATTTTTTAGCGACATTTCCTCGGGAATCAGCTGTATAAAATTCCTGGCCATGTAGCTGGGAAAAGTCCGCTAAAACATAAGTTTCATCGTCCATTATGCAGCATTCAAATTTCTTGACAAAATCTCGGCTTAGCATTTTCGCTCGTTGGTTTGCGGTTTCATTCTTCACGGCGTTTCTATCCGGAACTTTTTGAACTTTGTACGTTCTCAGCCCAGCTTCCTTCTTAGTCCTGCGCACGAAAGATTCTGAGCAATCAACCTTCCCCGCCAATTTCCTTCCCGAAATGTTTGGATCTCTCTTTAAAATGGTCACAACGTTCTTCGCCTTCTCACAGTCATGTGGCCCCTTCTTTTTACCAGAACCTTTCTTCCGATCAATACTTAAAACGTTTAATGACGCGAGAAATGGTTTTAGGGATAACCCCTTCCTCTTTGGCAATTTTTTTGAATGACCAGTGAGGTTGGTTTAATAATATTTTCACGCATTTCCACTTCGTTTGCCATTTTCGGGTTAAAAAAATTTTTATTGTCGTTAACCGACACAAAATATTTTCTGACATTTAATTCAAAGCTTCTAAGATAAAAATTTTTGATTTTGAATCTTTCAATAGCACAGTATGGGAATAAATGTAACGGACAATTTTATTCGACGCAGTCCTTACACCAGAGACAAGCCGAGATGTGTAAAAATGACATTGAAAGCTGCTAGTGGTAAACACAGGGAAAACCACAAAAGTATTCATAGTTGATTCGAAGATGTTAATAGTTGCGTGCGTAGGTGCGTACAAAAAAATTAAATAAGTTATAATATTTTGTAACACGGTTGAATAAAATAGTATTACACGAAGGAAGGGAGTAGTACGGTAGTACACCACCCGTGAAAGTAGTTCAGAAAATACTACATATAGTAAGTAGTAGATATGACAGCACTGATCATATGTATGTTTCTATAATTTTGATATAAAAAATTCGAATGTTTGATTACTATAAAATTGTTTTGTTCCATCTTATTGTTTAATACATCCAAAATGAAATTGAAACAATTGCATTTGTCATTGCTGTGCAAAAATTTTTGGCCAAAATTGCAAGCAGTAAAGCAATATCCGATGATGCTCGAAAAATCATAATTAGAACTCATTAAAATAATGAAAATAGCGAAAATATCTTGAAAAGTTGAATATTCCATATTCTAGTCTGAGAAATATTGTTATTCTGTACAAAAATTAAATTCTATCTAGCAGGACAAAAAATCTAACCTAACAATTTCTAGATTTACCACCAGCAAAAAAATGGGTTTAATTTGTACAAGGTGGGCCAAAAGTAGTGTCATAATGTGAATGGACTATAATTTTTGCAATTGGCGTCAAATGTCAGTGGGTTTTCACATTTATGTTGTAGACAGATAAATAATTAGTTGACAATAAGCAATTGAGCGATACACATCTGAGGAACGAGGAATTATTGTTACAGCTTATTTAACCAATTTTAGGTCTGTTGTTTTAATGCATTTACCTAGTCGTCCTGCACCATGTGCGCGAACAATTAAGCGTCTGGCTGAGCGTCTCGTGCAAACTGGGTCCACTTGAGGTGTCGCCAGAAGTGGAGTTTGCCACTACAAACCACTAACCTTGCAAGCCTTGAAAGCCAACATTGAAGAAGAAATCACCAATTCGGAAGCAGATATTTTGCGAGCAACAATTCAAAATGGCGTAAAACGAGCACTAATGCATAAACTCAGGAGGTGGTCATTTTACCATTATAGTTTTATATTTATAGATAAATGGAAGGGACCTACAGTTTTAGGCTAAATCCGACCGGTGAAGTGAAAATCTTTTCATAGTAAATTATTTTACTCTTCAAGGTATGCCATTGCTTGCCAAGAAGTTGTGGTGCTATGTAGAATGATTTTTTCAACTTTTTGATTTTGCCTGTACCGAGGTTGAAATCCCGAACACTCTGCGTAGAAGGCCAACGCACTACCAACTACACCAACATAATTTCATCAATTTTACACGTTAAAATAAACTTTTCGTGAAAACAGAGCCCATTTTTTTATTTCTACTTAATAAAATGGGGAAAAAAATAAAATCACATTATGACATTAAATACTGTTGCTCTTCATTATACAATGGGGCACAGAAAACATTTTCAAAGAAAGTTTATTCAATGTATTCCTTTTAACACTAAACAAGAAAACTACAATAATTGATCGGCAGAGCCGAAGGATTATAATGGGGATTTATGGGGATTATATTTATATACCATGCCTTAAATCAAGAAAAACTATGACAGGGCTCAGCAAAAAAAAGAAAAGATTTTGGATTGGACCGCAAGTAGTCAATCGAGTGAATACAACATTTGATGAAATTCGAATAAAACCTTGAAAGCTATCGAACAAAACGAATAGAAAATCTTATTTCAGCGAAAGGTGAAAAAATTATTCAAAGATTTTCAGAAATGTTCAAATCAGAATAAGAACGAAAACCATACTGTTGCCAACTATTCACCGTCAAACTGAATTTAAATATACCAAAGTTGCGTTTAATTCTCCACTCGCTCCTAGTTGTGGCAGCGATAATTGTGTGGAAACAATAACAAAATCTGCAGACATAATGCGTAGGTATAATAATAGCTGTTACATATATAAGCACGTTGTTTAAGATCCCTAGTTTCTATAACAATCCTACTCGTGAACCGCCAAAAATTAAAGCAGAACTTTATTTATAATATTCTTAAAATCATTAATCATTGGGTGTGTTTTGTCTTCCGTAAAAATATAAGGTACCTACATTTTTATGTTGAATCCTAACGCGAAGTGAAAAGCTTTACAAGGTAATTTTTACCCCTTTCTAAGCATTTTTAAGTACATTATAAGTACTAAACAAATACAAGAAAACGTGACTTGTTTAAGAAACTTAATAATTTTTATCAAAATTCATGCATACCCTAAAAGTAAACAAGGAGAGTGTATAAAAAATTATAACTGTTTCCGATCTTAACTAAATGATCACAAAAGGTCACAAAACATATAAGAAGTGGTTTGTAGAAATGTGCTTGGTACCTCCCATATAAACCTAAACATGCTTGTTTTTAAATAAATTAAATACATATATGCATATCCGGAATAATTAACAGCACAATACTGAAATTTGGTACAAGAACATTAGTTTTTTTTTTACTACTTTTCTACTACTTTCCACTACTATATTTGTTAAGTCTAACTTCTTAAGTAAGTTTGTAAACGCGCAAAATTTCTCAAAATTTGTATGGATTCTGATACTCGAATATACCATACATATGTATTACAGTAGTTTCAACAAGAATGCAATCGGCTTAAGTCACTGAAAAAATTAAGTCCACAAAAAAAAAGTCCACAGCATGTTGAAATGATTAATTGTTCATTGCGCAAATATATTAATATGGCGTCCAGTCGCCCAGGGGGGCCTGGGGCGTAGGACACAAAGTAAAGTTCGTGACAGTCGCAGGTGCGTCCATGGTCGATCCTTGCGCTTCTACGTTTCAAGTCGACACACAGCCTCCTCGTGGCGTACCCTGGATAGCGATCTGACAACCGTCAGTGAGTTAACTAATGTGTGCGGCAGGCTTCTCCATGGCCTTGAATGAATGGTTGTGCGTCGGGCTTGGAACCCACCACGTCAAAATATTTCCCCAATGAATCCTCAAACGAAGTCTCGGATAATGAACCCCTTTAATGTTGACGACTCCCGCAAGCGCCCAAAGGACAACGATTTACGGATATGCACCTGGAATGTCCGAACCCTCTACAGGGAAGGTGCCTCTATCCAGCTGGTGGATGTCCTCCAAAAATATAGAGCTGACATCACCGCTATACAGGAAATGCGATGGACGGGACAGGGTTGCTCCAAAAGAGCATCCTGTGATATCTACTACAGCTGACATGCGTCGAGACACGAATTTGGTGTTGGGATTTGTGGTTGGGAAGAGACTGCGTCATCTAGTCTCGAGGTTCACGGCCGTGAACGAGTGCCTAGCCACTATCCGCTTCAAGGCAAAATTCTTCAACATCAGCCTAATTTGTGTCCATGCCCCGACGGCCAAAGATGACTTCTACGAGCTCCACAACAAAACTTATGAGCATTGCCCCGCCACGATATTAAAATCGTGTTAGGCGACTTTAATGCCAAGGTGGGCAAGGAGAGTCTCTTTGGTCCGACGATTGGAAAATTCAGTCTCCACGACGAAGTCACCGATAACGGTATGAGACTATTCGACTTCGCCGCCGCACGAAACATGACAGTTATTAGCACCAGATTCCAACATAAGGATATCCATAAGGCCACTTGGCGGTCCCCTGATCACAACACACTAAACCAGATTGATCACGTTGTGATCGACGGAAGGCACGCTTCCAATGTACTAGACGTACGCACAATACGTGGTGCAAACATCAACTCAGACCACTACTTGGTTGCAGTCAAGGTCTGCGCACGTATATGTGTAGCAAATCGCGTACGGATAGGTACAAAGAGAAAGATGGATGTCGAAAGGCTGCAATCACAACAGACAGCCAAAGTCTTTGCCAACCAACTTGCACTTCTCCTTTCGTAAAACACCCCTCAACTTGGTGATATATGCGCGCAGTGGACGCACATTTCCCGCTCTATGCGTACGGCTGCCGAAGAGGTGCTAGGCTACCACCGTCGACGGAGAAATATGTGGTACGACCAAGAGTGTCGCGATGCTACTGAAGCAAAAAACGCAGTCTACAGAGCCACCCTGCAGTCAGTTGCAACGCGAGCTGCTAAGGAGCGATACAGAAAGTTGAGGAGGGAGGAGAAACGTCTTTTCAGGCGCAAGAAAAGAGATGAAGAAAGACGCGAGTTCAATGATATCGAAATGTTGCGGGACAGGAACGAGGTCCGAAAATTCTTTGAAAGAATAAGACGCCTGACTCTTGGTTTGAAGACCGGGACCTCTTCCTGCAAGGATGAAGATGGAAATCTGGTGACAGATATCCAGGGCATAATGAGATTATGGAGGGAGCACTTTTCGCAGCTGCTTAATGGCGAAGACGGCAATAATCCCGCCACTGCGGAACCCACTCCGGAAACCCCAATCACTGACGGCGTTGAAGTACCGCCGCCTGACTATGAGGAGGTCTTAACAGCCATTGCTCGGCTGAAAAACAATAAGGGTGCAGGTGCAGATGGCCTGCCTGCTGAGTTGTTTAAGACCGGAGGCGAAGAGCTCAAAAAACGCATGCATGAGCTTCTATGCATCTATGCAGAATATGGTCAGGAAAGCATGCCAAGTGATTGGAATCTCAGCGTACTCTGCCCAATCCATAAGAAAGGTGATTCCACGATCTGCGCTAACTACCGTGGGATAAGCCTTCTTAATATTGCATATAAGGTTCTATCGAGCGTACTGTGCGAAAGACTGAAGCCCATCGTCAACAAACTGATTGGACCTTATCAGTGTGGCTTTAGGCCTGGTAAATCCACCATCGACCAGATATTCACACTACGCCAAATCCTGGAAAAGACCCGAGAAAAACAGATCGACACCCATCATCTATTTGTCGATTATAAAGCCTCCTTCGACAGCACGATTAGGGATCACTTGTACGCCGCAATGTCTGATTTTGGTATCCTTGCAAAGCTCATTCGTCTTTGCAAAATGACACTGACCAACACCACCAGCGCACTGAAAATTGGGACAGACCTCTCCGCACCATTTGATACCAAAAGAAGTTTCATACAAGGTGACTCCCTATCGTGCGACTTCTTTAACCTTATGCTGGAGAAAATAATTCGAGCTGCGAGCATCGACATCTCTGGCACTATCTTCTACAAGAGTGTCATGCTGCTAGCATACGCTGATGATATTGACATCATTGGCAAAAACGCTCGAGCAGTCAGTACAGCATTCTCCAATCTGGAAAGGGAGTCTCGTCGTGTGGGTCTAGTGGTGAACGAGAACAAAACGAAATACCTTGTGTCAACAAACAAAGAGTCACGGCGTCTTGGACAAAATGTCACTGTTGACAACTACACTTTTGAAGTCGTCAAGGATTTCGTTTATCCAGCATAAACACCAACAATAATATCAGCCTTGAGATCAAGCGGAGACTAACTCTTGCCAACAGAAGAGTAGATTGAGAAGTAGAGCCCTCTCTCGACCGACGAAAATAACGTTCTATAAGTCCCTCATCCTTCCCGTCCTAATGTATGGCGCAGAGACGTGGACATTGACCATCAATGATGAGAGGCTGTTAAGAGCGTTCGAGAGGAAGATACTCCGTAAGATCTACGGTCCAGTATGCGTGGACGACGTGTATCGAATAAGATGGAACGATGAGCTGTATGAGCTGTACGCCGACACTGACATAGTCAAGCGTATAAAACTCCAGCGGCTTCGCTGGCTGGGTCATGTTGAGCGAATGGAAGAAAGCGCTCCGGCTAGAAGGGTATTTTATTCGAACCACGGTGGAGGAACACGCAGAAGGGGACGTCCTAATCTCTGTTGGAAAGACCAGGTGCAGGGCAACCTGTCTGCACTTGGCCTTATCAACTGGCGCCAGCGCGCGCATAGCAGAAGTGACTGGCGAAGCTTAGTGGAGGCGTCCAAGACCGATCATCGGTTGTAGCGCCAGCTAAGTAAGTAAGTAAGCGTCCAGTCGCCACCATTCTTTGTAATTTCATTGCGACGGAAATGCATGCTATCGACTAATTTTTCAGCATATGACCGTGTTAAACTTCGCCATATTACCTTAAGAAGCCGTTTCAAATGATTTATTGAACGTATCTTTTATCCACGTAGTTTTAACTTCATAAGAGGCCAAACATTTTTCGCATCTGGCGACTGTGAGGGCCAACCCAATGAAGTTGACAAGCGACTGCGATGTTTTGGGTCGTTGTCCTCTTGAAGAACCCAATCTCGGCTTCCTGCCCTAAACTACATATCCGTTGATGGTATATCGTGGTCATCAAGTTGGCATCCAAATTCCGCGTGAACATAATTAATTTGCCAAATCCTTGTTTTGTGAAGCATCCCCAAACATGAACCTTTCCTAGATGTTTTACTGATCGCTGGAGCATCTTACCGTCTTTAGTGGACCAACCACGCTTAATAGTGTTTGTCATCCAAAAGGAGGATTCGTCTGTGAACACCACTTGGCTCCAATCGCCATCCATATGTTCAGTTGCCCACTCTTGACGATTTTTTATTTGCTTTGCAGTTAGTAAGGGTTTTACCGTCGTTGCTCGAAATTGGATCTGAAACTCTCTCAAACGGTTTCTTATTGTATTCAGAGAGACATTTATGCCCTTTCGAGCCAATTTTTGTTTAGCTGCTTTCAAGGATATGGCTGGATTAGCTTCGAAAATCCTCTTTATACCCAAGTCCTCCTGTTTCGAGGTAGCTCTGCAAATGCCGCGATTTGGCAACTCGTCCACATTTTTGTGCACCAAAAAGTATTGGTTCCAATGCTGGACAAACGCCTTCGACTTTTTTAAGTACTTCGAAGCACTCAAGTGGGACATCGTGCGACCTTGTGGATGAGAACAAAGAAAGACTGCTTCAAAACGTTTCGCGTATATGCAACTCATTTCTTAAATATGCTCTTAAGACGAAAGCGTATAATGGACTGTTTCTACAATTACATTGGGAAATCAAGTTTCATGCGAAAAAGCCGATTCTTTTCTTCTTGAAAGTACTTACTTACTTACTTACTTACTTACTTAGCTGGCGCTACAACCGATGATCGGTCTTGGCCGCCTCCACAAAGCTTCGCCAGTCACTTCTGCTATGCGCGCGCTGGCGCCAGTTGATAAGGCCAAGTGCAGTCAGGTTGCCCTGCACCTGGTCTTTCCAACGGAGATTAGGACGTCCCCTTCTGCGTGATCCTCCACCGTGGTTCGAATAAAACACCCTTCTAGCCGGAGCGCTTTCTTCCATTCGCTCAACATGACCCAGCCAGCGAAGCCGCTGGAGTTTTATACGCTTGACTATGTCAGTGTCGGCGTACAGCTCATACAGCTCATTGTTCCATCTTATTCGAAACACGTCATCCACGCATACTGGACCGTAGATCTTACGGAGTATCTTCCTCTCGAACGCTCCTAACAGTCTCTCATCATTGATGGTCAATGTCCACGTCTCTGCGCCATACATTAGGACGGGAAGGATGAGGGACTTATAGAGCGTTATTTTCGTCGGTCGAGAGAGGGCTCTACTTCTCAATTGCCTACTGAGCCCGTAGTAACACCTGTTGGCAAGAGTTAGTCTCCGCTTGATCTCAAGGCTGACATTATTATTGGTGTTTATGCTGGATCCTAGATAAACGAAATCCTTGACGACTTCAAAAGTGTAGTTGTCAACAGTGACATTTTGTCCAAGACGCCGTGACTCTCTGTTTGTTGACACAAGGTATTTCGTTTTGTCCTCGTTCACCACTAGACCCACACGACGAGACTCCCTTTCCAGGTTGGAGAATGCTGCACTGACTGCTCGAGCGTTTTTGCCAATGATGTCAATATCATCAGCGTATGCTAGCAGCATGACACTCTTGTAGAAGATAGTGCCAGAGATGTCGATGTTCGCAGCTCGAATTATTTTCTCCAGCATTAGGTTAAAGAAGTCGCACGATAGGGAGTCACCTTGTCTGAAACCTCTTTTGGTATCAAATGGTGCGGAGAGGTCTGTCCCAATTTTCACTGCGCTGGTGGTGTTGGTCAGTGTCATTTTGCAAAGACGAATGAGCTTTGCAGGGATACCAAAATCAGACATTGCGGCGTACAAGTGATCCCTAATCGTGCTGTCGAAGGCGGCTTTATAATCGACAAATAGATGATGGGTGTCGATCTGTTTTTCTCGGGTCTTTTCCAGGATTTGGCGTAGTGTGAATATCTGGTCGATGGTGGATTTACCAGGCCTGAAGCCACACTGATAAGGTCCAATCAGTTTGTTGACGATGGGCTTCAGTCTTTCGCACAGTACGCTCGATAGAACCTTATATGCAATATTAAGAAGGCTGATCCCACGGTAGTTGGCGCAGATCGTGGAATCACCCTTCTTATGGATTGGGCAGAGTACGCTGAGATTCCAATCACTTGGCATGCTTTCATCTGACCATATTCTGCATAGAAGCTCATGCATGCGTTTTTTGAGCTCTTCGCCTCCGGTCTTAAACAACTCAGCAGGCAGGCCATCTGCACCTGCAGCCTTATTGTTTTTCAGCCGAGCAATGGCTGTTAAGACCTCCTCATAGTCAGGCGGCGGTACTTCAACGCCGTCAGTGATTGGGGTTTCCGGAGTGGGTTCCGCAGTGGCGGGATTATTGCCGTCTTCGCCATTAAGCAGCTGCGAAAAGTGCTCCCTCCATAATCTCATTATGCCCTGGATATCTGTCACCAGATTTCCATCTTCATCCTTGCAGGAAGAGGCCCCGGTCTTCAAACCAAGAGTCAGGCGTCTTATTCTTTCAAAGAATTTTCGGACCTCGTTCCTGTCCCGCAACATTTCGATATCATTGAACTCGCGTCTTTCTTCATCTCTTTTCTTGCGCCTGAAAAGACGTTTCTCCTCCCTCCTCAACTTTCTGTATCGCTCCTTAGCAGCTCGCGTTGCAACTGACTGCAGGGTGGCTCTGTATACTGCGTTTTTTGCTTCAGTAGCATCGCGACACTCTTGGTCGTACCACATATTTCTCCGTCGACGGTGGTAGCCTAGCACCTCTTCGGCAGCCGTACGCATAGAGCGGGAAATGTGCGTCCACTGTGCGCATATATCATCAAGTTGAGGGGTGTTTTGCGAAAGGAGAAGTGCAAGTTGGTTGGCAAAGAGTTTGGCTGTCTGTTGTGATTGCAGCTTTTCGACATCCAGCTTTCTCTTTGTACCTATCCGTACGCGATTTGCTACACATATACGTGTGCAGACCTTGGCTGCAACCAAGTAGTGGTCTGAGTCGATGTTTGCACCACGTATTGTGCGTACGTCTAGTACATTGGAAGCGTGCCTTCCGTCGATCACAACGTGATCAATTTGGTTTCGTGTGTTTTGATCAGGGGACAGCCAAGTGGCCTTATGGATATCCTTATGTTGGAATCTGGTGCTACTAACTGTCATGTTTCGTGCCGCGGCGAAGTCGATCAGTCTCATACCGTTATCGGTGGCTTCGTCGTGGAGACTGAATTTTCCGATCGTCGGACCAAAGAGACTCTCCTTGCCCACCTTGGCATTAAAGTCGCCTAACACGATTTTAACATCGTGGCGGGGGCAATGCTCATAAGCTTTGTCGAGGAGCTCGTAGAAGTCATCTTTGGTCGTTTCATCCTTCTCATCCGTCGGGGCATGGACACAAATTAGGCTGATGTTGAAGAATTTTGCCTTGATGCGGATAGTGGCTAGGCGCTCGTTCACCGCTGTGAACCTCGAGACTAGATGACGCAGTCTCTTCCCAACCACAAATCCAACACCAAATTCGTGTCTCGACGCATGACAGCTGTAGTAGATATCACAGGATGCTCTTTTGGAGCAACCCTGTCCCGTCCATCGCATTTCCTGTACAGCGGTGATGTCAGCTCTATATTTTTGGAGGACATCCACCAGCTGGATAGAGGCACCTTCCCTGTAGAGGGTTCGGACATTCCAGGTGCATATCCGTAAATCGTTGTCCTTTGGGCGTTTGCGGGAGTCGTCAATATTAGAGGGGTTCATTATCCGAGGCTTGTTTGGAGGTTTCATTGGAGGGTATTTTAACGTGGTGGGTTCCAAGCCCGACGCACAACCATTCATTCAAGGCCATGGAGAAGCCCGCCGCACACATTAGTTAACTCACTGACGGTTGTCAGATCGCTATCCAGGGGACGCCACGAGGAGGCTGTGTGTCGACTTGAAACGTAGAAGCGCAAGGATCGACCATGGACGCACCTGCGACTGTCACGAACTTTACCTTGTGTCCTACGCCCCAGGCCCCTTGAAAGTACTGCACATATTAATATACTTTAATTTTGTGAACGTTTGTGACCTTTTATTTTTGTCCATTAATTTCGGGGAATTTTCGTGTTTTTCCACAAAAATTTCTAATGTTTAAAATTCTCATAAAAATTTAGTTTTTTACGTTTAGGAATAAACTTAATATTAATAACTGGCATATATATTTTTAATTAGAATAAACGGCGGAAATTTTTTTTATAAAAATACTGACTGTCGGTTTTTTTTTATTGTTTTGTCTTCAAATCTCAACTGGCATGGATGTTTGTGTAAAATACCTAAATTTTGACTGTCTACACCGATCAGATGTATTTTACCAAAATTGTTATTGTTTCTTTAAATTTAATGTATTATCACCATATTTTTTGGATTTTGGTTTAACGATATTTTTAAATTTTGCCTTCTATCGAAGCACTGTGGGCGAGGTGGTAATTTATTATCATTTAGAAATTGTGCCATTGCTTACCAAGAGGTGCACTTATACACTTTCTTATAATTCTCATTCACTTCATATCGGTAGAAATACATATAAGAAGTTTATGAGAATTCAACTCCGGACCAAGAATTTTTGTTATACTTTATTGAAGATCGATTAAAATTAATGAATAAATGATATGTTTAAAATTTTCTAAATTTTTGTTGTAAACTATATACAAGTTAGTAGTAGGAACTTAAAGCTCATGCAAATGTATTTTAATTTTTCCTAGTTCTGTATTTTAAACTGTGTAATGAATTAAAACGTAAAAAAGTTCCTTTTGTATACCCTACAGGGTTGACCATTTATAATTTGGAATTTAATTTTGGTGTAAATTAGATCCGAAATTTTTTTTTTTAATGTTTTTATTATTTGAAAGTACAATCGTTTCCATTAATTGTGGAACACGTGTGGGCAGCCCACATGTCTTCTTCTTTTAATGGCACAAAAGCCCATGGAGGGCCTATGCCGAGCTTTTCGCATGCATCCATGTTGTGCGTGTTATATGGAAGGGACCTACTGTGTTATGCCGCATCGGAACGGCGAAGTGAAAAGCTTTTCATAGGCAATTTTTACTCTTATAGGTTTGCTATTACCTACCAAGAGGTGGTGCCGTGTCAAAATTTTTTTTTTATACTTTTTGATTTAGCTTATGCCGAGATTTGAACCCCGTAACAGTCAAACTCACTACCACTATGCCATAGCGACCACACGTTCAACCCAATTTTCATTACATTTGCGGCTGTATACAACAGTACTTGACCGATGGCGCACCAATTTCATCCCTAAGAGCCTCAATCGTTGCTTGATGGTTAGCGTAATACTTATCTTTAACGGTTCTCCACAAATAATAGACATACGGAGTCAAATCACAATTGCGTGGTGGACAATTCACTTCATCAAAATGGCTAATAGCGCGATATTCAAACCTTTGAGCAACATTGAGAGAAAGGTTTTGGTTATGCACACTGTTGGAATACGAGAATGTGTTGTTTTATCCAATAAGAACACAGTTTCACGCACACGTTTCACAAATTAAGTGGAAGGCGCTTCTCCTACTGAATTTTGAAAGTAATTTTCTTACACTTTAGGGTAGAAGATTCACCATTTTGCAAGTACATTTTTAGTATTTCCCAACGATGTTGAAATATAAATCTAACCACAAATATAAAACTAATTTTCAGTCATAATACTAATGACATTAGAGTTGGCATACTTAAGTAGTTCCAGTAGTTCAAATTCCAAATGTTAGATGGACCACCCTATATAAGAATATGTATATACAGATATGTATATAACCAGGTCCGTGGAGAGAAAATACTGCCCCACGGTGAAAAGAAAATATGCTTATAAATCCATTTTAAGTCATTTTGGACATTTGTATGACACGACATGTCGGCATTGAATAACTTAAAAAAAAACACCAATTTCCATGTATGAGGTATTTTTATTTAATTTGACCCTTTACAATTTATTTGGACTAGTTTTTGAATACAACAACCATCAAAGAGCCTGCCGTTATTGACCAAAGCAAAATGTGCCCTTTTGCTACTTTTACGAACATCTCGGGCTGTATAATGATGATTTCGGCACGAATGTTTGCCTGGAACTCGTCAATGGTCTGGTCTGGCTTGCAGGCGTACACTCTTTACTTTTCAAATAACCTTACCAAAAGAAATCCGGAGGGGTCAAATCTGGAGATCTGGGTGCCCAGTCAATGTCATCATTTTTGACACCACATCCACGTCCAGGTAATTTTCGTTTCAGAAACTATGTAAAGGGTGATTTTTTAAGAGCTTGGTTTTTGAAAATTAAAAATAACACAGAAATTTTACAAAAGTGAATGAAATTTTTATTTGGATCGATAAATTAATTCCTGCCATTTACTTTTTAAAGATAATTTCACTTAAATGTTGCCCGCGGCTACGCTTCAAGTGGTCCATTCTGAAGGTCCAATTTTGGCGTACTTTCTCACACGTTTCGGCCGGAATGTCACCAATGACGCGTTCAATGTTGGCTTCAAAAACAACAATCCTGTTTGGCTTGTCCCCATAGACAAGAGACTTAACATAGCCCCACAAAAAATAGTCTAATGGGGCCAAATCACACGATCTTGGTGGCCAATTGACTACATCAAAACATGAGATTAACTGCTCACCAAATTCGCCTCTCAATAGAAGCATGGTTTTGCGTGCAGTGTGGCATGTAGCATCGTCCTATTGGAACCACATATCGGCCGAGACCAATTCCTAAATTTTCGACAAAAAGAAATGTCATTATTCATTTCATTATTTCATTGTGAAATAACTCCAAAATATTTCAAATAAATTTATTTTTGATTTGCGACCCATTTAATTTTTTTTGGAACTTATTTCATTTTTCTCTTTGGAACCTATTTCATTTTTTGGGGGGTTATTTAATTGGGACTATTGCACTTGATACTTTTTTCACTGCTCTTGAATTTTATATGTACAAATTATAAAATACGGTCCAAAATTAAAAATCTGTCATTAAAACTACTGAATTACAAAGTCTGAGAGTCTACTGTGCAAACATTGCATTTGCAAAACTTAAAGAGAATTGAAAGAAGAAATAGTGCTTAACATTTGCCACTAAATATAAAGTAGACACAGTATGACGACATGCATCTGGAAGTTTTTCCAGAAAGGCTTTCTACATCCACATTTTAATTTGTACTTGTCTAGATACAGACATTTGGATACATAAGAAGTACTTATTAGCACACATTTATGTATAAAGGGTGGTTTACTGGTTGTTTTGAGTGATTAGAAAATTAGTTTTATATTTGTGTTAACGAAATGGGTCGATATACGCTTGAACAATGTTGGGAAATACTAAAAACTTACTTGCAAAATGGGGAATCTCCTACCGAAAACTTAAGAAAAATACGTTCAAAATTCAGTAGAAGAGAAGTATATTGATCTTTATTGGATAAAACACGTTCTCATCTCCGACAGTGCGGACAACTCAAACCTTTCTTTGAGTGTTACTTAGAGGTTTTGGATATCGTGCTGTTATCAATTTTTATGACGTCCATTGTCCACCACTCTGTTGCGATTTGGCTCCGTTGGACTATTATTTATGGGGAGCTGTTAAAGATGAGTGTTATGCTAAACATATAGCAACGATTGAGGCTCTCAATGACGAAATTAGTGCAGTTAATACAACTCCTCCATACAGTCGAAAATGTACAAACATTTTGGGCTACTACAATGCCGGCCGAGGTAGTTATTTGAATGAAGTAATGTTCCACAATTAACCGGAATGATTGTAAAGGGTGATTTTTTAAGAGCTTGGTTTTTGAAAATTCCAAAAAACACAGAAATTTTACAAAAGTGAATGAGATTTTTATTTGGACCGATAAATCAATTCCTGCCATTTACTTTTTAAAGATAATTTCACTTAAATCTTGCCCGCGGCCTCTCAATTGATGCATGGTTGCGCATGCAGTGTGGCATGTGGCACCGTCCTGTTGGAACCGCATGTTGGCCGAGTCCAAATCTTTCATTTTCGGCAAAAAAAAGTCTGTTATCATCGAACGGTAGCTTTCTCCATTGACCGTAACGTTATGGCCTTTATTGTCTTTGAAGAAGTAAGGACCAATGATGCCGCCTGCCTATAAACCGCACCAAATACTGCATTTTCCGGGATGTATTGGTAGTTGCTGAATTGCCTCTGGCTGGTCTTTTTTTTTTTTTTTTATTGTATGTTTTATTTTTATTCAATAATAATAAAACTGTTTTAATCACAAAACGGTTTATTGATGTTACTACCATGTATGTAAAAACTAATAGCAAAATACGGCAATCCTGCTTATTCACGTATCCATTGAGCCAAAAATTAGCCGACTGTAATATGGACGTAGCTTGTGAAACATTTTTTACTTTGACGCATGTCAAGAATCACGCGTGAACTATCAAATATATAAACGTTAAAAACGAAGTAGCAAAAAAATCACCCTTTATTCGAATAATAAAATGAAATTGAAAACAAATTTTCATTTCTTATTTACCCTGTATGCCTATACGATCTTTCAAGTTACAACAAACAGCAATAGCAACGACTAAACAAGGACAGCAGCAGCTAAGCAAGAACAACTAAAAATGTATGCCTGATTGAGCACATTTCTTGTTGTTTTTGTGCTTCAAACATTGAGGTTTTATAAGTTTTAGTTTCTAGCAGTATCAAATCGCAACTGGTTCTTTATTATTAGTTTTTTTTGTAACAAATCTGTAATTTTTTGTGCCAGTAGGCATTTTTTACATACATATAGCTACCTCTCTTACTTAGCCACATAGGCTTTATATGTTTATTTAGGCTTACGAGGGTAGATCAATAAGTACCCGTGTTAGGAATGAAGAGGCAAGTTTTTCACAAATTTTTTCCCCCTATTTTCCAACGTAATCTCCTTTTAGTACAATACACTTTTCCCAACGTCTCTGAAATTTCTTTAACCACTCCAAAAAATACAATTTGTCAAACTCTTCAAAATACGCTTCTGTCTCGACGATAACCTCTTCGTTTGAGCTGAATTTTTTTCCCCCGAGCCACGTTTTCATGTTGGGGGGAACAGAAAGAAGTTGCAGCGAGCCAAGGGCGAGTGCGGTGGGTGCGGCAGCAATTCGTAGTTCAATTCATGCAATTTTTCAAATGTTCTGCGAGTTTGAATAGGGGGAAAAATGTTAGTCAATTTCAACCTTGTTTTTTTTGTGCGGTTGCAGGTTTTAACCTTAATAGGTTCTGCAGAACCCCAGATTTTATCCGGTTATGTCGGATTCCTAACGTCTAAAACCACCTAATTCCTTTTCTACCACTCTCCCCGCGGGACTACCATTAGGTGTTACTTCACGGGGCTGGTTGAGCTTTAAGCTGTTATCGTTGGTTATGAGCTTTCTCGTCTTTGACGCCACAATTCCAATAAGGTGATTTTTTAAAAGCTTGGTTACAAAAAAAAACAAGTTTTACAAAAGTGAATGAAATTTTTATTTGGGTCTATAAATTAATACCTGCCATTTACTTTTTAAAAATTATTTCACTTAAATGTTACCCGCGGCTACGCTTCAAGTGGTCCATTCTTAAGGTCCAATTTTGGCACACCTTTTCACACATTTCGGCCGAAATCTCGCCAATGACGCATTCAATATCTATCACGTACATATCTATTGAGCCAAAAATTAGCCTCGTCGCTGAAGACAATTTTGCGATAACCACATTTTTCACGGAGCACGAATTTTGATAAGAAATTTCAATAATTTGCAAACGTTGTTAGGCCTGATGAAATGGCAAACCAAACTGAGCATTTTTGACTTTGACACATGTCACACGTGAACTGGCAGAAATATAATAGTCAAAAACCAAGTAGCAAAAAAATCACTCTTTCGAAAAATAAAAAGCTCATTGAAAAAGAATTATTCGTTTATAATTTTTTTTTTGGTATTTTACTTGGAAGTAGGTGCCCACAACGCTGAAATTTTTCAGAATAATTGTTCAATGTGACTATTTCAATGATGTGTTTCGAGTATTGTTAAATTCTGTAATGTCAATCTCTTTGTCTAATGGTAAGAGTTCTAGGTGAGAGGCAACTGCTTTCGAAAGCTTGTACTCCTCCAACCTCAAACCATGTTTGAATGTGCGAAGGGGACGGTTGCACGTGCTGGTTTGCTTGCTAGCTAGTTCGGGAGATATGGGGGGGGATCTTGTACCCTGCACAATTCCACACATTACGAAATAAGATTCACGTGCTTGGTAAACAAAAAAAAAAAAGGTATAAAAAGAAAAATATAATAGGTATCTGACAGGTTTGGCAAAAATAGATATGTTGGAGCAAGCTGATCTAAGTAAATGCTGCTAATGCCCATGACGATTCCCACCCTACCTTTGGATTCTAGAGGGCTGATTTCATTAGAAAAAAAATATATTATGTGCATAATTTTTAATCATGCACACTTTAATCTTATGATACAAAAAAATCACGAAAAAAAAAATTTTACTTAACGGACACAAGTATATATCGCCTGGGAAAATTTTATATTCTTTATATGTAGCGTATCTCTTAAATTTTAAAGGTGAATGAAAAAAAAATTAATAAATAATAAAACTTCAACTCACAGTTATTCCATGAACCCAGTAGTAACGATGAAAGGACTTTCTCGTTCTCTTAATTTGGGGAGAAAAATCAGTTAGTAAAAAAATTACAAAAAAAAATATTGATTTCCCAGATATGTACATGTGCTTGTCCATGACAATGCATGCGCAATCAATATTGCTGCATTTACAAAATTACTTTTTACACTTAGCACTATATTTTAATACACTTCATTTTAATCACTTTTGTTTGTTAGCATGCTTACTTATGCTTAATTTAAATTTTTAAGCTTATACAAAAATTTTCCAAATTATTTTCTTTTTCTTTTTTTTTTCTTCTTTCTTTGATATAATATTTTTCTTTTAGTTATCTTAATTATTTTAATTGATTTTATTTATTATATGCATGCTTGTTTTTAAGTTATTAAGTTAATTTTAGTTTA
Source organism: Palloptera scutellata (assembly GCA_958295655.1). NCBI lineage: Eukaryota > Metazoa > Arthropoda > Insecta > Diptera > Pallopteridae > Palloptera > Palloptera scutellata. The sequence continues at coordinate 79,823,346 of OY282449.1, read as the reverse complement.
CTGTGTTGCATGTTGAATTATATGTTGATTTGGTAAGGGTCGCTTATCCTCCAACTTGCCAAAGAGTGGTCGCTTGGAGCCCTATGATTTCTCTGAGACTAATTAGGTATCCTGCAGCTAGGTAATCCATCCAATCCTCGTTTGCACTTATGTTCGCCAATGCAATTGTCCAGAAATATGTATGTATGCAGTGTAGTGGTCTAACTAAAATCGACTCGTCTCCGGTCAGTTCTGGCAACTTTCTTTACTTACTTTACTTTTGATGGCACAACAGCCCATGGAGGGCCTAGGCCGAGCTTTTCGCATCCACTCATGTTGTGCGTGTTATATTTGTACATGAATGGAAGGGACCTACAGTTTAAAGCCGAATCCGAACGGCGAAGGAAAAGCTTTTCATAGCAATTTTTACTCTTGTAGGTTTGCCATTGCCTGACAAGAGGTGGTGCCGTGTAGAAAAATTATTTTTTCTACTTTTTTTTTTTTTTGATTTTGCCTGTGCCGAGATTCGAACCCCGGACACTCTGCGTAGCAGTCCAACGCACTACCACTACGCCACAGCGACCACTTCTGGCAACTTTCTCCCCATTTTATTTTCAAAAATTCCTCGAGTTACCAAGTAACCAACTCCAATGAACTTTGGACTCGAAAACGGTAAAATTACACAAAAAGTAGTTTGTATACAAAAATGTTGCTATGGAATTTTGCGCAATGTTGCCCTTTACTGTGAGTCTCCACTAGCAGAATACTCTAGAACACCGCTAACATTTAAAATTAACCCAGGGTTAAATAGTTTATGTGTTTACAGGTTTTAACACATTTTTAAAACTTTTTGAAAATACAACCATTACAATTCGCTTTAGAATTTCCTTCATTATCACTCTTTGAAAAGTACCACCCCACTTGACATGTTTTGCACACTTCAGAACTTTACCTCTTCCTTACAATAACAAATGTCTGTATACACCTATAGATAATAATAATAATGCAATAATTTTGTTTTTAGGAATATTTGAATCTCTTATTTCAGAAACCTCATAACCGACAAAAAAAATTCGAAATTAAGTTTGTATTTGATTGGTTGACCCATCGTTTGGTGCCGAAAAACACTTTAATATCGTTCTACATACTTGTTATGTAAGCTTTCAGGTTTAGTTCACTTTTACGACTGCTTTATTCAATAATAAAGTGCTTAACAAAGGGAAAGAGAGTACCACTGCTATGGTATATTCTTAACATAATAATATATTAATATAATATCTTCTTTACTTTTACTTTTAATGGCACAACAGCCCATGGAGGGCCTAGGCCGAACTTTTCGCATCCACTCATGTTGTGCGTGTTATATTTGTACATGAATGGAAGGGACCTACAGTTTAATGCCGAATCCGAACGGCGAAGTGAAAAGCTTTTCATAGCAATTTTTACTCTTGTAGATTTGCCACTGCCTGCCAAGAGGTGGTGCCGTATAGAAAAATTATTTTTTCTCCTTTTTGATTTTGCCTGTGCCGAGATTCGAACCCCGGACACTCGGCGTAGCAGTCCAACGCACTACCACTACACCACAGCGACCACTCTCTACTATATAATATCTTCACAAACTTTAAATACAAATATATAGGTATATATACAATAAGTACATATACAGGGTGCGTCATCTTATATGTCGGTATGTGAATATTGAATAACTTAAAAACTACAACCGGTTTCCTTATATGAGGTATTTTTATTTAATTTAGTGCTTATTTGGACTAATTTTTGAATACAATATCAATATTAACCAAAGCAAAATGTGGCCTTTTTTTGAGTTTTCCGTCACTTTTTCGAACATCTCGGGAGTTTAGCGATGATTTCGGCACGAATATATGCCTTGAGCTCGTGGTCGGAGGCTTGCTGGCGCACACTCTTTACTTTTCAAATAACCTTACAAAAAGAAGCCCGAAGATAGCAAATCTGGAGATCTGGGTGGCCAGTCAATGTCGCCATTTGTTGACACCACACGTCCAGGGAATTTTACAAATTTATCTCAACAATAGCAATTAGCATTCTTGCAAAATTAGCTGTTTAGCACGCCATAGTTACTAGTTAGTAGTATATAAAAGATGATTCTTGACATTTGTCAAAGTAAAAAATGTTTGGTTTGCCATTTCATCATGAATAGACAGACTAACGCCTGAACAACGTTTACAAATTATTGAAATTTATTATCAAAATTCGTGCTCTTTGAAAAATGTGTTTATCGCAAAATTGTCTTCAGCGGCGAGGCTCATTTTTGGCTCAATGGATACGTGAATAAGCCGTATTTGCCGTATTTGCATCCCGAAAAATGCACTGTTTGGTGCGGTTTATGGGCACACGGCATCATTGGGCCGTACTTTTTCAAAGACGACGAGGGCCCCAACGTTTCGGTCAATGGAGAAAGGTACCGTTCAGATTTTTTTTTTTGCCGAAAATGAAATATTTGGACTCGGCCGACATGCGGTTCCAACAGGACGCTGCCACATGTCACACTGACCGCGAAACTATGCATCAATTGAGATGCGAATTTGTTGAGCAGTTAATCTCACGTTTTGGTGCAGTCAATTGGTAATTGGCCACGTAGATCGTGTTATTTGACCCCGTTAGACTATTTTTTGTGAGGCTATGTTAAGTCTCTTGTCTATAGGGACAAGCCAAATACGATTGCTGCTTTGGAAGCCGACATTGAATTCGTCATTGGTGATATTTCGGCCGAAATGTGTGAAAAAGTGTGCCGAAATTGGACCTTCAGAGTGGACTACTTGAAGCGTAGCCGCGGGCAACATTAAGTTAAATTATCTTTAAAAAGTAAATGGCAGGAAATAATTTATCGATCCAAATAAAAATTTCATTCAGTATTGTAAATTTCTGTTTTTTTTTTTTTGAATTTTCAAAAAGTAATCTCTTATAAAATCAACCTTTACAACTGCTTGTTGAGATTACTGTTTACATGGGAGTGATTAAAACAGAAAACTAACCCTTTATGCTTCTACCAAGGGTTATTCGATATACACTTATATTGAATAGAGCAAAGTCAGTATGTTGTACCATACTTATGACAAATTTCCTTGATACGAAATTTTCATTTAAATTAATCATTTAACTCAAATATTAAATATTATATATATATATTATAATATTATCTCAAATCAGAAGACAAATACTATATCTTTTCAAAAATTGCCTCATCGAACTATTTTTCTGCACTGAAAATGTGGGGGAAAAAAAGATGGAAGCATTGCAGTAATGACAAGTGCCAGGTCTTGCCAGCGTGTAATACTTAAGTCACACATATATTTATAATACCAGAAACGACCTAAAATGGATGCTTTACTTTACTTACTTTTAATGGCACATCAGCCCTTGGAGGGCCTAGGCCGAATGGATGCTATTGCATTAAATATACTGTGAATCGATACGCTCACACTAACATATGCTAAAACTAATATTGCTTCCGCTTCCTACTATTGTGCCAGTTTTTAAAAGTAAGATAACATGTATAATAGTTTATGTATGTAGTTTACCTACTACTAGTTGTCTGTCACATTTTATGCACAACTAATGTTTACAAGTTTTTTTTTCTTACCTACCGGTTTTTTCGTTTCGTTATTCATTTTGTTAATCAACATTCCACGTAAAAATAAGTATTTCCCGATTTACGTGAGGTATATAATTGAAAAAACCGAAAACTGTGAAGAAGTGTTCGCAAATTATTTAAGAAGTTAAACCCAATGGAAAAAAAAATTTAATTTCTTGTGACATATTTTTCTTAGTCGTAAGATAATTTTGCAGACATTAATTTACAAACATTATATTTTCCTCAAAATCTCATAAATAAATGTGGGAATGGAGCCAGACGGGCGAACGGCTAGAAGCGGACTACAGTTTTTTCTATTTTTATGAAAACACTAGACACTTAGTGGTTTTAAGACAGCGAGCTATTGAATATGAGTTTTATAACTGGATTAAGTTTCTAAATTAATCTACTTATAAACATACTGAGGAACATATCAGTTTCTTATTACTAATCCATCCATGCTGATAATTTGCTTGGCACATAGCAAAATGAGGGTACTAAAGCTGTGGTTTCATAACATGTACTGACCACCACATGTGTTTACATTAATTTGTGCACTAATTTAAAATAGCGATAAACTATATTCTTAACATTTACTTAGATTTTTCATTTCATTTATGTACATACTATATATTATTTAGTCTGATACTGAATTTTATGTAAATAGCAGTAAAGTGGAGATATAAACATATTTTACTATAACTCACTCATCTTGTGGTGAGAATAAACTTTGAAAAATGTAAAACATAACTTTAATAACTCTCAAACGAAATGAAAACAATAAATTTAAATACATAGCCTGAAATGTAAACAACAAGATATCAAATGTTAAGCAGAAGAATTTTAAATTGCTTTACTTCCTACATAAATATATGTATGTATTTAGTAACAGGGATGCCAGAGGCTATTTTAATTAAATTCGTCTAAAAAATTAACTACTTATTTTACAAAAAATGTAATCAAAAACAAGAGACAAAAATATTTATAAATTAAATGACTGAAAATCAGCATTTTAATTTCTGAAAATAAGTAATTTCGGCTCGAAAACATTTTTCAAAAAGATAATCAAACATTATTAGGTTTTGCATCAAAATATTTGGAAAGTCTGTTAACAGACTTGAGATATTAAATTTTTTTTCCATTTTAGTGATGTTATTTTATGAGATTTCTATGCAAATTAAAATAATGCCTAATATTTTAATGGAAAATCTAATAATTTTTAGGGTCTATTATTATTATTTGTAAGGTCAGTGCAGTCAGGTCTTTCTGTACCTGGTGTTTTCAACGGAGATTAGGACGTCCTTTTCTGCTCCACCGTGCCTCGAATAAAATACCCTTCTAGCCGGAGAGCCTTCTCCTATTCTGGATTTTTATACGCTTGTCTATGTCAGTGTCGGCGTACAGCTCATTGTGCCATCTTATTCGAGTATCCATAGATTTTAGGTAGTATCTTTCTCTTCAACACTCCTAACAGCCTCTCATCATTGGTTCACATCACGGCGGCATACATTAGGACGGAAAGGGACTTATAGAGAGTTATTAGCGTCGGTCGAGAGATGGCTCTGCTTCTCAATTGCCTACTGCTGGCAAGAGTTAATCTTCGCTTGACCTCAAGGCTGACATTATTGTTGGTGTTAATGCTGAATCCTAGGTAAATGAAATCCTTGACGACTTCAAAAGTGTAGTTGTCAACAGTGACATTTTGTCCAAGACGCCGTGACTCTTTGTTTGTTGACACGGTTTGACCTCGCTTCACCCCTAGACGAGACTTCCTTACCAGGTTGGAGAACGCTACACCAATTAAGTCAATATCATCAGCGTATGCTAGCAGCATGAGACTCTTGAAGAAGATATTGCCAGAGATGTCGATGTTCGCAGCTCGAATTATTTTCTCCAGCATAAGGTCTGAAACCTCTTTTGGTATCAAATGGTGCGCAGAGGTCTGTCCCAATTTTCAATGCGCTGGTGGTGTTGGTCAGTGTCATTTTGCAAAGACGAATGAGCTTTGCAGGGATACCAAAATCAGACATTGCGGCGTACAAGTGATCCCTAATCACGCTGTCGAAGGCAGCTTTATAATCGACAAATAGATGATGGGTATCGATCTGTTTTTCTCGGGTCTTTTCCAGGATTTGGCGTAGTGTGAATATCTGGTCGATGGTGGATTTACCAGGCCTGAAGCCACAATGATAAGGTCCAATAAGTTTGTTGACGATGGACTTCAGTCTTCACACAGTACGCTCGATAGAATCTTATACATATACCTTATGATATTAAGAAGGATTATTTCGCTGTATTTGGCGCAGATGGTGGAATCATCTTTCTTGTGGATTGGGGAGATTACGCTGAGGTTCCAATCACTTGGAATGGTTTTATTCGACCATATTCTGAATAGAAGCTCGAGCATGCATTGTATTGTTTTTCAGCCAAGCGATTGCTGTTGAGACCTCCTCATAGTCGGAGGTTCTTCAACTCAGTCAGTGATTGGGGTTTCCGGAGCAGAATTCGCAGTGGCAGGACCCCTGACTTTAAACCGTTAGTCAGACCTCTTATTCTTTCAAATAATTTCGGACCTATTTTCTGTCCCGTAACATCTCGTTTTAAACTCACGTCTTTTTGCTTCTCTCTTTTTCCGCCTGAAAAGACGTTTCACCTCCCCTCTTCCGTAGGCTACGCATTGATCGGGTGATATGCGTCCACCGCGATCCTATATATCAAGTTGTGGGGCGTTTTGCGATAAGGGGTGTGGGAGTCTATTGGCGAATGCTTCAGCTGTCTGTTCTGATTGCAGCTTTTCGATATCCAGCTTTCTTTTTATACTTATCTGTGCCTACCGTCGATCACAACGTGAAAAATATTGCTTCGTGTGTTTTTTGGGGTCGTCAACATTAGGGGAAACTCCCTAATGTATATCTGAGGTTTTTTATAGGAGGATTCATATCAGGAGGATTTATACCGAGGATTCATTGGTATTGCTTTTGACTTGGTGGGTTTCAAGCCCGACATACTTATGTACATATTTTACGTTTGCCACAAAATATTAACAACTTTTCAAAAGCTGAAAAGTCTGATAAATTTTTCTCTTTTGGAAAAAAGAGACTGTTTTTAGTACGGATGGAATTACAAATTTCGAACTACAATAGAGTGGAAGAAACTTTGTACACTTGAATTTTAAGTTGAAGTTAGGGGATTTAAACTGATCTCGTTAATGGTGTTCGGTTAATATCTTACTCTTATATATATTTTTTTGTGATAAACTCGATTACCAACAAAACAAATCGAGAGAATATTAAGTGAAGTACTCACTGCAATCGGTTTTGAATAATTCGGGGGTGAACTATTAATAAGTTGAGAAGATGAAAAAATAAAATTGTAAAATTAATTTATTAGCATTAAAGTTGGAAATAAATAAAAAAAAATTAGGTAGGATGGGTGAAACACCCGGCCCGGCCCCCTGCAGGGATGGAAAATAAATTGGTTCCTGGAGGCGCCGCAGTGTCTTTATGACGTCACCAAGCAACTCCTCTGACCCCGTCAGTGGGAAGTCTCGAGGCTGTGGTGGATGGTGGGGCTGGCAGCACTAGCAGGCCGTGCCGGAACTATCGCAGTGGCTGGTCGATTGTTTGATTTACAGTGTGGCATGTTGTTTCTTGTTGAAACCAGTAACCGGCCAGATCTTTTTCACACATTTGTGGGCAGACATAATCAGCCAACATCCACCGATATCGATTTCCATCGACTGTTTCGCCTTCTCTGAAGAAAAATGTCCTAATGATGGTTTTGGCGCAAGCGCCGCATCAAGTAGTCACTTTTTAGTCATGCAGTAGTATTTAAATGTTTTTCGACAATCTCCCACTGTCCCGACGAAGCTTGTTGGCCACTATATTTGCGACGATATTCAAGTTGAGTTAACACAATTGAACGACTATTTGCAATGTACTATGTACAATGTACAATGTCACTATTTCCGCGCGTTGTTTCGGTATTTCACTGACTTGCCGTTTCAAGTCTATCGGTTGAAATTATTCAATGTTTACATACCGACATAAAATATGGCGCACCCTGTATATGTACATATGTATGTATTGTTGCCAGTCTTTACTTTCCCTTAAACAACTTGGCATAGCATCTTCATTATCATCATATTTCTCACTTGTGGCTGAAGCTACTTTTCATGTGCTGGCGAGTCACATGAAAAAGGGAAATATCTGCGCTCTGCACAATTTGCAAAATTTATGGCATTCAATAATTTTGAAAATTAATAATTGATTTCTTTTTAATTTTAAGACTTTTTGTATTAAAGTTTGTTTGATAAATGTTAAATGAAACTGGTATATTTTGTAACAACCTGTATATATAATATTTACGGAATTATGCATTTTATTGCATACGTATAATATTTTTTTAGTTTTAACAAACCGTTTTACTTTCTCGTATTTTCATGCAAGCGCACCTATGACACCTTTCCTAACCATCGCTTGACTGACCAAAGTAAAAACAATAACACATACCCTACATTACATAGGGTAAAATTAAAGTTACGTGTAAAACAAACAAATATATAGGGTGGCCCATATAACATTTGGAGTTTGAACTACCGGTTATATTAAGTTTGGCAACTCTAATGACATTCGTATTGTGACGGAAAATTAGTTTTATAATTTATAATTTGTTTGAAAATTTACTTGCAAAATAAGAAAGTATAAGAAAATTAAGTTCAAAATTCGGTAGAAGAGAAGCGCTAACCACGCAATTTGTGAATCAGAATGTGCAATAACCAACCACATCAACTCGGCTTCGTTCTCAGGAATTGAATATTTCACGCACTTCTTTGTTACTAATTTTGCATAAAAGTTCGACAATAGCTGAAGCTACATGATCATCTACAACGTTTTCGGTTTACTAATTTGTCTCTATAACGCTTGGAAGAATATGAGCATTTTTACCGAAATCATCTTTTCTGACGAAGCTGACTTTTACCTCGGTGGTTAAGCAAATTTGTGGCATCTGGGGCTCAGAAAATCCATGCACTGTCAACGAGTAACTGTTTGGTGTGGTTTTGGGACCGGCGGTATCGTTGGGCCATTTTTCTTTTAAAATTAGGTAGGAAGATGCGTTACAGAGAATAATATGAGCTACCGCACAATGATAACTGATTATTTGTGGAAGACATGGACTTAGACCACATTTGGTTTCAACAGAACGGTGCACGAGTGCGGTCAAAAATAAAAAAAATCTGTGTTCAAAATGTGGAAAAATTCGTTTACACATCCGAAGATAATACTCCTGTTAAGATAAATCCGAAATATTTTCTTAATACTGCAGGCTATCAAAGTTGAGCGTTGTGGAGGAAAAATTTATTGTAGGTCGATGTGTGTTTTTTGTAGGTATTATCTACTTATTTAAATTATTATTTAGTGCACATTTATAAATGATATACGTAATGAAAACATGAATTATGGTAGTAAAACTTGACGACAATGTTTTGTTTTCGTTTTGATCACCATCTTCTGAGTAACGTTGCTTTAAAATGCGTTCGATTTGTAAAACAAAAAGGGAGTGCGATTTGATTCCGTTGGACTATTATTTGTGGGGAACGGTTAAATATAAGTGTTTAAGCCACCCTCAGGGCCCTTTCTTTTTCAATTCTTTTCTCTTTCTTTACTTTACTTACTTTTAATGGCACAACAGCCCATGGAGGGCCTAGGCCGAGCTTTTCGCATCCACTCATGTTGTGCGTGTTATATTTGTACATGAATGGAAGGGACCTACAGTTTAATGCTGAATCCGAACGGCGAAGTGAAAAGCTTTTCATAGCAATTTTTACTCTTGTAGGTCCGTGTAGAAAAATTATTTTTTCTACTTTTTGATTTTGCCTGTGCCGATATTTGAACCCCGGACACTCTGCGTAGCAGTCCAACGCACTACCATTACGCCACAGCGATCATTTTTTAAATTTATGAGATCAGCAGCAGCATAACAAAACAACTACCATATGTACAGCTATTACAACTACTTAATACCAGAAAAAATGTTACAGTTGCATTTAGCAAGAAGATAAGAAAAAAATAAGTAACTCAAAAACAAATGTTATAAAATACGTAAAATACGTTTGTACACACAAAAGTATTTTACTGTTGAATACTTGAATTCTCTTCTTTACATAATTACTGCGATAGAAGTAAAAAAACTGGCTATTTTATATTTCGTATGGTAGCCGTTTTTGTTGCAATTTGCCTTAAAACGTATTGACATTGGTTCCATAAATTTTCGACCTTTTTCAGTGAGTATTTTGTTCCATTCCTCTTGCAAAATGTTTTTTGGCGCTACCTTTGATGATATTTCATGTTCCCTTATTTTATCCTCCAGAAAAGCCCATAGGTTTTCAATGGGGTTCAAGTCTGAGCTTTGAGTTGTTGTTGTATTGTATTGTACAAAATCCACATTCTAACAACGTGAGATGTATGCTTTGGGTTGTTGTCTTGTTGAAATAGAAAGCCGTTTCTTGGCGAACCTGCATGTCAAATAAACATGTTTGTCCATTATACCATCTATGAACTTCAGCTTTCCGACACACAATGACTAAACCTTCCCCATGTTTAGCTGTTGGTTGTTCTTTATTTTTAAGTCTTCGTTACGCCAGACCATATAACAAGCGCCATCAGAAGATGTATTTGCTTTCGTCGCTAAATATGAAATTTTGCCAAAACTGAAAAGCTTTAGTTTTATGAGTGCTAGCGAATAATAATCTCTTTTCTCTGTTAATTTGCGAAATGAGAGGTTTTTTCTTACCACGCGACCGTTGATATTGTTGTTTCTGAGAACCCTGTCTCGTCCGATAATTGTATGTGTAGTGTTGTTCTTAGTTTGTCGTTAAGTTTTGGTGCTGATACATGTGTATTTTCTCAGTTTTCTTTATTATTTGTCTCTCCTCTCTCAATGTCAGCAATTTCGGGCGACCACTACGGTCTTTATTCTTAATGTTCCCACGTTCGTTCGCACGTTTTATTATATTTTTTATACTTTGGCGACATCGATCAAACATTTAACAAATATATATTGTTTGGTCTGCCTTCATTGCGACGGTATAAAGTAATTTTGTTCTCAGCAGAAGTTATTTCTTCACATTTTGGCATTTTTGATGTTCACAGCTCAATATTTACAAAATAAATTACTGCAGCTGTAATAAATTTTAATAGTATTATCCAATAACAATCCTAATTTCAGCGAAGAATAAAAAAAACGAAAATGCACAATCTACTTTAGTGAGTACTAAATTGTGTAGCTAAATATATGTTTTGCTACAACTAGAAAACGGCTCAAATTTTGTGTTTTGATGTTTTATTATATGCTTGAGGAAATACCATATAAAACTAGCAACAAACGATCTTAAATAAATTGATTTCACTATTTTATTCTTATAAACTTAAAATTCTTGCAAGGAGTAGCATATGGAAAATATTTTTTTGACCCACTGTACATACATATTGTGTACATGCAAAGTATTTCAGATCGTCCCTTAGTTTATTTAGAAAATTCTCAAATCCGGATATATCTAGTGCAAATAATAATAATATATTAGAATTAAGTAACGTCATGTAGAACTATTTTTCCACAAAACGTCAAAAAACAACATCATTATTTATATTTCTGTTTCTTTCAGCAGATACATACTCGCAGAACTTATATAAAATCCTCAATTGACTTCGGTGCCCTGTTGGTAACGGAAGATAATGATATGAATGGTATTTTGAGCTTGAAATCCTCGCTAAAGAAAGATATCGATGGCAACTCTTTGTTTGCCACTATGTACAATATTTAATAGTTCTCTAAGCTCAGCAGAATTTGTTGATAAATGGAAGATTACTCACATTACTCCAATCATAAAATCAGGGAAAAGTGACGTTCTTAATTACAGACCAATCTCTAAACTTTCTATAATGGAAAAAGTTGTCAAAGATAAACTATTTTTGCAGTGAAACAAATTATAAGTCCTTAACAACATGGATTTATTACAGGGCGATCAACTGTTACTAATCTTTCAGTTTACACTAAATTCTGTATGTCGGCATTTCGAAATGGGTATCAGGTTGACACTTTCTCATAATATATTAATTGCAAAACTTGCATGCTTTCCTGGAGTGGCTGAAGTCCTACCTTCATAATAGGGCATGCCACGTTGAAATTGAGAATGTTAAATCGCAGTCTTTTGTGGCCTCTTCTGGCGTTCCGCAAGGTAGCATCCTAGGACCACTATTATTCATTCTGTTTATTTCTTAGACTCAAATTATTTACTGAATGCTGATGATTTAAAACTCTTTTGCAGAATCAAAAATTTGACTGATACTGCTCTATTAGGTACAATCAACATTAATCGCCTAGTTGATTGGTGTCAACGAAACAAATTGACTCTTAATCTAACTCATATCTGACAATGCTTTAAAGTCGATTGAGGAGTTCCTAGTCTTGGGTGTTCCATTTGATATAAAGCTTACTTTCTCTAACCATGTAAACCTTGTACCAAAAGCCTATTCGCTCCTTGCCTTTATTCGACGTTATGGCAGGGATTTCAAAGATCCGTATAATCTTGTTTACAGCACTTGTGCGTTCGAAACTTGACTATGCCTTCTTCATTTGGAATCCTTTCTTCAATACACACTCTGTACGTATAAAAAGAATTCAAAATAAATTTGTTCATTTTGCTCTCCAACCTTTACCTTTTATTGAGCCTATTCCTTCATATAATGCTCGATGCTTACTTATTAGTTTAAAGTCTCTTGAGAGCAGAATAGTTATATATGGTTTTGTATGATCTAATTTATGGAAATATTGATTCCCCATTTCTACTTGAAAAGATAAAATTTAATCATCTGCGCTACCATGTTCCTTTTTATGTATTCACCTTGAAAACTAATTATCTAATGAATGCGAAAATCACAAGGGCCTTGCTTGAATTTAACAAAGTCTCAAAACAATGCGATGTGGATTTCTCTATAATTAGGAATCATTTCAAGCATTATCGTTTTATTTATAATTTTTATAGTCTAATTGTTAATTATTTTTATAATTATACTTTTTATAATTTCTTGTCAGTAAGAAAATAATAAACTTTCCCACTCTAAGAGTATGTACGAACTTGAACCACAAACTGAATTTGAGTTACGGTAATCTCGGAAATCTTCTCTTAATAGACGATTATAACTATATTTTTTTTCCAACTCTTTTCAGACTTTACAGTCGTGCCCAATTGGTTGTACCAACGAACTCGATACTTTTAGTGCCAACAACGAAAGTCTACAAACCACACCCGATAGTACGCAGCAAAAAGCAACAAGCACTTCTCAACAGCTATTGCTTCAAAATCAACAACAGCACAAACATCTGCAACTACAGAACCAAAACATCGAAAATCACAACAGCCGAAATATTTTATCCAATAGTGCCACCAGTGATACCTCTTCGGCATCATTTCATCAACGTTTTAATTTTAGTCAATTTAAAGCTCGCCTTCCTGAACTCAACTGTATACTTAGTCTGCAACGCTATTGGCAACAACATCATATAGACGAAGTGCCAACAAGTGTAAACAAAGATGAAGTTATTGACTGTGGAGGTTCATATTATGCAACTAATATCCTAGGTTATACGTTCGGGCATCAAATTAGTAAAGACGCCAAAGCGAAAGAAAACAAGGAAACTCCATTGCAAGAATTTTATCGACATCAACAACAAAAGAAAATGCCAGCATTTAGAGGTCGTCGTGGCTGGTGCGGATGTTTCCAGGTAAGAAGTAGTACTACACGTGAGCAGTGCTATCGAAAGTACTCCGATACAAGAATGATAAAAAATAAGATTGCGCATATGTTTGGTCAAAAATTAAATATGCGTCTGTACCTCATACCATTTCCATTTGACGGAGTTACTGGACCTTTACAAAAATTTCCTAAAAAAAGAAGATGCAATACTTATTAAGGTCACTTAACGTGAGCCCTGTAACCAGAGTGACCGTTGTAACTCTAAAGGGTAAATGTTATCCTTTTTTTTGCTACCCATGATCCCACTTTTTAAAATAATCTATGACCACCAAAGTTTTTAAAATTTTTGAGATGTTTGTTATTTATTTTTTAAATTTCAAAAAATTGACAAGCAACAATGAAATTATAATTATATAATGTCATTAACCGCCAGTTTTCTGCAAGCAAAAATAAGGTCATCACTTCTCATTTTTCCTAAATCTTATAGTGTTAATACGTCGGACTGTTGCGCAGAGTGTCCGAGATTCGAAACTCGGCACAGGCAAAATCAAAAAGTTAAAAAAGAAAAAAATTTCTATACGGCACCACCTCTTGGCAGGCAATGGCATAAAACTGTAAGTCCCTTCCATTCATGTACTAATACCAGTACTTATATAACACGCACAAAATGAGTGGATGCAAAGAGCTCGGCCATCTATGGGGTCATAGTCGACATATTAAAAAAAAAGAAGAAAATAAGTTCGTTGTAGTAAAGGATAGCCACAATGGCTGTCTATCTCTTTATCGGTGTCCTGTGATTGCATTCCCTCTCATTCTCCCTCCTTCCTCCCACCTATCAATATTCCTTCCAATCAACACAATGCTCTGTATTTATAGGGACTGTGCAGAAGTTGAATGTGTGTTGAATGTATAAATAAAAAATGTATATAAAAAAATATACATATATACATAAATAATGAATAATGAATTCTTCATAAGTAAAGAAAGTGTATCCACAAAAAACCGCAAACGAATATGAAAACAAAACGAGTACCAAAAGTACGAAAACTGAAAGTTTCGTAGTAAAAGAAAACATTTCTTTTGCCGTACTATGCTTTAGTTCATAGTCGTGTACGTTCACATCCACTCATGTTGTGTGTGTTATATTTATACATGAATGAAGGGACCTACAGTTTAATGTCGAATTCGAACGGCGAAGTGAAAAGCTTTTTATAGCAATTTTTACTCTTGTAGGTTTGCCATTGCCTGCCAAGAGGTGGTACCGTTTATAAATTTTGTTGCTGTTGCTTTTTTATATTTTTTTTTTCCAAGATGGAGGGAGGAACTTGGGCTGGTGTCTACTCGGATTGCCTGAAGATAAGTCAGTCGTAGCGTATCTGCAGCGCCTTTCAAGCGGAGATCTATGCAATTAGATCTATGGCACTCTGTGTAGCAGTCCAACGCACTACCACTACACCACAGCGTCTCACTTTGACCCCTTTGTTTTATCTCTCCTAAAATTGGGCAGTGCGCATAGTTGATTGACAGCCTTAAATAAACACTTGTAGCGGTAAGAGATGAAATATTGCATTTACCATAGACCTTCCTGAGGCTCACTACTTACACTTCTGAGATTCCCAGGCTAGCAAGTCTCTATACCCTTCAAATTCAAGTTTGTTTTCATTTCTTGGTTTTTCTCGTGAACAGAATCAGCTCGGTCTTAGTAGGGTTAACTCCTAAGTTATTCCGTCTAGCCCATTCGGAAATGTCGCCAATAGCTGATTTTATAAGCTCGTAAATTGTTGACAAAAATTTGCCAGATATTAGTATTGCAAAATCACCCGATATCATGTTCAAACTTTAATATCAAAAAATTATCTTTAAAATAAATGCCAATTTCATGGATATTAAAAGAACAAACAGATTCATACATATTTTTCTTAGCCACTGTACAGGTTCTTATCTTACCTTGATTTGGTAGAGTGTAGAAACGATAGCCATCTAATTAAAGTACCTAACCCTGCCTCTAACAAGCCAAGGCTCGAGCTACAAGGCCCCTTGTCTGCTATGAACTTCATCAGGTCCCTGTTAGTTTGTGCTCTATCATTAGGAAGCTTTAGAGAGCCCAACCCAACCTGATGCTTTCCCCGCAGCTTCTAATTTTGACAATTGATGACTGATCTACTACGATCAGTATGTGCAAGGGGCCATGGAGACTACCTTTCCCCCCTGTCATGCTAAATTGAGGGTTCTGATGGCCGATAAATCAATCAAAAACTGCTGGCCTAACTGGAAGCAGAGAACTAGGAACCACTTCCAACAGGGCACCCGGCCAAAGCGTGTAAGCGCTGTTGATAGCTTCCGTTAAGAAATTCACATATTTCTTGTTTCTGCATCCAACAACTTTGACCCCCTTCTGCTAACCAGCCGCATCGAAAATAAACTCCTCACTCTCGGCCTCCAGCATCGCGGCTATCAATTTAGTCTCTACAAGTAGCAAATTCTCTGGGGGATATCTTCCCAACAGTGTCGACATAGGTGTGTCGACAGAGGCCGAGGTTTTCAGTTTCTTCGACACCTTAGGAGTTACCTCGACCGTGCTCTTTTCAAAGCTTTGCCATCTGAAGCACCGTCAGAACCATGCATTGGTCAGCGTGCAACGCCGACGCTGACACCCGTGGCTTGGTCATTGGGCGTTTTCTGGTACGAGGAAGTCACAGTGTTATTCTTCTCGAATTCTCTTGCGAAAGAAGAAATATTGTTTTCAAGTCGATCGGTGCTGTTCTCTTATACTCTCTTCGAAGTCATTAAATTAATTCAAAATTGTTTAATACAATAGCGAAATAGGATGCATTTTAAAGTTGATGTTGCTTTAATATCTTTATACAATATAAAAATAGAGCATATTCGAAATGTGTTAGTGAGAAAAACAACATTTTCTCTATTGTAACACAGTTATTAGTTGACGTTAAAGCTCTCAAAGAGAATTATTTTAATCTTTCTCAAGAAATAAAGTTACATCAAAACGAATGCATCCACTCATTGGAGTGGATGCCGAAAAAGGCGGTTTGTCCATTATCAAAACTTTAGAAAAGCCGTTAGCCAACAATAATTGTTTAAGTGATCTAGGTTACAATTCAATGAGAGTTCAGACCCTGTAGAGAATCATAACAAGCAGGCAGCGGAAGTCATCTTTGTTAAACTAAAACGAGTCAGTTCAGAGGGCATGAGCTGACTTCCACAACTAAATGCCCCATGGCTATTTCATCGCAAATTCAACGACAGTAAACAAAGTATAGAATAATAAAGAGAGCGTGCTGACATTGGAAACAGGTGTATCACAATCCATCATAAAGAGTTTTGTTGATACTTGGATAAGTTGCAAAGCTAATACACATGACAACACAACACGACTTTGTTTTGATATATATCATTGGAGTGGATGCCGAATTCTGCTTAAGTATGAAAACATGAAACTGCCATTAATTAATTATGTATGCTAATCATAAAGAGAGAATCCCTCCAAATTCAGAAGCTGTATGTCAAGAGCAAGCTCCTCCTAAACGGAAACCGGGCTTTAAAGGAAAATGTTATCTCCGCTAGCGAGAAGGACATATGATGCGTGATTGTCAACTGCGTACGCGAAGATCTAGGAATAGTTCCAACGTGAGGGTGTACACAGCGTTTTGAACCAGAAAGAACAAACAGGCTAAGCAGTATTTTCGGCTATATGAAGAAAAAAATTTCTTTTGTTGTTGTTGTTGTTGTTACTTCGCCGTTCGGATTCGGCATAAAACTGTAGGTCCCTTCCATTCATATACAAATATAACACACACGACATGAGTGGATGCGGAAAGCTCGGCCTAGGCCCTCTGTAAGATCAAGTAGCGTTTTCCTCAACCGCAGTAATTTACAAAAAAAGCTAAAGTTTTAACACGGGCCTTTAACGATTTGAGTAAACAATTCAGAAGTTATGGGTTAGGTTAGCAGTCATCAGTAGAACTAATTTATTCATTTACATTTCATTACGTACATAGCATAAAATGGATTAGAAAAATATGAAGTACCGTTTTATAAAAGAGATTTAGCATATGTGCATAAGCTTAAGGCAAAATTGAGAAATATAGCAACAATTTAAATCGAAATAAACCAGTTTTGGGCCGGGACTCCCAAGCCATAACCCAACATCCTCCATGTTCTGTTGTGCCATTAAAAGGTGAAAAAGAATATAAAATAAGCTATGAGCCACTGTATATCCTGAAAATTGTTAAATTTTGAACAGTTGTCGAGAAGCATTTTAAATTTTCATTTTGGAATTTTTATCAAAATGCGAGTAAATACTCGATTATTGCTATTATCGGCGCTGATCTAGACACGCTAGTCGGAAAGCACAGTAAAAAATTCTAACTGCGCACGCTAATGAAGAGAACACTCAAAACAATGGTAGTTGATTTGAATGCATTGGTAGTTCCTATTCTCACAGCAAAACTGCTATACGCAGTGCAGAATCATTTAAGAACGTTCGAGATGCACGACGAACGAAATGCTTAAACGAAGAGAAAAAGGAATAATTTTGTTCGTATGGTCACTTGACTTACAGCGTGGAATACGAGAGCTTAACAACATTCTGCTCTTCCCGCGTGTTCCGTTGCCGATGATTCTGTACATAGATTTTCCAATTCTTTTGAGGATTTTGAGATGAAGAAGCGTTTTGAACTCTTATGTAAAATGTATGGAAGTCAATATTTTCTGTAGTTCCAGATAATTCGTATAACTTTTTTGTGGCACTGCGAGTTCTATGATGTCTGTTGAATTCAAAATCGGGATCGAAATTCATTTATTTTTTTGCAAAGCTCTGTAACAGCATTCATCTCGCTGTTGTTAATTTCTTTAAAATAAATTATTGTTTTTTTATTGCATCAATAATGTTGTTTTTCAGTTAAATTTTCTGCATCTTGTTTTACATCGTGTTTTCGTATAGAAATATTTCGAATTTTTTATTTTTTCCAAAACTGTTTCGTATTCGGTAACTACTACAAAGCTTTTCATTCTGGGGTATGTATTTCTCCGTCAGAAAAAAAAATAAGTTACACCAATTCTAAAAAACAAAGTACTGTGCATTCTATGCACAAATCCAATTATTCCATACAAGAGATCATTAAATTTTACAATGAACATGAAACAAAAGGCGAAAAACAAAAGTTTTTGTATATTGTAGAAATATAATAAAAACTATGTAGTTTTTATCCCAATGATGCAAGTGATAAATTTATTTTATGCACCTTTTTTTATTCGCACATTTATCGGTTTTTTTTAGAGGCGGGTGAGTTTAAATTAGCAACCCTGTTTTCTGTGACAGCCGATTTGACAGTTCTCATTTGTTTTGAAGTTAGTTTGGTTTGACAATTCATCAAGAATAGACTCACACCTGAGAAACGTTTGCAAATTGTTCAAATTTATTTTGTAAAACACGGTTCAATTCGAGAAGCGTATCGGGCATTACGTGCGTTTATCGTCCATCAGAGCGATTAATTCGAGAAACTGTGGATCGTTTAATCTAATCGATAACACGCATTCTGGATGACGTCGAACAGGGCGTGACTTGAACAAGTGATTTCTCGAAAATTTTGCGTAAAGATCTTGGTTTACGTGCTTTTAAGATTCAACTTGCGCAGGAAGGAAGCATTACTATTGATCCACAATTTCATTTGAAAATTTTTTTCAGTGATAAAGAGACTTTTGTTTAAATGGCGACGTCTATAGACAGAATTGCCGCATTTGGAATGATGATAATCAACAAGCCATTCTCGAAAACCCGTTTGGTGCGCTTTATGGGCCGATGGAATCATTGATCTATATGTCTTCAAAAATGGTGATCAGAACGTTGCAGTCAACGGTGAGCGGTACATGAAATAAGGCTGCGCGGGCAAAATACATTCAGGTGTATTTATTGAACTCAATAAACACAACATAACCTTTTTTCACAAGATAACCTTTTTTAATTCTTAGGTGAAAATTCAGAAGTTTTAAAATAAAAACGCAAAAACAAAACTTAGCATTTGAACTTTCAAAATCCATTGGGAAAGCAAATATAATAATTTAATAATATAAAAAAAACATATCAGCGTCATTCGGTTGACTTGGCGCGTGCTTGTAGTTATTTTCCTCTTACCCATATAAATCATTTTCACTTCTGTGATAGTTGTGAATCAGATATCAGGATATGTGATTCGATTTAGAAATATTGCTCCACTTATTTTTCCTTTTTCTAATTGTTCGCCCGGTGTCACAATCTTTTCTACACAATCCTATCAGGAAAATAACAAACAAATATTAATTTAAATAATTTGGAAATTAAAAATTACCAATTTTAACTTTGTTGTACGCTTTTTCGCTGGACCAATCGAACCGTCACTTCTTATTAATAATTGGAATCCTCTTGATTTTGAAAATTCATGGGTCATCAAAAAAGCAATGAATTTGAAGAAATGGTCATGCTTCAGTACTCTTTTTCCGAAACTCCATTCCTCGAGTTTGAAAACAGAAATATTTTTGGTCCCTCCTACAATCTTATGCACAAAAAACAGTGACATTAAATTATGGGAAAAGAATACAGCAAAAATTGTACATTTTTAACCACTGCATTTCGAAATATTATATTACATGAATGGCTTGATAACTTTTTTATCAGCTATATTTGATCTTATCATTTGAAAGCACGGAATGATTTCTGTAGGCGGAAGCAATGGAAGTGACATCATTATAAGGTTTGACAGCTTGACAAAAATGGAACCAAAAAGTGCTGGTTGTAATGTTGAGATACACATGCCGTAGTGCGTGTCACTTTAGATTTACTATTCAAGGAAAACTTTCTATGTTTGCTGATATAAATAATTGTAACACTTTTCCGATTTTCGCGACATCAATACTTACCATAAATGTAGATTAGTAAATTTAATTAGTAACATAACTAGCACCAGCATTCATGTTTTTTTAAAAATACCAGATATAATACTAAATCTAAATGCCGGTTGGGTAAAGTTATGTCCAAATGTCATTTAAGTTGCTTTATTAATTACCTGAACACAAAATATAACATAAATTATTAACTATTGATAAAACACATCTTAAATGTTGCATCCATTAGAAAAAAAAATTGATTTTCTGGAATGTAATCTTGAATATTATTCATGACATTATCAGATTAAAAATAACTATACGAAAAATAGTCACATTCATACAATTCTTTGTAAAATTCATAATTGGCGTTTGGATGTTTCTTTCGGCTATAAAGTTCGATGAGTTTCGTTATTGTACACTTCATTTACTTGATGCACATTATTTCACGGCTTCGGTATGTTACTGTTCCTAATTTGCAATAAATTTCGACGATGTTTATTGAAGTTTAGTAAAGAATCCTGGTTTCTTTGAGATGAAAATATTTTTGATTCCGTATTTTAATGTATTAAAAAAATACCACGTTACAGTGAAAAATAACTTAGTGCGACACAGCGTGTGTTGAAAGTTTAGTCAATTAAAAAAAGTTGTTTACCATATAGTGAGGACACACGAAAGCAAATTTTTTCCATTCGCCAAAAATGCAAAATTTCGCCACACAGGCAATTCATATGAAATTACTTAGAATTTCCAATTGATACCCAAAACCTTGACTAATGGATGGAGTTTCAAATTATTATTGCCTACAACTTCAGTAGTTTGCCTGATATTCAATTATATAAGTTATATTCGCTTAAAATGGTTTTTGAGAGTGTATTGGAAATTCCAAGAATGCAATTTATTTTAGTTGATCATGTTGATCCCACAAGTTAATCGATTTTTTTAAGTTTGTAACTATGTTGTCCAATTGAATTTTTAATACTTACTTCAATACAGCTTCATCGAAAATTTCTCTAATCTTCTCTAATTTCTCTAGATTTGCGAAGTTGTTTGAGATGGCACAAGTTATTTTGATTTTAAACAGTAATTTCTTTTCAAAAATTTACTTTCCTTACTTGCATGTTGATGTTCAAAAAATTGATTAGAGAAAAAACATTCAAAATTTTTTACGAAAACACGAGCTTGCAGTGTTTTTCTTGGAACGTATATGCTACGGATCCATCAGTTAACACTTTGTTTTTAACATACAATTGATGCTCTGTTATTGAATGTAAAATTAATTTATCGCGTCGTTTTCCATGTATCATTTCAAACTGAAGTCATGTTTCACCAACTTTGCGTGATAAAATAACTTTTTATAATTAATAAACAAGATAATTAACATAGGGGTGTACCCCTATAAATGCAGAGAATTGTGTTGCTTGGAAGGAAGATTGATAGGTGGGAGGAAGAAGGAGGGAGAAGTAGTTATGAACGTTTGCTTTAAACTTGCAAGGGTCATAATAATTTGGTAAAATTGTTGCAGGGAGATTATTCCAAATAAGCCCGGTACGACAGATGAGCGAACTTTCTCTGTAATGCGTAGTGCGGTGGAACACCGTGTCTACGTGGAAGGCGCTTGCTGATCGTGTAGTTCTGTTGAAAATACGAACTGGCGGCATCAGCTTGCGCATCTCAGAAGAACATCTACCGTGAAAGTATTGAACGAACGAATCCCAACGGACCCTCCTCGCGCCCAACACGACCGAGGAGCGCATCCACATAACGTATGGATCGGTGACCAACGCAACCGCTTTAAACGAAAATATGTAATGAGCCGCCTTTATCCAAATAGGCATTCTTTACAATTACAGATATAAAATCATCAGCTGTTGATTTAATATGATAAGTAAGTTTGTTTTGATGTGTTCCAGGGAATCGGAAATACTGAATAGATTATAATGTTCATTAAAATCTGTACATATTTCACGAAAAGGATATTTTTTAGCATAATTTGTTTTGCATATGCTAAGTTTAATAGAAATAAAATAACGTGAGCTTCTACAGGGTATATTAAAGTTTATTTCGTTTAGTAAATACGATGATAAAATGCCATTCAAAAGCTTTACGAGAAATGTTATATTCAGTATTTTTCTTCTGCTTATCAATGTCAATAAAGTTCCCAGATGGCTCCCTTGAGGAACTCGGGAAGTAACAGCAATACTTTTTGATGCGGCATTTCGAAAAATCACTTTTTGTTTTCTGTTAGTGATATATGACTCTATCCATCTCAAAAGCAAGGGCGGAAATCCAATTAAACTTAATTTTTTAATAAGGAGGTCATGATTGACTTTAACGAATGCTTTGCTAAAATCAGTATATATGACATCAGTTTGTTGGTTTATTAATAACCAATTATAAATTCATTCATTATACATGTAGTGAATTCTAAAAGTTAGTCGTAAGGGTTCCTTAAGGAACCCATGCTGGGATGTGTTGATCAATGTTACAACAGAGTGCATAATTTGGGTAGTAACAATTTATTCAAATAACTTAGGTATCACACTTAATTTAGCAATACCTCTATAATTTGAGATATTAGATTTAACACCATTTTTATGAAGAGGAACAATAAAAGATTCTTTCCAACAATCAGGGAAATAACCTGATTTTAAACATTTGTCAAAGATTATGTCAAGAGGTTTATATAAAAGTTCAGCACAATTTTTTGATGTGCAACTCGGAATATTATCGGGCCCAGATTTAAATTACTGCTCAAGAGACTTAAGTATCGGTAGAACAATGAGACGCAAGCCACGTTTCGACGATGTTCCAAGGAGTCAATAGAGCTGGAAACTATACTGTCTCCAATTAGCTTTATCGCTCGATGTTGGATATGGTCCAGGAGCTACAGTTGTGTTCGTGAAGCTCCAGCCCATAGGTGCGAATTAAATTCCAATTTAGGAAGTATATAGGTGGTGTAGATCATGCGGAGATCAGTTGAAGTGAAATATTTTGTACACCGCCTAAGAAAGCCGAGACACTCGGCGTGTCTTTCGACACTTCAAAAATGTGTATTCCAACGAACATCACATTGGATGGACATGCCCAGAACATCAAGAGCCGCTGTCTCCGCAATACCTACCCCACCCAAATCTAGGGGGTTAATGGGGGGCTGGGAAACACGTTTGTGAGATAACAGACAACATTGGGTTTTACACGCATTGAACTCAACTCTATTCGTGAGACCCCACTTGGAGATTGAGAGGAGATCTTTATTGAGTGAGTCATTCATAACGTGCCTTTTCCTCTCAATCTCCAAAGAATTTGGACGTTTTGAACAAGCATATGAATGAGAAATGGTGCTGTCATCTGCAAACGAGTAAATGGGATTCTTCGTTAATGACAGATCATTAATAAAGATAAGGAAAAGTGGGAGAGGACCGAATCCTGCGGCACTCCAGCATTAATGGCATTAAAATACATATATAATCATATATATAATCACACTTACCACTTACACTTCAGTTTCATCAGAAAATAATAATTGTGATTCCGCCATTACAAAGCCATTTGCTCGAAATAGAAAATGAGTATAAAATAAAGTATGACAAAGAAATGTGTGCATTGGAAACAATGATGACACGTTTGGGTAATTCCCTATATTGTCGGTAATTTGAATTCGTTTGGGGAAACGCGGAATATATTGTGGGGAATTTTATTGGCTTATATGAATGAAAAGTAACTTCTACTACTAAGCATATCGATTGTAAAGTGTGATTTTATTGCTACTTGGTTTTTGACGTTTATATTTCTGCCAGTTCACGCGTGATTCTAGACATGTGTCAAAGTAAAAATGCTCAGTGTGGTTTGAAACGAACAAATTTTTGGAAATTATTGAAATTTGTTATCAATATTCGTGCTCTGTGACAAAATTGCAAAATTGATAAAATTATCTTTAGCGACGAGGCTCATTTTTGCCTTAATGGATACGTGATTAAGTCGAATTACCGTATTTGGAGTGAAGACCAGCCAGAGGCAATTCAAAAGCTACCAAAGCATCCCGAAAAATGCACTGTTTGGTGCGGTTTATGGGCAGGCGGAATCATTGGGCCGTATTTCTTCCAAAACGACGAAGGCTGCAACGTTACGGTCAATAGAGAAAGGTACCGTTCGATGATAAAAGACTTTTATTTTGCCGAAAATGCAAGAATTGGACTCGGCTGACATGTGGTTCCAACAGGACGATGCCACTGCCACACTGCACGCGAATTGAGAGGCGAATTTGGTGAGCAGTTAATCTCATGTTCCGGTGCAGCCAATTGGCCACCAAGATCGTGGGATTTGAACTCGTTAGACTATTTGTAGGGCTACTTTAAGTATTTCGTCTATAGGGACAAGCCAAACACGATTGCTGCTGTCATTGGTGGGATTCCATTGGTGTGAAAAAGTGTGCCAGAATTGGACCTTCAGAATTGACAACTTGAAACGTAGCCCCGGGCAACATTTAAGTAAAATTATCTTTAAAAAGTAAATGGCCGGAATAGATTTATCGATCCAAATAAAAAATTCATTCACTTTTGTAAAATTTCTGTGTTTTATTTTGAATTATCAAAAACCAAGCTCTTAAAAAAGCACTACACTAAGAATAAAATTAACTCTTTCCTGCACATTACTAGAAAAATGAGAAAAATTAACAAACATATTTTAAAAAATAATATTTGACATATTTAATAATTGCACAAAATGAAAAATGTAAGATCAATACAAAAAACTTTCTAAGAAAAATCATATTGCTTTATGTATGTACTTATTCGAAAAATATTTTTTTCTATGTTATCCAAAACAAATCGAGAATATGTTCAGAGAGTCGATATCGTTTTACGATTGGATTAAAACTTATTAAGATATTAACAAATGAAAATACAAAGGTCACCAGTGTGTGTATAGGAAAGAGGAAGGTCAATAAGGTTAATTTAAAATAAGTAAAATAAGGTACTAGTAACCCGAAATAATTGTTCTTTTATAAGAACAATTGGAAGGAAAATTTTATTTTTCAGACTTCAAGCTAAGGCTGCCATACTGATTTCATCAATACAATACACTTAATTCACTAAAATGTTTAGGTTATTGTAAAATCTGAAATCAGTACGCAAATGTACTGATTTCTTACGTTTTGTACTGATTTTATAAGTAAAATTTTTTCAACATTGATGGTCGCATGTAACAACAGTGAACAATAATTACTATTTCCGTAGTGACAAATGTTGCGACAGTCCGAAATATTTTATCAAATTATTTTGACAAAAATCCATGTCTTCGTAGAAAAGAACAAACATAAAGAATACTAGGATTGCCAAACACATGAACTACAATACCTCCGACTCCCTGTTTAGGGTACAGGAACCCCCAAATGTAATAATTACATTTTTTAACTTTTTTTTTCATATCTGACTGTACCGATTTTACTCCATCGCAGAAAATACATATACAGTGCACTCGCGGTAACGTGAACACCGTCTAACGTGAACACCGGCTAGCGTGAACAAGCTTTTTTTTACACGGTTAAGGGAGAAAGCAGTATTTCAGCAATTAGAAAAGAAAAAGCAGCAGAAAAAGATAACGGAATGAAATAATGTGAAATTTTATTCGCAATTTAATACTTAGGTATTAATGAATATTTGTTTTGATCTCGTTTGATATTTTTTATGAATTTTAATTTAAAAAAAAATTATATCTTACTAATGGCAATAATAAGATACTTTTACGTTTAAATGTTTAAATTTTGAGTCTTCAAATTCGACAATCGCTAACGCGAACATTTTCACTAACGTGAACTCCCTTGGTTTTAATTAGTTCACGTTACCGTGAGTGCACTGTAATCTATTTTGTCATTCGAAGCACAATAGCGTTTTCAGTTTTTTCAGTTTACATCCGTTTCAAGAGATATTAACAAAATCTAATAACATTGTTGAAATTGAGCTTGTAGAGCTTTTATCAGTACATGAAATTCTTATAACTTATAACAAAAGCTCTTCAAAATAAGAGTTTAATAAACTTTTCATAAGAGTTAAAAGTGATGATCAGAAAGAAGTAACAGTTTTGAAATAGATTTTTTAAACTATTAATTTAAACTGTTACTCAATTATTTTAAAAATAAAAGAATTTTAATTGTAAGTCTTTAAAGACTTTAATTTATAAAAATTATTTTTAAGACTCTTTGGAAAACTATGTGGTATAAAAGTGGTGAAAAAAGCTAAAATTATTATTAGAAGAAATAGTAGTCGAGAAAATAGTAGTAGAAAATGTAATTTAAAATATTAGAAAAAGTGCAAGAAAATTCTAAGAAAAGTTAGTAGTACAAAATAGTAAGAAATATAATATGTAGCAGGACTCCAAAGACTCTTAAAAATAAAATTTATGTTAAATCTTTAATTGTAATATAATTTTCCAACCCTAACATAATTGGTGTCGTGAACAATCACGGCATTATATTTAGCTTTGTCATCACTAACATATTTAGTTTTGTCATCTTTACTTACTTTTAATGCAACAACAGCCCATGGAGGGCCTAGACCGAGCTTTTCGCATCCACTCATTTTGTGCGTGTTATATTTGTACATGAATGGAAGGGACCTTCAGTTTAATGCCGAATCCGAACGGCGAAGAAAAGCTTTTCATAGCCAATTCTTACTCTTGTAGGTTTGCAATTGCCTGCCAAGAGGTGGTGCCGTGTAGAAAAATTATTTTTACTACTTGTTTGATTTTGCCTGTGTCGAGATTTGAACTCCGGACACTCTGCGTAGCAGTCCAACGCACTACCACTACGCCACAGCGACCCCATCGCTAACATACTTATTGTTTATGTTATGTACAGTACCTGCTCACGCTATTAGAAAGTTCATAAGCAATATACTACCAATGCTTCTAGCTATGTAACCAGTGAAGATATTCGAATAATTTTTTGTGCAATTTAATGGAATAGTCAACTATAAAATTAATCCTACTTTTCTCTGTAATCGGTTATTATGCTTATATAACAGTTTTGTGTCATTGAGTCAAATTATTTTCTATGAATGCAAATGCTATTTTTTTAATTTCGGTCGTTTTTTGGACATGAGATTTTTTAATAAGAAAATGAGATGAGATATTTAAAGAAAAAATAATGAAATATTAATTTCCAATATTTTATTTGTTTAAAATAATTGAAATATTGGAAGTACGTAACTATTGAATCTGTAGTAGATCTCTTCTCATAATATATCGCTAAGTAGCTTTTAATTAGCGGCATTCAAACTTGTTCAAATAGCTGTTCTATTTTATGGTAAGCTAAGCTGTAACCAACTCTTAAATAAAAGCGTAAGACTAAATCACGCATTGGATTTCTTTGGCTTTCTTTCAGTTTTCTTGTTTGTTGCAACTGTTGTAGCTATGACCCGATACAAAATATTTTTGGGTAATTGTTTTCAGCTGGGAGCATGCCAAACAATATTTTAAGAGTAGGGTAAGCTTAATATTACGGTTTTGTCCACCACACGAATCAGAGTGCAAAATAATATTTTCTGTTGAGTCAGCTACATGGTTTTTAAAATGGTTTATTAATCTGCTGTCCTCTTGAGTAGAAGATCTCATTTTGTTAGGCATTAACAACTCTTTACAATATCTGTTTTTCTCACGCGGCATGTCTAGAAATATGTGCAAATTTGAAATGAAAACATGGCCGAAATAATAATTTTTTTTTTTTTGACTTCACAAAGTTAAAATCAGGAAACTTTTAATTTCTCACTAGTCACAAACTATTAAGGATACGAAAATTATGTTAAGGAGTAGAAATTGTTTCTTTAACCTTATGCTTCCATCGATTGTAGTGCCAGTTAAGTAAGTAAGTAACTAGAAGTTTTGAAGGAATATTAATTTCATGCGACAAGTAAAAGTGCATAAAAACAAAAAAAAAAAACATAGTGAAAAACTAATGTGTACGAATTTGGCAAACATGGCGACATGAAAATTGGGCAACAGTTGTAGTGCAGTGGAATAGTATACACCATAAGATGAAGTTACGCCTTAAAATTTTTTCCTTTTTCTAAGCTTCTTTAACCGAAATTGGCGATATTTATATCTCGTAAAAATAAAGTTAGGCATAAATTAAAAATGCATTTATAGATTTTTCGTCACCTAATTCTATCTGAATTTAATTTGTATCACCAAATAATAACTCAACGATCGTCGAACTCAAAAGTACCTTTCTTTTCTACTTTGTCATAAACACACAAATAGTACGTCCATAGTACTTCACTTACTGGTACTGTAAGTGATATAGCATTTTTAAAATTATTATTTCAATAAAAATGCAAAAAAATTACCAAAACTGACTAACTCAATTGAAAAATAACAAATTGCTTTTTTACAAACGAAAGCAAACTTCTGTCACGTGCACTTTACATGGAATCAAGCATATACGTTTTAGTTGTTGTTGCTGGCCGACTAAAGAAAATAACCAAATACGCTCGAAGAGCAGACACTTACCACATATATAAACTTTAATACGCAAAGCAGGACGAAAGTTCGTTTGTGTGATTGCATTCCCTCTCTTTCTCCTCCTTCTTCATAGGGGTGTTGACCTGAACTTAAAAAAAAAGATGAGACATGCAGTAGACAGTAAAGAGAATTTGTATTATCATTAGAGAAAAATAAGAATGAGATTAAACGGTTACTCGGGCCTAGACCTAGCTTTTTGCATTCACTCAAGTTGTGCATGTTATATTTGACATTGCTGATAGGTGGTGCCGTGTAGCAAAATTGTTTTTTCTACTTTTTGATTTTGCCTGTGCTGAGTCTTGAAACCCGGACACTCTGCTAATGCCAATAAACGTTAAATTATTATAAACAAATTTTTTCAAAACCATCTTGAATTTTCATGCTATTGTTATTACAAATAAAATGGATCTATGGAGCTAAATACACTGGCGGTCACGAAAACCGCACCACTGGCAACACTTTTTAATATGGTAAAATTTGGGTAGTTTACTTATTTTTTCTTGCTACGATAAAGCGGATTTCCCTGTTTAAATTATTCTAAATGTGTTGACAACAGAAATTAGTTATTCTAGTGCATTTGTTTGTGAAATAAGTGCAGTAATGAGTGCAAAATATAAGCAGCTGACACATGACAAAAAAGTCGCTGTACTTACATTAGTGGACTAACGACTTTCCTACCGGAAAATTTCTGAAAAATTAGGTTGCTCACATTCCACAATTGTCCGTTTAAAAAAAAAAAGAATACTATGGAGTCCACTGGAGAGGAAAAAAGGATCTGGTCCTAAACGTGCAACCAGTAACAGAATTGATAGACTTATAAACAATATTAGCACAAAGGATCGATTTAAAAGTGCAGTAACTATTCGGGCCGAGCTAGTAACCTATCATTGCGTAAATATTAGTGTTGAAACTGTACGCAGGAGACTGCGAGAAGCGGGTTTATATGGAAGGCGTCCTGCAAAAAAGCAATTCTTGGGCTAAAAACTATATAATCTGGACACTGGAGCAATTGTGAAATGTCATCTAGTCTGATGAAAGCAAATTTAACTTGCCACGCGTAGACAATTGGCCATACGTGTGCCGTTCCAATGAACGTTATAAAGAAAACTGTATTGTAAAAACAGTGAAATTCCCATAGAGCCAGATGATTTGGGGATGCTTTTCCTAATACGTACGTGGTCCTTTGTACTTTTTAGAAGGAACTATGAATGCTGGAAAATATGGGCAAGTCATAAGGGAAAACTTAGTGCCAGCTCTTGAAGAGCATATATCCTGCAGTATGAACGCAATTTTCCAGGACGATTCTGCGCCTTGCAGCCGTGCAAAATCGGTAAATTTTTCATGCTATCTTTTGTTTGATTCTTACAGAAAGTAAAATTAAAACAGAGCATTTAAAAATAAAATCCTTTTTCTACAGCTTGAAAAAATATTCGCGGACATCGGAATTTCACGACTGACTTGACGGGGAAACTCGCCCGATTTGAATCGAGCACTTATGGCATGTTATGAGGCGCAAAGTTGCTGACCAACATAAAAATCATTATTTTCGTATTTTCATGTTAGTTTGAGGTGGTGCGGTTTTCGTGGCCGCCAGTGTTTTATCCAATAAAGATCGAATTTCCAAATTTATCCATAAATTGCGTGGAAGGCGTTTCTCTTCTTACAATTTCGGGACCAGATTCACCATTTTGAAAGTAAACCTACACAACCAAAGTACACCTACACAACCAATGCTATCTGTCCATCAAACATCTGGAATTTGAACTTGAGTGTGGAAACTCTAATGTCATTAGTATTATGACGGAAGTTATATTTGCAGTTAACAATAGGCGACGCTTGACCAACTTAGGGATATACCAAAAATGCACTTTCAAAATGGTGAATCTTGTCCCGAAATTGTAAGAAGAGAAGCGCCTTCCACGAAATTTGTGGATCAATTTAGGAAACGTGTGCTTCACGCACGATCTTGATTGGATATAACCTCACTTTTTCGTGCTCCAAAATTAAATTCCAAATTATAAATGGTCCACCCTGTATATGCTAAATTTCTTATATTTGTAAAAGTAAATATAAATTAACCTTTCTACACAGATCTAGGCTCACAAAGGCATGTAATGCTTAATAAATTCATATGTGTGTACACAAAATAAAGGCTAAAAAATAGATATCTTAAATTTAACTTTTTGCACAAATTTTTAACACAAACTTCTAACTATATTTTTTTTTCAGGATGATGAGCCACCTGAAATTTGCGTCGTTGAGGGCGCCTGTACATTGCAAACTCTTACACCTACACAACCAATGCCATCTGTCGATGAGTTAGATACAAAATTTGCTGAGCTGGTCGAAGAACTTGATTTGACGGCCCCCAATAAAGAGGCAATGCTAAGTTTGCCACCACAGAAAAAATGGCAAATATACTGCTCACGTAAATCACCAGTCGATGCAATCGATGGGAATCCAACAGCAATAACAAAACCACCAACTGCGGATCACTACATTGAACGTCTTAAGGAGTTGGTAGTGCATTTAACATCAGCAAGCTCAGAAGATTCACCATGCCACGAATATAGTGCAAGTATTGGAGCTCATACTACGTTCTTGGATGCACTCAAGACAGCTTTACGCACATCCGCCCATAGTTTTGTATTGCACTTTGTAGAATTGGCAGGTTTGCCTGCTCTGCTAAATCTCTTACAGAAATTGGACATACGCGCGGCAAATAGCAATTTGCACACGAGTCTTATTGGTTGTATCAAAGCTTTAATGAATAATTCGGCAAGTAGGACAAAAAGTATCTTTAGAAAAACCGTACTTATATTTTGAAAATTTAATTTCCAGACTGGGCGCGCTCATGTGCTAGCGCACCCTACATCCATCGATACGATTGCACGGTCTTTAGCTGCAGATAATATAAAAACAAAAACAGCTGCGTTGGAAATATTAGGTGCTGTATGTTTAGTGCCTGGTGGACATAAAAAAGTCTTACAGGCTATGCTGAATTTTCAGCAGTTTGCAGCGGAAAGAACAAGGTTTCAGGTACATATATAGTATAAGTATATACATACATATGTACATATTACATAGCGCTTTCAATATTTCCCTGTAATAAACATATGCCTCGTCTTAAAATCCTCAAATAAATTCCCAAATATGTAGAGTACCTTAAACACGGTTTGCAGTTCCAATGATGTTATACATCCATTTATCTTAAATTGTGTTCAATAAAGTAGCTAAATAGAAAATCATCTTAATTTAAAAATTGTGACTATTAATTGATGTTGGTGCCATTTTAAAGGTATAATCATAACTTTTTCAATGAGGTTACCACTATAACACATGACTGTTTTAACTTTGAAATGGGTGTGGCAAAAAAGTACAAATTTTTGGCTCGGCGATTGATACATTGGGTTATTGAGAGTCTAGCGCCGTAAACCATTTTTAGATTGCCAACATTGAGCTGGATAGTGCGAGAAATTGTACTTAAAAAAAGTTTTAGCGGGAGAATCGGTAATCCCCTAACTAACGGCGTTAATTTTTTAGTTATCGATTACTCTTATATTATTTTCGAAGAGTATTAACGGTTTGACTAACTCCCGGTGGTTAGAAAAGTACAATATTGCCAAGGTCGGTAAGGTAAAGAAAATTATGGTGCGTATGGTCTAGGAAGCCATGATCTCGATGAAGAATGAGACCGATATTTCGTGCTGCACAAGCAGCAATAACAAGATGCTGATCACCCAGCCAAAAAAATCAATGGGAACGACAGGTCGTTTAAAAGCTGATTGGCTGAAGAGAAACTCTACGGAATTGGTGATAGAAATTGCCTTTCCGGTACACTTAAATAAAATAACCTCAAGAAATATATAATATCACAAAAATTTATTTTTGAAACTGTTTCAACTATATGTATAACAAAATATGAATTAAAGAATAAGCATGTTATTACTTGGAAAATAATTAACGTCCGAATGGAGTAAGATCGACACGCAAGCTGTCAGGAGATAGCGGAGGCACTAAACATCAACCACATGGGAGATTTGTGGGTATCAGCATATTCTTGTAACGAAAATCTGCAGATGCATTTTATATGACCGAATACTACACAATTCACTGAAATCAGTTGAGATCAAGTTTAGAAAAAAACAAAAAAGTTAAAAGCCGGGTTTTCCCTGCTGAAACCTAGATTGAATCACAACTCAGATGTTAATACCATTCAAATATGGCCACTCTTGTTAAATACAACCAAATTTATGTTTCTAATTTTGCCGTCATTTGGGTGAAACTGCACAATAAAATAGGACACGAAAAGGCCTCAATGCTTATACATTTGGCATATAATTGTATTAGATTATTAACCATCTTTAGCAGTCAGAGCTATACTTTTAAACAACCAGCTGGTTTAAACCATGTCAGACTTAGCAGATACATCGTCATCTCAAAATTACTTCCATTTCCCATAACGCCAGAAAGTATGTTTTAATGACAAGTCATCGTAACTAATTTTAGTTTAAATTATAAACTTTATTCAAAAGTATTTCTTCAAAACTAACTATGCAATTTTGCCTATATCAGAATTTTTTTTTCTGAATTTGTTAACTAAGGGCTCGTTGGAAAGGTCTCACAAACTAAACTCAAAAATGTCAGACCATTCAGCTAACAAGAGTGTTCGCAATCGAAACACAAATAATGTCGCTAGACTACTATTGACCCAATGTATCAATCGCAAGGGCAAAAATATGAAAATATGAAATATATATTTTTTTCACCCACCCAATGTACATACTTCATTCCGATATTTATTCATAGAGCATCACCAACGATTTGGATCGTTCTACGGGTGCGTATCGTGATGATGTCAACCTAAAGACCGCCATAATGTCATTCATTAATGCTGTGTTGAATTATGGCCCCGGACAGGAGAACCTTGAGTTTCGTTTGCATTTGCGTTATGAGTTTCTTATGTTAGGTATACAACCCGTTATAGATAAGTTACGAAAACATGAAAATGAGACACTGGATAGGCATTTGGTAAGTGTCCCGACAGAACTTTCTGATGAAGTTATTTATTATTACTTGAAATCATTATTCTATACGCAGGATTTCTTTGAAATGGTTCGTATAGAGGATGAAAAGGAATTTGCTCACAAATTTAATCATGAGCATGTCGATACTAAAAGTGCGGCTGCTATGTTTGACTTGTTGCGTCGCAAAATTAGTCATTCGCCAGCATATCCACATATGCTCTCATTGTTGGAACATATGTTGCTACTGCCATGTAAGCTTCCTTTTTGCCAAATGTTTAGTACTTATCAATTTTATAAAACCTTGTTTCAGACACTGGGCACTGTACGCAACACTGGCTGATGTTTGATCGCGTTGTGCAACAAATCGTGCTTCAAACTGAAGGTCGTCCAAGCAGCAATATTGATCCAGATGATCCTAACAAAGAAACATTTTTAACTTCACCGATACAAGATCTTGATGTTGCGCCACTAGAAATAAACGTTAACGAGATAGTACGCTTGCTTGTTAAAGAAGAAGAATTAACACAAACACGAAAACGCGCTGATGAGTTAGAACGAGAAAACTTTGAGGTGCAATCAAGACTCGCCAAAAAAGAGCAAGAACTAGACTTGCGCGTACAAGAAAAAGAAGATTTGGAAACAAGTCTGACGAGGATGCGCGAACGTTTAGAGAAGGAATCTTCGAATCACTCACAGGCCATGCAACGTGCACAAACTGCCGAAATTAAATCAGAAGATTTACAACATCGTCTAATGGCTGAACAACAAGAACGTATGCGTCTTGAACGTTTAGTTACAGAAGGAAGCATACCAGATGATCAGAAAGTCGCCGGACTTACAGGTTGTAACGGTGCAGTTTTACCGACACCACCTATGATAAAATTTCAACCTCCTCCACCACCGCCAATGGTAACTCCACCACCACCACCACCACCATGTCCCGGGGCACCACCGGTTATGGCGCCTACCATGAGTAAGTTTTCTTAAACGGCAAAATAATAATAAATTTC
The DNA here is from genome assembly GCA_958295655.1 of Palloptera scutellata. Lineage (NCBI taxonomy): Eukaryota > Metazoa > Arthropoda > Insecta > Diptera > Pallopteridae > Palloptera > Palloptera scutellata. Next base: position 79,788,569 of record OY282449.1, on the reverse strand, counting down.
TCATATCTTAATCACAGCGCCACCATCACCTAAAGTTGAGGTTCAGAAGAAGAACGTACCCCAACCCACGAACCCGCTGAAGAGTTTCAACTGGTCTAAACTACCAGACGCCAAGGTGCAAGGCACAGTTTGGAGTGAATTGGACGAATCGAAGTGGTATAATAACATGGAGTTGGAATCGATAGACAAACTATTCTCAGCTTATCAGAAAAATGGTGTGACGGTAAATTGGAAATCTATTAACAGTTAAAATAAGAAAGTTTTTCATTCTTTTAAATATTCAACATAGAGTGAGGGTTCCATTGAAGACTTGCGTATGATGTGCAAACAGCGCACAAAAATACTTTCAGTAATCGATGGAAGACGTGCGCAAAATTGCACGATTCTACTGAGCAAACTTAAGATGAGTGATGAGGAAATTTCGAAGTAAGTCATTTTCTTAATCTTGTTAAGGTTAAAACATTTGTCGTTTAATTATTAGAGCCATACTTTCAATGGACGCAAATGAGCAATTGGCTCTCGATATGGTTGAACAGTTACTGAAATTTACACCCTCAGCTGAAGAAAGAGCTCTACTTGATGAACATAGCGAAGATATAGAGTCGCTAGCGAGAGCTGATCGTTTTCTATATGAAATATCAAAGTAAGTGTCAAAGAACTGCTAGTGTGAAATTGTATGATTGTAACCTCTAAGATTTTAGAATTCCACATTACGAACAACGTTTGAAGAGCTTACATTATAAAAAACGATTTATGATCACTGTTAATGATCTGATACCACGCATTAAAAATGTAATGGAAGCTTCACGTGAAGTTGCACGTTCGAGAAGACTCAGAAAGTTGCTTGAATTGGTGTTGGCTTTGGGTAAGTGTTCTTGTGTTCTAGTTCTAGAAATCAAACTCTTATTTGCTAATTTTTTTGCTTTACCTTCTCATATCTTTTAGGTAATTATATGAATCGTGGAGCACGTGGAAATGCATCGGGTTTTCGTTTAGCTTCTCTAAATCGTCTTGCCGATACAAAATCAAGCGCAGCTAAAGGCACTACACTACTCCACTATCTTGTTCAAGTTATTGATAATAAGTTTAAAGATTTACTTAAACTTGAAGATGATATTCAACATGTTCGTGAGGCCTCTAAAGTTTCATTAGGAGAAATGGATAAAGACATTCAAATGCTGCGTACCGGTCTGGCCGATGTGGCGCGCGAAATTGACTTCCATCGTTCGTCAGGACCAGCACAACAAGGTGATCGCTTCCTGCCTGTAATGCGAGAATTTCATTCACAGGCCTCTGTTCGTTTTGCTGAGTTGGAAGATAAATTCCAAGATATGAAGACGCGTTTTGATCGTGCAGTGCGTCTTTTCGGTGAAGATGGTTCCGTACTGCAACCTGACGAATTTTTTGGCATATTTGACACTTTTTTGGCAGCATTTGCTGAAGCTCGTCAAGATAATGAAAATTACCGTAAACGTCAGGAAGAGGAAGAAAAACGTGCCAAGCAGGAGGCTGAACTTAAGAAACGCACTATTGAGAGAAAGAGTAAAGAGGGACTTATGTCTTCAGTGGCCCGAAATTTAGGGTTGAAATCATCGGCCAGTGCCAACGATTCATCAATGAATGGTGACAATAATAAAGGCGAATTTGATGATTTAATATCAGCCCTGAGGACTGGAGATGTATTTGGCGAGGATATGGCTAAGTTTAAACGTTCACGTAAGACACGCAATGGAAACGGTAGTACTTCACCACCTAAGCATGGATTACATCGTGAAGAGAGTCGTGAGCGTGCAGTAAGAAGGCAATAAAAATGGATTCAAGTGAGATAGCTGACAGATGTTGTAGTATTTTTTTAAATTCCAAATGTAGAAGAATTGCCATTTACTTTGTACAATTAAAAGTCAAAAAGAAGCACAGAGACAATTTGAAAATTTAAGGTTACTTTGGAACACTATGACTATATCCGGTCTAAAGCTCCCAGTGAATTTTAAAATTATGAGGTTTTTTAAATGTTCATAAATGAGACGTTAAGCGCAAACGTGGTCAAAACCAAATTCATTTGTAATCAATTTGTAGATTTTTACGCTGAGTTTACATCAAACAATTGAGAATAACTATTAATTGATAACAACTGAAAAAACAACAATTTATTTCTAGCAAACCGTCGCTGGTGTCTCTTTATTTAATTTGCTCGCTCTGCTCTACAATTCCCCGAAACGTCAAAATAACTCTTTTCATCATTGCTTGGGAAAACCAGAGTGTAATAGTGAAACATTTTGTATGTATTGCTATTTTCTCGGCAAAACTGTCTGGTTATGTTAGCTCTTCATAACGAAAATATGTATGTGCAAAAGTAAATTTGACTGACAGTGAGACCGAATTAACAATGGACTGACATTGCCTGATAAAAATTGACGTAGTAGCAAATCATTATGGCATTAACCCAATGTTACCGAATATTTAGAAACCTTTGCGGTATCACAATAGTCTGGCTACACTAACTATATATACAAATATAGTTATTTTTACATATATACAAAAAAGGAAATTGGTCTTGTACTCAGATGAATACTATATAATTAACGTTTGTTGTTGTCTAAAGGGTGATTTTTTAAGAGCTTGGTTTTTGAAAATTCAAAATAACACAGAAATATTATAAAAGTGAATTAAATTTTTATTTCGATCAATAAATCCATTCCTGCCATTTACTTTCTAAAGATAATTTCATTTAAATGTTGCCCGCGGCTACGCTTCAAGTGGTCCATTCTGAAGGTCCAATTTTGACACATACATTTCGGCCGGAATCTCACCAATGACGCAATGACGCGTTCAATGTTGACTTCCAAAGCAGCAATCGTGTTTAGCTTGTCCCTATAGACAAGAGACTTAACATAGCCTAAAAAAAGATAGTCTAACGGGGTCAAATCACACGATCCTGGTGGCCAATTGCCAGTTGACTGCACCAAAGCGTGACGTTAAATGCTCACCAAAAACGCGTCTCAATTGATGCATGGTTTCGCATGCAGTGTGGCATGTGGCACCGTCCTGTTGGAACCACATGTCGGCCGAGTCAAATTCTTGTATTTTCGGCAAAAAAAAAGTCTGTTATCATCGAACGATACCTTTCTCCATTGACCGTGACGTTGCGGCCTTAATTGTCTTTGAAGAAATACGGCCCAATGATGCCGCCTGCCCATAAACCCCACCAAGGGGTGTATTTTTCGGGATGCATTGGTAGCTGCTGAATTGCCTCTGGCTGGTCTGAAGACAATTTTGCGATTAATCGCACTTTTCACAGAGCACGAATTTTGATAATAAATTTCAATAATTTGCAAACGTTGTTCAGGCGTAAGTCTATTCAGGTTGAAATGGCAAACCAAACTGATAATTTTTTACTTTGACACATGTCAATCACACGTGAAAGTAGCAAAAAATCACCCTTTATATATGTCTTTCGTTCTTTTTTTTTCTTTTGTTTTCCGAATATGTGTATTTTTTATTTTGCTTCCTAAGTATGTATCACATTAAAAAAATAACTTATACAGTATATCACAAAAGTATTTTGCATATGTTAAATATTAAATAAACACTTATTTTGCTTGTACTTTTAACTCAAAAATAAATTTTATTATATATTATATCAAAGGCAACTTAGCTTGTTATAACAATTCATTAAAACTTAAAAATATTAATATAAATTTTTTTTAATTATTTAAAGTTACTTGTATACTTTTCCTAGGAAAAGGTGTAGAGATATTTGGCCCGATTTCCTGGGGAAATGATATCGCCATAACTGAAAAATTGTTTTTAATTTACTTGCAATTAAACAAAATATAATATAAAAATATTAAATATTTTATGAATACAAAAGTATTTTGCTGTCTTAATATTGCATATAAGTTTCTATCGAGCGTACTGTGCGAAAGACTGAAGCCCATCATCAACAAACTGATTGGACCTTATCACTGTGGCTTCAGGCCTAGTAAATCCACCATCAACCAGATATTCACACTACGCCAAATCCTGGAAAAGACCCGAGAAAAACAGATCGACACCCATCATCTATTTGTCGATTACAAAGCCGCCTTCGACAGCACGATTAAGGATCACTTGTACGCCGCAATGTCTGATTTTGGTATCCCTGCAAAGATAATTCGTCTTTGCAAAATGACACTGAAAAACAACACCAGCGCAGTGAAAATTGGGACAGACCTCTCCGCGGTTTTGGTTCAGTAAGGGTTGTTTGCAACTTCCACAATTAGGCGTCGTTTTTAATAACATTATCAAATAAATGTGTCGAATGTATCAATAAAAAACCAAATTTGGTACAGACATTTGTTATTATTAGGAAAAGGTTAAGTTTTGAAATGGGCAAAGTAACTCCCATACAAGTGAAAGTTTCAAAGAGTGATGTTGGAGGAAGTGGTCGTTGTGGCGTAGTGGTAATGCGTTGGTAATACGCAGAGTGTCCGGGGTTCAAATTTCGGCACAGAAACAAAAATAAAAATAAAAAAAGTAGAAAAAATAATTTTTCTACACGGCACCACCTCTTGGCAGGCATTGGCAAACCTACAAGAGTAAAAATTGCTGTGAAAAGCTTTTCACTTCGCCGTTCGGATTCGGCATTAAACTGTAGGTACCTTCCATTTATGTACAAATATAACACGCAGAATGAGTGGATGCGAAAAAGCTCGGCCTAGGCCCTCCATGGGCTGTTGTGCCATTAAAAGTAAAAGTAAAGTAAGATGTTGAATGAAATTCTAAAGAGAATTGAAGAAAACTCGATACACATCATTGAAACAGGCTTTTAAACAACTGTTCTGAAAATTGTCAGCATTGGGCAAAAGTTGCTCGTACTTCCCATACAAGTGAAATATCAAAGAAAATAGTAAAGCAAATGGAACCAAATGTGGTATACACAGTTAAAATAACTGTGAAAAATTGTTCTTTGTGGTTTTGTAACTTTCTGCGAAGCTTCCGGAAACAATTATTTCTTTTTTTTTGAGACCTGGGGATCTATAAGTTTGCCACTCTCTTCTTAGTATCCTCTTTTCATTAATTAGAGTCATTATCGTACTTGGCGTTTTTCTGGCATAATCCTTGAGTTTTGGATTGGAGTGTAGCAAAAAAGTCCCTAAATTGCTTATTTGTTATGATAAATTTGGGAGGACAGTACACTGCAGCAACCGTGAGATTGGCAGCAGTTTCTTTGCAATATTCCTCAAGAAGATAGAGTTTGATTCTATGATTTTTTGTATCGTAAGTACTGTATCCTTGCATATTAAAGTGGTTTGCTGCGGTGAGATGGATTTCAGATATAAACATGACATTAATTACTACTAATTACATTACTACTTATACATAGAAACTTTTGAAGTTCAAGTTTATTTACTTTTGGAGTTCAAGTTTATTTACTTTTGGAGTTCAAGTTTATTTTGGCTAATGCCGTTAGCATTACAGTTATTCTTATTATATTCCAATCATTGTTTGGATAAAATTGATTGTAGAAACATGGAATGATTAATCATCATCTCTTGCATAATTATTCGTCTTGCTGGCGTATAGTGGGGTTATTTGACAAGTAAAGTGTACGCCAGCAAGCCTCAAGCCATTGACGAGCTCAAGGCAAACATACGTGCCGAAATCATCGCTATACCGCCCGAGATGATGGAAAACGCAGCAAAAAGGGCACATTTTGCTATGGTCAATAACGGTGACCACTTGATTGATGTTATATTCAAAAACTAGTCCATTAAATTGTAATTGATCAAATTAAATAAAATATCATATATGGAAATGGTTTTTATTTAAGATATTCAATATTCCCATACCGACATAAAAGATGGCCTACCCTGTATTCCAACTCCTGCTGGAACACTTTATTTCTTAATTTTCTCTGTCCGTAAATTAATGTTTTATAGTTGCTTAAAAAAGTATTAGGAATATTACATAAATAGGATAATATCTTACAATTGATGCTATATTTATCACTAGTTAAAGTGAAGTTACGCTTTCTGTTTGCTTGTTCTTATGATTTCTGGAAAAAACTTATTTCCAAACAAAAGAGTATTAAATACAAAATATTTGTTTCTTATATATTTTTCCAACTGTGAGCTTATACAGTAATAATGACAGTGTTTAGAAATACTAACAGTATTAATGATCATGGGAGCAAATGTCTCTTCATTACTTGGAATGATGAGTGATGGAAAATACCAACGGAACTTAGAAAATTCTGATTTTTTCTTTCATTACTTGTATTAATGATGATACCACCAGAATAATAGCAATACTAATATTGTCAGTATTATTGGCCTTATAAGGTACGCTATTGAAATTAATATTAGTTTCCTGGGCACAGAGTTGAAAAAACAAAAAGATATCGTAAATAATGGCATGACCGACGATCATTTGACCGTCTGCATAACATCGTCCTAAGCCATACTGCGGAAAAATAGTAATAGTTTCCAAGAAAGAAAGCGCAGCTGTTACTTTCCAGCAATTAAAGAGTGAGATCGAAAAAATTGGATAACTTGAAATTGTCCTAGCATTGAAATCCCTTATGCAAATAAAAAAATAAAACAGTTTTGAAAAAAAATTAATTTCTGATAATATGATCAATAAAACTAATTTGTTTCATTTCTGAGACTCTCTTGGCGGCAGTATTCCACTTATTTCTAAAATCTTCCATGGATTTAGCTTCTTTGTTTATTTTAATTTTTGCAGACTAGTAAGAAACTCAATTAACAGCACACACAACGGTAGTGCATATTTGCAATGTTTGTCTACAACACTTCCACAAGGAGGAACACTTTTCCATACACAAAATGGCGTTGCAAAATCCGTCATTAGTTTTAAAAATTATAATAAAACCATAGATGTACCTTTTGTAGTATACGCGGATTTTGAATGCATTCTCCAAAGTGTTAATACATGCACTCAAAATCAATCTGCAAGTTTTAGTAAATGCAAATGTTATTATATTAAATGTTAATATAACGATGAGTTAAGCAAACAGGTTCTATACAAAGGAAGTGATGCCCCCCGTATATTTATAAATAGCTTAGTGAGCGATATTAAAGATATTTATTTCAACCATTCATCAGTTATTAAGCCGGTGAATTCTTTAACATTAGAAGAACAAAATTTTCAAATTAATACTCCCGTTTTTCATATTTGCAAAAAATTCTTTTAGATCATTGTCATCTAACTGGTAAATATAGAGGACCAGCCCATTCAGATTGCAATTTACAATATAGAACCCCGAAATTTTTACCGATATTTTTACATAATTTTTCTGGTTATGATTGTCACTTATTTAGCAAATATTCCAGGAGACATTGCATTGATTCCACTAAATAAGGAGTTGTATATATCACTTTCGAAACGTATTGTTGTTAGTGAGAAGCAAACAATTGAACTAAGATTTTTAGATTCTTTCAGTTTTATGTCATCAAGTCGGGAGTCATTAGCCAAAAATCTTGTGAAAGAAGATTTTAAAGCAGTTAAATCAAAATTTGAAAATGTAAATAAATTTAATTTAATTGTTAGAAAATGAATATGTAGAAAAAATATGCTAAAATATGGGAAAAATTAAACGAAAATAGTCTTCCTTCTCGTGATAAATTTTTCAGCAAACTTAATAAAAGTGAATGCTTTTAGGAGGACTTCAAACATGCTGAAAATGTTTGGAACACTTTCCACTGAAAATCTCTCTGGGATTATATGGACTTGTATTAAACTTCTGATGTCCTCCTACTCACAGATATTTTCGAAAATTTTAGAAAAATTTGCAAAAGAATTTACAATTTAGATCCCTGTCATTACTATACAGCACCTGGACTCTAATGGGATGTTATGTTAAAAACAACTGACATAAAACTTGAACTGTATAGAGATATAAATATGAAAACTTTTGTTTAAATAGTGATACGGGGTGGTATCTTACAATGCTTAAAAAGACATTCGAAAGCCAACAATAAATACATGAGTGATTATGATGATGCAAAACCATCTAACTATCTCATCTATTTCGATGCAAATAGCTTATATGGTTGGGCTATGTCACAACCTCTGCCATACGGAGATTTCGAATGGATTGATGCTTCTAGTTTTGACATCTCACAAATAAATGTAAATGTAAAATGTAAACATAGGCTATATTTTGGAGGTGGATTTGGAATATCCAAAAGAAAATCACGATTACCACAATGATTTGCCATTTTGTGCTGAAGTAAAAGCTATTGGTAGTTCTAAATTTGAAAAGTTGATACCAAATTTATTTGATAAAATCAAATACATTATTCATCAGAATAATTTACTTCAATTCCTTAATAATGGTCTTGTATTAAAAAAAATTCATAGAGTTCAACGATTTAGTCAAAAGTGTTGGCTGAAAGAGTACATTGATTTAAATACTCTCCATAGAACTTTAGCTAAAAATGAATTTGAAAAGAATTTCTTCAAATTACTGAACAACGCAGTCTATGGGAGGACAATGGAGAATGTTGAAAAGCGAAAAGACGTTAAAATTGTTACTGAACGGGAGAATAGGGGAAGACATTTAGGTGCACGATCTTTGATTGCTAAGCCTAATTTCCATAGTTGCACAGAATTTATTACGAATATGGTGGCTATACAAATGAATGAGATTCATATATGCTATGATAAACCAATATATTTAGGTTTTTGCATACTTGAATTATCGAAGTGGGAAATGTACGTTTTTCATTATGATTATATGAAGCCGAAATATAATGATAATTTATCCTTGAATTATATGGATACGGATTCATTTGTGTACACAATAAAAACGAAAGATTTTTATAATGGTATGAAAATCGCTTCAAATTTCCGCAAAAAAATAAAAAAGTTTTGGGAATGATGAAAGATGAAAATCAAGGAAATATTACGTAAGAATTTGTGGGCTTAAGATCAAAAATGTATTGCATTGTAGAAAGTTGCAAAGAAATAACAAAGGCAAAAGGGGTTAAGAAGTCTGTTTTAAAGGAAATGAGTCTTACTAATTATAAGGACTGTCTTTATAATAAAAAAGTATTCCGCGGATGTATGTACTTTACTTTACTTAATTTAATTATACTTTTAAATCAGTGAGATCGCAATTATCAAACGTGTTTTTACTTTTTCCCAAAGTTGATTGGAAACCAATAACTATTGACGAGGTCTTTCATTTTGTAGAGCAAGTTTAACATTCCATATGTGATTTGTACTTGCAACAAGTGTTGGGTTTATATGACAATCCCAACTGCGAAATGCCAGTTGGATAGGACGACTGTTTTTAATTGTTTTGTAAATCTCTAACTTCGTCGAATCCGATAGATGTATATGTTGAACTTTCCACACAACATTTAAAATTTGAATGGACAGCTTTTCATTTAAATCTGTAGAAAAGGCGACAGATTCATCAGATTTCGCGCGTCGTAAAATTAATTCATGTTCAGCATTCAAGATTATTTTATTATAATCTTCAGCAAATCCTAAAAACATTTTTAATGGGATGCAGAAGTTAAAATTTCCTTCGGTTAGTGTTAGTTCTTTGATAGTTGACCATCCTGCATTCTGAAGCATTTTGCTTTCATTAATGTTTAGAGAAACAAAATTTTTCATTGTTGTACTAACTCCCAAATTACGTGTACGATCAATTTCCATACCGTTCAATTCATAACGAATTTCATCGAATAAAAATCCAATGCAATTATTTTTGAATTTAATTCCATCAATAAAAATAAAACTCTCGCTGGGCAAAATGTAAAGATCCTGATGTCGAATTGGTATACGGATTTCATCACTGTTGTTAAACGATTGCAAATATGATGAGTTGATATTCTTCCATTCGCTCAACATGACCCAGCCAGCGAAGCCGCTGGAGTTTTATACGCTTGATTATGTCAGTATCGGCGTACAGCTCATACAGCTCATCGTTCCATCTTATTCGATACACGTCGTCCACGCATACTGGACCGTAGATCTTACGGAGTATCTTCCTCTCGAACGCTCCTAACAGCCTCTCATCATTGATGGTCAATGTCCACGTCTCTGCGCCATACATTAGGACGGGAAGGATGAGGGACTTATAGAACGTTATTTTCGTCGGTCGAGAGAGGGCTCTACTTCTCAATTGCCTACTGAGCCCGTAGTAACACCTGTTGGCAAGAGTTAGTCTCAGCTTGATCTCAAGGCTGACATTATTGTTGGTGTTTATGCTGGATCCTAGATATACGAAATCCTTGAAGACTTCAAAAGTGTAGTTGTCAACAGTGACATTTTGTCCAAGACTCTTTGTTTGTTGACACAAGGCTAGCAGCATGACACTCTTGTAGAAGATAGTGCCAGAGATGTCGATGTTCGCAGCTCAAATTATTTTCTCCAGCATAAGGTTAAAGAAGTCGCACGATAGGGAGTCACCTTGTCTGAAACCTCTTTTGGTATCAAATGGTGCGGAGAGGTCTGTCCCAATTTTCAGTGCGCTGGTGGTGTTGGTCAGTGTCATTTTGCAAAGACGAATGAGCTTTGCAGGGATACCAAAATCAGACATTGCGGCGTACAAGTGATCCTTAATCGTGCTGTCGAAGGCGGCTTTATAAATAGATGGTGGGTGTCGATCTGTTTTTCTCGGGTCTTTTCCAGGATTTGGCGTAGTGTGAATATCTGGTTGATGGTGGATTTACCAGGCCTGAAGCCACACTGATAAGGTCCAATCAGTTTGTTGACGATGGGCTTCAGTCTTTCGCACAGTACGCTCGATAGAACCTTATATTCAATATTAAGAAGGCTTATCCCACGGTAGTTAGCGCAGATCGTGGAATCACCTTTCTTATGGATTGGGCAGAGTACGCTGAGATTCCAATCACATGGCATGCTTTCATCTGACCATATTCTGCATAGAAGCTCATGCATGCGTTTTTTGAGCTCTTCGCCTCCGGTCTTAAGCAACTCAGCAGGCAGGCCATTTGCACCTGCAGCCTTATTGTTTTTCAGCCGAGCGATGGCTGTTAAGACCTCCTCATAGTCAGGCGGCGGTACTTCAACGCCGTCAGTGATTGGGGTTTCCTGGGTGGGTTCCGCATTGGCGGGATTATTGCCGTCATCGCCATTAAGCAGCTGCGAAAAGTGCTCCCTCCATAATCTCATTATGTCCTGAATATCTGTCACCAGATTTCCATCTTCATCCTTGCAGGAAGAGGCCCCGGTCTTCAAACCAAGAGTCAGGCGTCTTATTCTTTCAAAGAATTTTCGGACCTCGGACAAAAGGCATATGCTTCGTAAAATATTTTTATTATAAATAATCATTCTATAATCGGTTTAAGATGAATACGAAGAGTAATTGTTTCTCCACGGAAATTTAATAAATCACCGTCTTGATGAACGAGCTTAACTTATCATGAACGTTCACAGGTAAACACTCGTATATAACATTCTTTGGAACATCTCTATTAAACCAGATTCGTTTATTCTACTTGATTTCTGTTTTGAGTGTGTTGTTGTTCGCATTAATTGGCAGCTTAGTTGACTAGTTTCCACGCTGCAATTCTGACACAATATAATTTTTGATATCACCCTTTTCGTAAGACCCCACAGGTATTTCAATAACGCCATCTTCATAGTGAAACAAATTATTAGTTACATCGACATTAGGTATGGAATTATATGTTTGAAAATCAACAAGGCCACACAACTAATTTGTCTTCAATTGAATTGGCGGGAAATATTCAGCAGTCAACACTGAAGTATCTCCATTAAGAATAAATGTCATTGACATCTTGGGGGTTAAAAATGAAATAGTTTCTTTTTTATTTGTAAATTATATATATTTATTTATTTCATATAAAAATTTCAAACATAAATGCCCAAATTAGAAAGTATTATATTTTTGATGGCTATCATGATTAAATCTAATATTATTGCCTAAGTAACTTATTATTTCTAATGGGGTTGGAAGTTTCCGAAACTATCGAAATATTCATTGCTGTTATCATTCTCATTATAAGGTACCCAATGTGTGTCAAAACCTGAGCTGTTATCTAAATTAATAATTCCACATTCATACTTGAAAGGTTGTTTTGGTAGAGTGATGCGCATAAAAACACCTCTGAAATTAGCTAGTGGTTTTGCAAATTTAATTATATCATTTTCATTTAGGGCACGATTGGGTAGTTTTTTTGAAAGTTTTTTGCATTCGATGACATATATAAACCATATTCTTTCTTATAAGGTTTGAGATGAAGTCTTTTGCCCATAGCTATTGCTTCAATAGTTTTGTTGTGCCGGTTTGCTTCTTTCAGCTGATCCCTTGCAGATTTTGCTGAATTAAATTGCAACACCTGCTGCACCAGATGCTACTGCACCAAGAGCTGATAATCCCGCAAAGAGGGGAATCAAGGGTAATAATACTCCAAGTTAAGGTATAGCTATTATTCGCGGTATTTTAATGGTTAATTTGTTTTTCCCAAAAGTTTTTTTTAACAGTTTTTCTCGCTGCTGCTGTGGCACTTTTAATATCATGTGATTTTCTTATAATCTTTTTAGCTTTTGTAATTGCTATATTAAATAGATTCCTTCCAGAAGCATTATTCTTTTGTTTTGTTGTGATACCCATACCCAACTTAACTTAAGTTTTCATAGCGTTTGTTACTAGCCAAGCTGCTGCTCTCTCGCCAGTCCTACTGTCTTTAGATTTAACGCGATTCCAAGCCTTTTCTTGTAATATCTGATCTGCTATATGTCGTTTTTTAATATCTTTATTTTGTGAGTAAGCAATATCGTAATCTTTACAGGCTGCATCTAATGGATTTATACCTTTATCACCTCTCTGCAGACGCTTCTTTAGCTTTGTGCCAGGCCTACAAAATTGATATTCAGTTACATGAAGTTCGTTCGGTAATTTGTTTATTAAATTATTGACAAACATTTTCCCTTCACGTGTTCGGTTTCGACTGTTAGGATATTTATAAAAACGTTTTATATTAATTTGTTTATTCTTTAAAGTACGCTCAATAAATGAAGATAAGCTCTTTTAAGTTCCGTATATATATATATATTTATAAAAGCCAACTGTGCGTTTAATCAAGCAAAATCAAACAATAACTGTTAGACATCTTGATCATGCTAGAGAAAAAAATTCTAGATTGGTAAAACATAGTGCGTTACTACCAAATAGTATAAGCTCACTAATTGTAGGTCCATAAAATTTTATGTTGAGTTTAATAGAAAGTCCTAATGGTCTTAAATTTGAAAATATATGTATATATGTATTTTCAAAATCCTTATAACAACCGAAATATGAATATCTCCAACAATTGCTATTTTCAATTAAAGGATATTACACGTTTTCTGAAAATAGTGATGTTCTTACACCAGAAAATGCTAAACGTAATTCCATTATGATATTTGATGATGTAGCATGTGAGAAGCAAAATAACATTCGTTCATACTTTTGCATGGGTCGACATAAAGATATTGATGGTTTCTATTTATGTCAAACATACACACGTGTTCGTAAACATTTAATACGAAACAATGCAAATTTTATTATTATATTTAAACAAGATGATAAGAATATGAAACATATTTATAGTGATCACGTGGCAACAGATATGTCTTATGAAAATTTCCGTGAAATATGCTTTGAATGCTTTAAGGATAAATATGGTTTCTTGGTGATATGTAAGGATGATAAAATTTATGTATCCAGATACAGAAAAGGATTTGATGTTTGACAAATTTAAATTTTATTCAGTTCTCATAATAACATATTCGAATGCTGTAATTATAATTCAATCACTTAAAAGCTGATTTGAGACCTGTTTGTGAGCTGTTAAAATTAATGAAAAACTGCTTAAAGACATTATAAAAACTATAAATATATAGGTAATAAAACAGAAATACAAAACCTTAAAAACTGGTGAATCAAAAGCAGAAGCATTCTTTCAGTCAACTTTTAAGCCAATAACAAAACCCTTAAAAGAATTTGTTGATGCATCGACGAAAAATATTAAGAACCAGATGAAGCAGTTTTCAGTGACGAGTTAAACTATAAGAAACTTAAAATGACAAGCACACCTTTAAAGTCGCTTAAAGAATTTGACGACACTTTCGCAACGCCTAATCAACCATATAAACCCGATGAATTAAATGTTTCCGCCAATCAACTGCATAATTTAAGTCAATTACTTTCTTTACTTTACTTTTAATGGCACAACAGCCCATTGACGTCCTAGGTCGAGCTTTTTGCATCCACTCATGTTGCGCGTGTTAAACTTGTACATGAATGGAAGGGACCTACAGTTTAATGCCGAATCCGAACGGCGAATTCAAAAGCTTTTCATAGCAATTTTTACTCTTGTAGGTTTGCCATTGCCTGCCAAGAGGTGATGCCGTGTAGAAAATTTTTGTTTTCTACTTTTTGATTTTGCCTGTGCCGAGATTCGAACCCCGGACACTCTGCGTAGCAGTCCAACGCACTACCACTACGCCACAGCGACCAGTCAATTAGCAGATAAAAATGCGCTTGACCATGTGTTTGGACCTCATAAAGACAGTGACGGTATATGGAGAATTGGAAATGCTTCATTCCTTCTAAATGATGATGAAATTCGTATAAATAATAAAAAGTGGTATCTAACACCAGGATTATATCAACTATTATTTTATAAAACTCCTACAGAATATGTTAATGATGATTTAAATACTTATAAAAAAATTTTATTAGACACAAATGCTCATAAGCGTAATTATAATAATCAGGAACAAAACAGAGGTACACGATCAAAAGTATCAAAATATTATCAAAAATCTTATAAATAATCAATCTAAGGAATATCATGAAGGAAGCGGTTTAATGCAATTAAATAAAAAAAAAGTTAACTACATGTATTGGAATGATGTTAATGAGTTAGATAGTTGATAGTTTACGTCTTCTAATATCATCAAAACATGCTGGACACAATAATAATAATACTGAAATAAATTCTATTATCGAAGAACTGAAAGAAGAAGGAATTATAACATAAATTAATCTACATTTTAAAAATATATGTTTTTTTCCTAGTTGAGTGTAGATAAGTTTGGACGTTTTTCTAATAATAATAACTATCAGGAGCGAGAACCAATTGGTCCACGTGGTTATGGCTTCAACTTAACTAATGATGATAATTTTGATTTATAATATAAATGTATTCAGAATTTAGGTGAACCACTAAAAGAACATGTAGGTCGCTGTGGTGTAGTGGTAGTGCGTTGGACTGCTACGCAGAGTGTCCGGGGTTCGAATATCGGAACAGGCAAAATCAAAAAAAAAGTAGAAAAAAAATTTTTCTACACGGCACCACCTCTTGCCAGGCAATGGCAAACCTACAAGAGTAAAAATTGCTATGAAAATCTTTACACTTCGCCGTTCGGATTCGGCATTAAACTGTAGGTCCCTTCCATTCATGTACAAATATAACACGCACAACATGAGTGGATGCGAAAAGCTCGGCCTAGGCCCTCCATGGGTTGTTTTGTCATTAAAAGTGAAGTACTAAAAGAACATGATGCTACAACAAATTGTAACCTGAATATCAACAGTTTACGAACTGAAGTACTTCAAACTCTTAGACAAGAACATAATAAATTGAAAGGAATCCTTGAAGAATTCATTGATAATAAACTATTAACCTACACAAATTATATCGATGACAAAGTATTAGAACTAGAAAACTATATATTCCATCGAAAAAAAATAGCAAAATTTTAATCATGAGCAAAAGACAATTAGTCGAAGAGCTACACAAACAAGCTGGTAAACATTTTAAACAACGTCGTAGGGTGATAATAAAAGGAATAGATGAATTATGGCAAGCAGATTTAGTTGAAATGGGAATTTTTTCATAATATAATAAAGGATATCGGTAACTTTTAACAGTAAAAGATTGCTTTTTAAAATTTGCATGGGCTGTAGCCCTAAAATCAAAAAATGCTTTAGAAGTTACAGCAGCAATTAAAAGCATATTTGATTCAGGACGAAAACCTCAGAATTTGCAGACTGATGATGGAAAAGAATTCTTTAATAAACATTTTAAAAACATAATGAAAAATGCAAATATAAATCATTATTCGGCAACATTCAACAGAACATTAAAAGGGATGATGTGGAAAGAATTCAGTTTTAATGGATCTTATCTATGGTTAAATATATATGTCTCTAGTAAATAATTATAATAATAAAATTCATCGAACAATAAAAATGCCACCTCGTAATGTGGATTCTGCAGTTGAAAATTTATTGTTAAACTCCGTTTATAGGAACTTGAAGAAATTTCATATACCTAAATTCTGTGGGTGTTGATGATTACGTGAGAATAAGTAAATATAAATAATTATTTGAAAAAGGATACGCACCTAATTAGAACATTGCAATTTATAAAATTAAGATAATACAAAATACTAACCCTATTACATACATCCGGAAACCCCAATCACCGCGTTGAAGCCGTCCGACTGTGAGGAGGTTTTAACAGCCATAGCTCGGCTGAAATACAATAAGGGTGCAGGTGCAGATGACCTGCCTGCTGAGTTGTTTAAGTTCATAAGAAATGTGATTCCACGATCTGCACCAACTACCGTGGGTTAAGCCTTCTTTCTATCTGTGCGGAAGACTGAAGCTCAAATTGATTGGACCTTATCATTGTGGCTTCAGGCCTGGTAAATCCGCCATCTATTCATAGATTACAAACCCGCATTCAACAGCACGATTAGGGATCATTTAAACGCCGCAATTTATGATTTTGGTATCAATGCAAAGCTCATTGGTCTTGGCAAAATTATGATAACCGACACCACCAGCGCAGTTAAAATTGGTACAGAGCTCTCCGCCCCATTTAATACCATAAGACTTTTCAGACCAGGTGATTCTCTATCGTGCGGCTTCTTTAACCTTATGCTGGACAAACTAATTCGAGTTGCGAAAATCTCTGGCACTATTTTATACAAGAGTTTCATGCTGCTAGTATACGCAGATGATATTGACATCATTGGCAATAACGCGCGAACAGTTAGTGCAGCATTCTCCAATCTGAAAAGGGAGTCTCGTAGAGTGGGTCTAGTGGTAAACGAGGACAAAACGAAATACCTTGTGTCAACAAACAAAGAGTCACGGCATCTTGGATAAAATGACAGTGTTAACAATTATAATTTTGAAGTCGTCAAGTATTTCGTTTACCTAGGATCCAGTATTAACACCAACAATAATGTCAGCTTTGAGATCAAGCGGAGATTAGCTCTTGTCAACAGGTACTACCGGCTCAGTAGGCAATTGAGAAGCAGAATCCTCTCTTGACCGAAGAAAATAACGCTCTACAAGTCCTATCATTCCCAATGTATAGCTCATTGACCACCAATGATAAGAGGCTGTTAGGAGTGTTCGAGACGAAGATACTTCGAGGCACGGTGGAGGAACACGCAGAAAAGTACGTCGTAATATTCATTGAAAAGACCAAGTACAGGGCGACCTGACTGCACTTGGCCTTTTCAACTGCCGCCAGCGGGCGTATAGCAGAGGTGACTGGCGAAGCTTTTTCAAGGCGGCCAAGATCAATCATGGGGGTTGTAGTGCCAGCTAAGTAAGTAAGTGGGTAAGTGCTTTTAATCATTTTAGATACACTGGCTGTCACGATTTTGTCCAATTTTAGACAAAATAAAAAAAAACAGTTTTTTTTTATGAAATCTCAAATAATTTAAGTATTTTGCTTCTTTTAATCAACTTATGTCTTGCGTGTTATATTTGTATATAAATGGAATACAATTCTGCCGAATTCATAGGTAATTTTTACTCTTGTAGGTTTACCAATTCCTGCCAAGAGGTAGTGCTGTGTAAAAAAAATTGTCGTTTCTACTTTTTATTTTTCCCTGTGCCGAGATGCACTAACACTACGCTACAGCGACCACAATTTTAATATTTTACAATTTAAGTATTTTGCTAATACTAATTTAAGTATAAATATTTTATATTCATATTATTCAGCTATATGCTTGATTTATGTTATTTATTGTTTTGTTTGTATTAATTTATTTCATTTGGTAAATAAAATTTATATAATACTAATGCATTAGTTTGGTTTAACAAGTTATTTTACTTAGTTTTATCTGCTATCGACTATTTTTTGCAAAAATCTGTTTAACTCCTTTAAAATTTATTGATTTGTATACTTACATTTATATTGTACATTTCTTATGGATTGCTTACAAAAATTTTTAGCTTCCGCATTTACTTTTTTCAAACATATAAGTCCAGGTAGAAATGTTGTAAAGACTATATCAATTGAAAGGAAGTCGTTTGTTTTACGTATGACTTGTTGAACTAATAATTCAATTTTAATGAAAGGGTGTCCCGTTTTCAAAAATCGAAAAGTTGGTAACCGTGCCTTGTACTCCTATAGTGTGTGAAACCAAAAATATTGCTGCTGTTGCTCAAAACGTGCTAGAAGAAGCAACCACATCAACTCGCCATCGTTCTCAGGAATTGAACATTTCGCACATTTCTTTACTGTGAAAATTCAATTGGTACAACAGCTGAAGCCAGATTGACCATCCGCTAATTGTAACGCTTGGATGAAGATGAGCATTTTCACCGCAAAAACATCTTTTCTGACGAAGCCACCTCGGTTGTTATGTTATTATGCAAAATTGTTGCTGGGGATCTGAAAACAAATACGCGATTGAAAGACAATGCAGCCTCAACAAGTAACTGTTTGGTATGGTTTTTGGATCGGCTCTATCATTCATTATCAGTACCATTTTGGAAATATGCATTGACCACCAATGGACTCCGTTGGACTATTGTATGTGAGAAGCCGTTAAAAATAAGTGTTACGCTTACCACCCAACAACGGTCAAGTACCAAAATCAAATTCCAATTATAAATGGTACACTGTACAAGTGTGTCGTTCAAAATAATACAAGTAGTGGTCTAACTTAATATTTTTAGAGTACGCATTTGCTTCGTTGTTATTTATTTATTTAATGTAGTAGCTAATCCTAGTACGAGTACAACCACAAACATTTTTAAATTACAGTACTAGCCACGAATTACTTGCTGATTTAAGTTTTATGAGTGGACAAGAATCGCCATCTCGTGTGTATGAAAGGCCACCATAAGTTAGATATGGAGTTACTTTACTTACTTACTTTTAATGGCACAACAGCTCATGGAGGGCCTAGGCCGAGCTTTTCGCATCCACTCATGTTGTGCGTGTTATATTTGTACATGAATGGAAGGGACCTACAGTTTAATGCCGAATCCGAACGGCGAATTGAAAAGCTTTTCATAGGAATTTTTACTCTTGTAGGTTTGCCATTGCCTGCCAAGAGGTGATGCCGTGTAGAAAAATTTTTTTTTCTCCTTTTTTTATTTTTTTTTTATTTTTCTGTGCCGAGATTCGAACCCCGGACACTCTAGCTACACTTTGATAACAAACAAAACCTACATACATATAGAGAGGGTTGAAAAAATAAGTTTAAAAAGTCCACCCCCTATATGAAACCTCTCCGAATCTATATTTCACTAGTGACATATGTAACTCAAAGTTGTACCTCCCTAAAACTTACTATTTTTACAAAACTAAAGTTTTTAAAAATCAATTTTGCCGAAGAATTACATTCATAAACAAACAGGTTATATATATCTACTTAAATTTTTGGTGCAATTCTTATTTACATTGTATCTTATAAAATAAAATAAATACATAAAATTAGAATAATAATGTATTGGAAGAAAAACATCAATATATGAATTATTCAGACACCAAAATATCGATATTTTAGATGCATCGACGTTCATATATCGGCCATCACTAGTTATTACCGACTTCATGTGCATTATCGGGGAGGACCGCCATGAGATCGCCCATAACGATCTCTATGTAAACAGTGCTGGCTATTATTAAGTAATTCATTTTGCTCAAAATATTTAACCAAGTGAAAGTTTACTACGCTTTAAATAGTTACATAGAATAAATTGTGATAGTGCGATAATTCGGACCGTATGCAAGGCTTTTTAGGAGTTGACGCAAAAGCTATCAATACATCGGCTGGAATGTCTTCCGGTCTCGAACACTTATTAATGGCAAGATTTGTTTAAAAAAAAACTTAACTACACTGGTTCTTTATTCTCCCTACAAATGACAAAAAGTTCTTACTACCCCTATGAAGGGGAAGACTTCATGCCTCAGACGCTGTTCGTGAAGAATCTTTTCGTACTTTAGAGTGGCATTACTGCGATTCCTTGCCTGTTTACGCAACTTTTAAATATTGGCATTGTTGTTAGATTGCCAATTCATGAAAACAACCTCTTTGGAACTGACAACGCGTTGTATTTTGGTAAGAAGTAACAAATATATCAACGATGCTTTGCGCTTGTCCTGCGACGCACGGAATATGAGTCGCTTCAGTCAGAATTCGAGCATGGATCATAAAGAAAACAGAAATGCAGCAAACGTGATTGGATGTTGAATTTAAGATACATGGAGCTAGACTCAGCATCCGTCGAATAAAGAAATTGCTGATACTGGTACGCAATTTCGTCGTTTATAAAGAGGGTAAGACCCCTGAGTACAAAGAATAATTTCACTAGCATATATCCCAGATGCAGTGGATCTGTACTCTCACATTACTTGTTCTCACTCAGTGCCATTATGTGGAGCTTATGGAGGTTTATGAAAGCAAAACAGAGTACAGACGGAGAGAAATACAAGCATTGACACAAGTGTAATGGCTTTTTCAAAACATGTTTCTATCTCTCAATGTCACGATGATGTAAGGATAAGACAGAAAAGAAAACAACAACAACAGTTATTTTATTATTATTGCTTGGTTAAGTTGTTGAATTTTTGTGTTATATTTTTTATAAATGTCGATAATTGTAGTAATATATGCTAGTAATTGCAGTTAATCGCCGTCAATAATTTTTTCGGAGTTGGTCTTTTTGACAGCTGTCACTTGATTTATGCTCAGTTTGGTTTGCCATTTCATAATGAATAGACTTACGCCTGAACAATTATTGGAAATTTTCGGTCAATGGACCGTAACGTAAAAAAGTCTGTTCGATGATAATAGACTTTTTTTTGCCGAAAATACAAGAATTTGACTCGGCCGACATGTGGTTTCAAAAGGACGGTGCAACATGCCACACTGCACGCGAAAGCACGCATCAATTGACAGACGAATTTGGTGAGCAGTTAATCTCACGTTTTGGTGCAGTCAATAGGCAATTGGCCACCAGGATCGTGTGATTTGACCCCGTTAGACTACTTTTTGTGAGGCTATGTTAAGTCTCTTATCTATAGGGACAAGCCAAACACGATTGCTGCTTTGGAAGCCAGCATTGAACGAGTTATTGGTGAGATTCCAGCCGAAATGTGTAAAAAAGTGTGCCAAAATTGGACCTTCAGATTGGACCATTTTAAGCATAGCCGCTTTAAGCACTTTAAGCATAGTATTTACGTGAAATTATATTTAAAAAGTAATTGGTAGAAATTAATTCATCGATCCAAAAAAAAATTTCATTCACTTCTGTAAAATTTCTGTGTTTCTTTTCATTTTCAAAATCCAAACTCTTAAAAAAATCAACCTATATATGTACTACAGTCAAAAATAAAAATATACTATATAATATAATATAATATATATATAATATAATATATAATATAAATATTGCTAGAGCGCAGAATGTTTGATTTTGTGCGAAAAATATTTTACCAAGATTTTGTGCGAGTATGCGATAAAAACGTTTGTATCGTTTAAGATATCAGCTTTATTAATTGGTCCGCAAAACATACTTATTGGCAATGTAGAATTTATTTTGAATGATGCACGTCTGTTAATATAAGAATCTATAGATTTCATTTTAAAAGCTTTTGGTTCTTACAGAAAAGTATTCTGATAGTGTTGCACCAAAAACTAATAGCTGTGGAAAACTAACGGTGGACAATTTATATGTACGTTTGGTGTATTGGCTATACGATCACATTTAGGCAACTGGGAAACCTATTTGTTGTCGATAGTTGGATTTGGCTTGGATACTACTCAACAATCTTCAACTTGAGCCATTTCGATTGGCCATGAATATATCAAGTGGCCACAAGGAGATGCAGCAGAAGAGACTAGCTCCTGGGGACATATGATAGATATATACATATATATCACATACGAATAAAAACCCCCGAAGATAATAAGGAGAACTATTTTAATCGAAAGCATGACAATTGTTTTGGCAGTTTAAGATAGAGTAGGCATGAGCTACTTTTAGGTGTATAACTTTGAGTTACAGACTTCACTATGGAATGTGGATTTGAAAAGGTTACAAATAGGGGGTTGATTTTATAAACTTTTTTTTCGACCCACTCTAGCATATACTTTATGTATGCGTTGTTCATTACATTTAAGTGTAACTTTATATGTGTAGAACAAAAATTTGTACGTAGACCGAACCGGATTTTCTATAATTTTCATTATAAAAGAGAATTAACTCCTGGTGGCCTTTCATACATACAAGATGGCGATACTACCCACTCAGGGAATTTAAAACACCATGTAATTCACAATAACAGTGAATGCAGAAATGCATACTCTAAAAATATGAAGTTAGTCTTTCTTCATCAGAATTATATTACACGCTCTGTGTTTTCACTAAATCTGTCAAATAGTGTATTTATATGCTGTAGTCGTATTTATAACACAGATTTCATTGCTGTCACGAACTTTTCGGAACTGTAGTTAACATAACCACGAAACTAGAAGCTTTTCCCAAGTTTCTATTCTAATATATTCCGAAGACTCTACGTGGTGTAATAACTACATGTGTGTGTATACCAATCATTACACATATCCATAAACATGTGCGCTTATCTTTATGCATACACACATGCATGCATTTGAATGCAGTTATTCTAGAAATATCGTTATAATTTAAAATTTTTTGACGACTTCTAAAGTATAGTTGCCAACAGTGACATTTTGTCCAAGACGCCGTGATTCTTTATTTGTTGACACAAGGTATTTCGTTTTGCCCTCGTTCACCACTAGACCCACTCGACGAGACTTCCTTTCCAGGTTGGAGAATGCTGCACTGACTGCTTGAGCGTTTTTGCCAATGATGTCAATATCATCAGCGTATGCTAGCAGCATGACACTGTCGATGTTCGCAGCTCGAATTATTTTCTCCAGCATAAGGTTAAAGAATTCGCCCGATAGGGAAACATCTTTTGGTATCAAATGGTGCGGAGAGGTCTGTCCCAATTTTCACTACGGTAGTGGTGTTGGTCAGAGTCATTTTGCAAAGACGAATGAGCTTTGCAAGGATACCAAAATCAGACATTGCGGCGTACAAGTGATCCCTAATCGTGCTGTCGAAGGCGGCTTTATAATCGACAAATAGATGATGGGTGTCGATCTGTTTTTCTCGGGTATTTTCCAGGATTTCTATAATCTCATTGTGCCCTAGACATCCAGCACCCTAGACATCTGACTTCATCCTTGCAGGATTTCCGACTTCATCCTTGGTATTCAAACCATCAGTCAGGCGTCTTATTCTTTCAAAGAATTTTCGGACCTCGTTCCTGTCCCGCAACATTTCGATATCCATGGGAATATGGTCGCTTATTAACGTCTCTATGTTTGTAATGGCGTTGTGGTATTGGTCTAGTTGTTTCTGTATAGTTTCGTTCCTAACTTGTTCTATTAGTTGAGGATTAGTAGTTACTCGTCTGCCAAAGAATGCTTATAGTGGTTTCTGTTGCGGTGTCAAATGAATTGAGTAATTGTATTTGTAGATTGACTGGTCTAGTAGATCTTGGAATGATGTGTGAATGATGTGTGATGTGCTTTAGCGCATCTCATTTTTTCACTAAGACTGGAATGAAATCTTTCAATTTGACCATTAACGGTGCTTGTATAGGGAGGGGCTTTAAATAATTCTATATTGTATTGATCTTCCAGTAAATGCATTATGGGGCTGAACTTAATGATTTCTCGTTATCTATTACAATTTTTTCGGGAATGCCAAAACACATTAGGATTTCTTTTAAAGGTTGCTTTAAGTCTTGAGTTGCTCGTGAATTGATTATTCTAACCTGAGCTTATTTTGAGAACTTGTCTATGTTAAGATTTTGTGTTTGTGCGTGTAGTAAATATTTAGGAGTAACTTGTAATAATGGTTTTGGCGGGTGACGTTCGTATTTCTGTTCTTTGCATATTTTACATTGTTTAATAATTCTATCAATTTTCGCTTGAATTTTTGGAAAGTAGAAATGTTTTAGGAGTTGTGCTTTGTTTTTGCGTCCATTCCTGTGGGCTCGTTTGTTTTCTTTGAGGATTTCGTTGTCTTGGTCTGTTTCATTAGTAAGGTCGGTAACTTTATTACGTGTAATTCCTGAAATGTATCGGAAAAATTAGTTGTATTTTCCCGAAAATATGCCCGTCATGGGGGGAGGTTTTTGAAAACATTTATCAGTTCTGCGGATATGGGTATAAGGTCTTGTGGAGAGCTGTCGTCGCAATGCATTGTACCTGTCAGTAAGTCGCCTTAGTTCGTATTTGGTAAGATATTAATTTGAGGTGGTCTTGAGAGGGCGTCTACAACTATATTTGATTTACCTGGTTTGTATAGAAGTTCATAATTGTACTCCTCCAATATTGATTCACATCGTTTCATTTTATTATTATTATTTCTATTGCTGAGTGCGTAGGTACTTAAAGGGTTGATGGTCCGTGAAGATTTTTATTTTTGTTGATCCATAAAGGTAATTTCGCAAACTATTTAACGACCAAATAATCGCTAACATCTCCTTTTCATTCGTAGCTCAATGTTCTTCAGTGCTACTTAATGTACGAGATATAAACGTAATGGGTCTGTCGTTTTGAGATAGGACTGCTCCAATCGCGTAATTGGAAGCGTCTGTGGTCAGTTGGAATTCTTTTGAGTAATCCGGATATGAAAGCATAACTTCTTCCGTGGTGAGAGAAGTTTTGAGTTTTTCATTTAAATTTATTTTTTTAATTGTTTTTGGACACGCGTCTATCTTCCTCTTAAAAGGACTGTGAGGGGTTTCGCCAGCTTTGCGTAGTCCCTTATGAAGCTGCGATAGTACCCTGAAAGTCCTAGACAGGAACGTAGGTCTTTCAGAGTTTTTGATTCTGGGAAGTTAATTATTCCTTCAATTTTTTGGGGTTGGTTTTGAGTCCTGCACTGGATATTATAAATCTTAAAAATTCCACTTCAGATTTAAGAAATTCGCATTTATCCAGTTGAATTTGTAAGTTGGCTTTTGTTAGGGTATCAAATATTGATATCTTTGGAATGAGTTTCCTGGTCTTTGCTGAAGATTATAATGTCATCGATGTATACGTAAAATCGTTTTCCGATGTGATCTCTCAGAATATCATCAAGAGCCCTTTGAAAAATCGAAGGAGAGTTCTTGATACCAAAGGGAAGCTTGGTGAAGTCGTATTTCCCATTGTTAATTGAGAAAGCTGTTTTCTCAATGTCTGATTTCTTAAGAGGAATTTGATGAAAACCGCTCTTTAGATCAAGAACCGAGAATATTTTATTCTTCCCAAGCTGTGCCAGTACTTCATTAATCTCTGAAATGGGATATCTGTAAGAGATTGTGATAGAATTAAATTTTCTATAGTCTATTACGATACGAAATTTTTTTTCGCCTGATGTGCCTAGTTTTTTGGGTACTATACATACCGGTGAGTTGTATAGAGATCTGGATTGTCTGATAATGCCATCATGTAGGTATTCATTGATTTGTTTTCCGACGTGTTCTTTAAGGCAAACTGGATAGGGATAACATTTCGTGTAGACGGGACTATCTGAAGTTGTGCGGATTTCGCCTTTTATAGCAGTGGTAAAAGTTAACTTTTCATCGGGGTCACTAAATAGTGACTTATACTAAGTATGTGGTTATTTCTATGAGATTTTCCTTTTGAAGTTTGGTCAAATGATCCGATCTAATATTTATTGAATCTCTCAAGATGTTGCTGTTTCAGATTTATTCTTAGACTATTCTTTATCAGCATATAATTTTCTTTGGTGTAAATTATAGCATCTAGTTCTTTGAGAGAGTCGTTCCCTATAATGAAAAGATTTCAAGGTGGGCATGACAAAGAATTTTAAAACAGTGTTTGGCATTCCGAATACGTTTGCGAAAGTATGGTGAGTGATTTCTATGGGTCCTTCAACGAAGTTTGCGTGAAAGGGTTTTTAATTTTTTATTAATTAGAACCGGTGTCTATTAGAATTTTTATGATCTCTTCATTGTTTGCTTTACATTCGATCATCCTAAAAATGTCTGTGAAATCTACGTTTTCGGGAGGTTCCTGATGAAATGAGGGGATTTCATCATTTATTTCGTGATTCCTAATATAGTCGGCGTATTCCGGTTCGGTCAGATGGTACTCGGGATCAGCTTCGTCAACTAAATATTCACATTGTTGAGTTTCTATATTAAAGTTTCTTTGCCGTTTTTCTCCGTTTTGTGCGGTCGCGTTATATGGTCTTTTACCTTGAAAATTTTTGTTTGGTGCAGGGTGATTTATGTAGTTAATTCCTCTTATCTGCATACTTGAGTCTATTTCCATAGGCTCTGGTTTAGGTAGTGGTTTTGTACCAAACGGTCGAGGGGGCGGAATATATTGTTGCTGAATTGGTCGAATTTGTTGTTGGAATGGTCGGTTCTGTTGTGGAAACGGTTGGTTCTGAAAGTGTCTCGGTGGTAAAGGTGGATTTTGGTTTGGGTATTGTGAAAAATGTCTTTGCGGTGTTTGTGGCCAATTAACCAAATGAGGGTAGAATGGTTATTGGGGGTTCGTTTGTTGCCTATGCCTGCGCATCGGATTGTAAGAATTTGATTGTGCTGCCTGTGTAAATTTTTTTGAGTTATTGTAGTTATTATTTGTAAGGTGCGATCTATAATTTTGGTTTTCAAGTTTGAGGCAGAGCTGTAATGCTTGCGGCAAATCTGAAGGTTCTTTCATACCGAGGAGTCTCGGAAGATCTCCATTCAATCCTCTGAGAAAGGTGTCAAGAGCCTTGTTACGGTATGTTTTAACTAACAGGCTGCGTGACTATGGGCCAGCATCTATGAAAAAATTTTTTTAAATGAGAGAAAAATGATAATAAACTTTCTGGTAGAAATCTTGGATTGTAAGATTTCCTGGTGTTAAAGCGGTCATTTGGTACTGCAGTGTACCTAAATCGCGCTTATCACCGTAATGAATGGTTAGACAGCGACAGATGGCGATCCAGTTTAACGGTGTGTCGTAGGACTTTAGGACTACGTCCGCATTTCCTACTATCTTGTGGCATATTACGGTGAGTATGCCGTAATATTTCGCTGATCCTTGTAACTGTTCGTACATTTTTATAATGCGGTCAACACTCTTTTTCCAGGAACCAAATTCCCCAAGTTCTTCAGAAAATTTCCGTAAGCTTTGAACGATGTCTGGTATTTTTTCTAATTCACTTATGCTACCTGAACTAACCGTTTGATCTGTTTCGATTGCACTGTCTTGTACCTGTGCTAATTTCGCTTGTACCAATGTATTTACTAATTGAGTGATATGTTTGTCCACATCTCTATTTGGTTGTGTTTGTGTGGTCGGTTGGGTGGAGGTTGTCGGTAGTGTTACGGCAGGTGGTCTGATCAGATTGTCCAGGTTTGACATGTTTGAATTTTAATTATGTTTTTGTTTTGTAAATAGATTTATTTATTCTTAACTTCTTAGGTTTCAATCTTATCTGAACTTTTCCTTTAAACAAATTTCAATTTTGTTCGATTTCTCAATTTTAGTTTAATTAATTTTTCACTTGTGTTTGTATTTTGACTTAAATTTTCGATTTTCCAATTTTAGTTTGATTAATTTTGCACTCTTACTTATATTTGTATAGTGGTCGCTGTAGCGTAGCGGTAGTGTGTTGGACTGTTATGCAGAGTGTCAGGGGTTCGAATCGTGTCACAGGCAAAAAAAAATAAAATAAAAACAAAACAAAAAGTAACAACAACAAAATTTATACACGGCACCACCTCTTGGCAGGCAATTTACCTACAAGAGTAAAAATCGCCCATGATTGGGCAATTGCTGTCTATCTCTTTATCGGTGTCCTGTGTGATTGAATTCCCTCTCTCATTCTCCCTCCTTCTTCCTCTCACCTATCAATCTTCCTTCCATTCAACACAATGCTCTGCATTCATAGGGGTACACCATGTGTGTTGAATGTATCAGTAAAAGCAATGGTTCCTCTATAGTTTGGTGCTGCTGCTGCTGCTGTCTATTCACAGTTTTGTAAAATTTGTTGCGGCGTGCTACTTTAGGACGACTTATGCTTTTATTGTTCTACTTTTTTACACTTCCCCTATAGTTAAAAAAAAAAAATTTTTAGAGCTTTAGCTCTTTATTGATTGAATGTTTAAACTAAGATTAATCATACAAAGTTAAGCTTAAAATAATGTAGGCGACGAAAATGTCCAGCAGCGCTGCTTGCATTGGCATAAGTGCAAAGTGTTGCCAATTATGCTGAGCCCGCTTTCGCGAGCCAGACGCTCGATCAGCACATTTGGTGGGAGCGGATGTACCTGAATTTATTTTAGCTGGAAAGTCGTGGCGGTCGTTGGCTTGTTGACTTCAGCGTACAGGGTGTTAACTTGCACAAGCTGCGATTAGAAAATGTTTATGTTTTTATCATCTGTTGCTGTTGCATATATTTGGAGTACATATGTATGTTATTTATGATACATTCTTATTTGTGCACAACAGTATACTTCATAAAACTGATCATGCTTAAGCATGTTCCTTTTCTTTAAAGGGCATGGGTGATAATAGCATTTACAATGACTCCAGTGGAGTTTTTAAATATGATAAGGTCTACATTAACATGATGCACGTTATTTTGTTTTCTTATAGAATTTACATAATCTGTTTTAAATTATGTGTACACGAGCTGTGATTTGTAGAAATTTTCTATAAATAGTTTGGTTAGTGGTCGCTGTGGCATAGTAATAGTGCGTTGGACTGCTACGCAGAGTGTCCGGGGTTCGAATCTCAGCACAGGCAAAGAAATTCTACACGGCACCACCTCTTGGCAGGCAATAGCAAACCTACAAGAGTAAAAATTGCTATGAAAAGCCTTTCACTTCGCCGTTCGGACTCGGCATTAAACTGCAGGTCCCTTCCATTAATGTACAAATATAACACGCACTACATTAGTGGATGCGAAAAGCTCGGCCTAGGCTTTCCATGGGCTGTTGTGCCATTAAAAGTAAAGTAAGTAAAAGTAATGTTCTGCAGAGAGACACAATTTGATGCCACCAGTTCGTGTGTTCCCCAGAACTACACGAACCGCAACCGATCCCTTGGATTTACCGCATAGCCGCGTTTGGCCAATTCATTGGGTCATACAAAAAGTATCCGCGGTCGGTACCCATAATCTGGTCATATGGTTGATGTTGAGTGCCTCCACTATCTCCTGACAGTTGCAAAATTTCATCGTCTTTCTCAGTGATATGGATCTTTGATGTCGAAATTTGCGGCATTCACTCACAATATTCTAACATAGCGTATTTCTTCAGAATTTCACTCATTTTCAAATCAATGTAATTTCTATAACTAGCGACGAATTACACAGCTGTGGTCACACAAAATGTAGCCTGAAATACCACCTTTCAAACATGTGTTCGTTTAAAATATGTGGTTGCAGCTTTTTAACATCCAGCTTTCTCTCTGTTTGCGATTTGATACACATAGACGTGTGCAGACCTTGGCTGCAGCCAGCCAAGACTTATCCAAGGCCTTTTCTGAGGATTCATTGGGAGATATCGTGATCTATCTAGGGAAGTTTTTTCCGATCCCATGCGCAAGCAATTTTGACACAACTGCTATATACCTCACTGGGTCAAACGCCGTGGTAATATTAAGAGCACCCGCATTGCTCTCACCTAAGCAATACACACTAAGGTTCGAGTTCTTGGTGAGGACTACCACGAGATCGCCCCTAGAACAATTTCCTCGGAAACCGTTTTGCCGATCATTATGTATCACGTGAAAGTTCACTACGCTTCCCCAAACTTCAGATAACAGATTCGCTTTTTCAACCGAGCTAGTTTCGACCATCATAAAGAGTTGGAATCGGCAAAGTCGTCTGGTTCTTTACTCTCTCTACAAATGACAAAAATTTCTTACTACTCCTATGAAGGGGTAAGACTTCATTCTTCAGGAGTTGTTCGTGAAGAATATATTCATATACATCATATTCATATAACATCATATTTTCCTTGATCAAGTGAGAAGCATGTCAATGATGTTTTGCGCTTGTCATGCGACACACAGAATAGGCGTCCATTTAGTCACTAATTGAGCCACTCTGTTCGGCTCGGCAAATAGTTTGACATAAAAACCTGCAGGTGTTCTGTGACTCGAGTGGCACAACCAATTCGAATTGTGGACATTGAAGTCGCCATCTATGGATGTGTTTCCAAAATAAAAGCAATAAAATCCGAAAGTGGTTCTGACTTATTAAAATTCCTACCTGAATTTTGGTCCCCTTTAAAGAATACACAAGTGCAGCATATTGAGCTGAACCGAGCATCCGTCTTATTGTTGCTGACACTGATACGCATATTCGTCGTTTAAAAAAACGGCAAGACCGCTGTGTGCAAAGAATAACGGTGCTAGCTGATATCTCAGGATGTGAACTTCCACTGGATTAAGCTCCATTATCTGGAGCTCATGGAGGCCAAAACTGAAAAGAAATTTGATTTAAGGCCCGGACGTAACACTATATATACTATACGAAAATGTTCAGACTGATGATGAAATACTGATAAAAATGGTGTTGTAATCGTACTTGAAAATAAAGATGATGATAATATTGTAATTGTTGCTAATTGTACTGCGGATTACGTGTTTGTAGTAGTTGTCGATGGAGGTGCTTCTGTTAATGTTTGATTTAAATCAAAGGCATTTTATATTTTAATACCTATTAACTCTGTCTTATTTTCTCTATCTTATTGTCTCTATCTTATTCAATAAAATATTTGCAATTATTTGTCTTCTCATTGTAAAATATTCTTATGAAGAGTAAAAACTAAAAAGAACTCCAATGATTAACCACAATGACTGGCAATCATTTCTAATTTTATGGATATTTCTTAAAATGTTTCATACATTTTTTTAATTATATATAGGTATGTATAATTATGATTATAGAATGCATATTCGCGCTGACATGCGCAACGCCTAGGTCAAAAGCTGATATAGGTGGTTACACACCGGTTTGTTTTCAACAACCCCCACGCCATTCAGCTGATGTCCTTCTTGGAAGTCCGATCCAGTTCAACTGAACAACAAATTTATCCCACACCTCTGTTTGTTGTTTACTGGATTCGAAACGTCCCAGCTCTCTCGGCACGTCCGGATGCTGCTTTAAGTGGTTTTTTTTACACATTTCTAAAATATACCACGTTATAAATGTTTTTGTAATGTTTATTTATATATTCAATTAAAAAAACTTACAATTTTGTCTTCATTTGTCCTTTTCCCCAAACAAAAAACTTTGCAACTGATAATTAGGAGGTGTTTGAATTTGACAGCTAACTCAACTGACGCATAGTTGAGTTTTCATAGCTAATACGCAAAATATTACATACTCAACTGAGAATACATAGTTGTCTGTCAAAGCAGACAACGTTTTAATCGATAATACCAATTGTTCAATAGCATACCAAATTACATACGTGTAATCCATAATACGCCGCTAAAGTTCAGTTAAATAATTGATTTATCAGATTGTTATATCAATCATATTTTTCATACCACAAATTTTTTGCGAAAGTGTGTTTTGTTTCTTTTTATATACGAGTATTATAAAAGTCAATACATTTGTTGTAGTTCAACTAGACTTCACATCAAATATGCATATTAATGTTTGGAGTAGCAAACGAGTTTTTTTTACACGCTCAAGAGCGTGATGAGTCCCCACATTCTCTTTCGTTTTTATTATCAATTAGTATGGTCGTGGTTATGTGTTATAGTGTCTCCCACTATTCCCTTGTTATTGATACACACATACACACATACACATGTTGTTTTAGCTTATTAAGAATTTTACCAATTATTTTTACTAACTGCAAATAATATTAATTCCAAAGAATTTTATATTTTTCCAAAGAATTGTTTATCCAATAATGAAAATGCAACAGCTAACAAAATGTACCATTTAACCCAAATAATATTAATAACTTAATTTAATAATAAGCAATTTTATTAACTTTATATTTATACATATATATTTATTAATTGTATTTTCTAAAGAATTGTTTGTCCAAGTGCATTTGCAATAATGAAATGCAATAGTTAACAAAATGTACAACTAATTCCGAATAACTTTAACTTTCACTTAACAAACAGTTTTAATCTATTTTATTAATTCCAAAGAATTTTAATAACTTTATTGATCGTATGCAATGTTAATAACCTTATTTCTTAAGAATTATCATACAGACATTTACTTTAAATATATATTTCAAAAATGCAATAATAGACAAAATTGTAATATAAAAGAGAGTAAAAAATAAAGAAGACGTTGATTGTTGATTATTCATTTGAACCTTAAACTTGGTTTTATTATTATTTTTTTGTTTATTTTCCGTTCGGTGTAAAAAGTGGCGCAGTCGGTAGGATACCGCAAATCCTATCCAACATAAAGAAATAAAAAAGATTTTATTTATTGTGCGCGATAGAACCAGGATCTTAATCCTTAGTGCGGTATCGAAAAGTTTTTTTTCCTTGATGCAGAAGATTGTATCAGAAAATAAACAAACACTGAAGGAAAAGAAATATCCTTTAAAGATTAAAGGACATACCAATATTTGTGAAATATCCTTTAAAAGATTAAAGGACATACAAATATTTGTGAGAAAATCAACAACAGCCTCAGAAACATCTTCTGATCAACATTAATCAACTTTAAATTCAAGAGCGCATCCTAATCAACTTCAACAACTTTAAATTCAACAACTCCAAACTCAACATAACTCATCCTAATCAACTTTAAATCCAATAGCGCATCCTAATCAACTTCAACAACTTTAAATTCAACAACTCCAAACTCAACATAACTCATCCTAATCAACTTTAAATCCAAGAGTGCATCCTAATCAACTTCAACAACTTTAAATTCAACAACTCCAAACTCAACATAACTCATCCTAATCAACTTTAAATCCAAGAGTGCATCCTAATCAACCTAATCAACTTTAAATTCAACAACTCCAAACCCAACATAACTCATCCTAATCAACTTTAAATCCAACAGAGCATCCTAATCAACTTTAAATTCAAAAGTAAGAATTTGTTAAACTATATCACAATCGAAAAAATAAGTATAGTATCAGAAATCGAAAGAAAATTACCATACACGTCTAAGGACCAAGAAACCAAAAAATTACAAGATTTCCTACACAAAATAATTTTGGTAAAAACCAAGGCAAAGAAAAAGTACCGAAAACATAAAAATAAAAGAGAAGAACGCATTCGAATATAAGAGAGAATTTCCTTTTTCCATTTTTTTAAAAAAACAAAAAAAGAAAAAGAAAAACAAATTTTTAGAAAAATGTCTGTTCAAGGAGAAGACCCACCGAATAGATTAATTATAAACCCCTTGAAATATTTGAACAGTTTACCCGAATTCTGTGGTGACTCAAGAGACCTACAGACGTTCACCACACTAATCGACCGTATACACCCACACTTACAAACATACGACGAACTAGCCCAATTACTTTTTTCGGACGTAATTAAATCAAAATTAAAAGGGAAAGCAAGACAGGCAATAGAAATAAATTGCCACGCGACCTCATGGACAGAGATTAAAAACATATTACAAAACAATTTTGGAGATAGACGTTCCTGCGAGGAACTCTTCGACGAATTACGAAGCGTAACCTTTAAGACAAATACGTTAGATTTTTACAACGACTTGAAAAGCAGATTACACAGATTAAATAATAAATTGGTAGTAATTTTAGGGGAATCAGAAGCAACCAGAGAGAGTGCGATGAACAACAAGCGCACTGCCCTCAATCTCTTTAAAAGTAAAATCCCCGAGCCCATGAAATCTATATTGTTCTGTAGAAACCCAAGAGAATTAGAAGAGGCTATGGATATCTTATTCCAGGCTGGATACGCTTATACCGAAAACAATAATGGAAATAAAGCACAGCCTAATGTACATTCTAATAAGCAAAACCATCAACTTAGAAACAACACACAATACAGAAATTTCCAAAGATCATCCCAAAACCATGAGAGAAATTTCCAGAGATCATCCCCAGATAAAGAGAGATACTTCCAACCACCACGTTCATATCAACAAATGAACACACACAACCATGTTCCACAAAATCCTCCATTTCAAATAAACAGACAAAATCTTAGACCCGAACCAATGGACGTAGGAAAAATAGAAATAGCCGAAAATTTTCAGGAATCGGCCTCACAAACAAACTACCATTTATAACCATAAAAACTAAACTAGGATTTATAAGACTCATAATAGATACGGGCGCCACAAACTCAATCTTAAATCCAGGAATTTGTGACCCAAAAAAAATTCATTCGACAAACCCACTTTTAATAAAAACCCTTCAACATCAAATTTTTGTTAACGAAAAGGCAGTAGTACCCATTTTCAAAGAATTTATTGAAACCGAAACCAACGAAATGCTTGAATTTTATATAGTTAAATTTCACAATTTTTATGATGGTCTAATAGGTAATGATATATTGAGACCACTAAACGCCTGCATAGATTATAAGAAAAAAGAAATTACCATCGGTAACAAAAAGTTACCAATGCATTTTGAAATTGAAAAACTAGACAAAAAAAAGATAATACCACCGAATTCTGATATATGCTATTTTAAGAAAGAATATGGTGGAAATTTTTTAAGGAAAGATATTCCAGCAATAGATCACGAAAATCCCAGCATAATTAAAAATAAAGAATGCAAACCCCTAGCAGAACAAATTCGAACAGAACATCTTAACACCGAAGAACAAACCGAACTTCTTAGATTAATAAAAAAATATTCAGATATATTTTACCAGGAAAACTCGAAACTTACCTTTACTTCTGCCATTAAGCATGAAATTAGGACCACAAATAATACCCCCATATATACTAAGTCTTATCGGTACCCCTATATACATAAAAAGGAAGTCCAGTCGCAAATTCAAGAGATGCTCGACAATAATATTATTAGGCATAGTAATTCACCTTACTCTGCACCTATTTGGATCGTAGCGAAGAAGGCCGATGCAAGTGGGAAAACTAAATGGAGGCTTGTCATCGACTACCGAAAACTGAATGAGGTAACCGTGGACGACAAGTATCCAATTCCTAATATTGAAGAAATCCTTGACAAACTGGGAAGATGCCAGTACTTTACCACGCTTGACTTAGCAAAAGGGTTCCACCAAATTGAAATTCGAGAAGAAGACATTCATAAGACCGCCTTCACTGTAGAAGGAGGACACTATGAATTCCTACGAATGCCGTTTGGACTGAAGACAGCCCCAGCGACGTTCCAAAGGTTAATGAATCACGTGCTCAAAGACTATGTAAACAAAATATGTCTAGTATACCTAGACGATGTTATTATATTTTCCACTTCATTACAAGAACACATAAATTCTATAAAACTCGTGTTTGACAGGTTACAAGAATTCAACTTAAAAATTCAGTTAGATAAATCTGAATTTTTAAAAAAGGAAACTGAGTTCCTTGGTCACATTGTGACACCCGAAGGCATAAAACCCAATCCCAAAAAAGTAGAGTGCGTAGTCAACTTTCCTATTCCTAAAACACCAAAGCAGATCAAACAATTTTTAGGGTTAACGGGTTATTACCGTAAATTCATAAAAGACTATTCACGTATAGCAAAACCGATGACAAAGTATTTGAAGAAAGATGCAAAAATAAATATCTCAAATCCAGAATACCAAGAGAGCTTTACTACACTAAAAACTCTTTTGACTCACGATCCAATCCTGGCCTACCCTGACTTTACAAAACAATTTACCTTAACAACAGACGCTAGTAATTTTGCACTCGGAGCAGTACTTTCGCAGGAAAACCACCCGATTTGCTTCGCTAGCCGTACTCTAAATGAACACGAAACCAATTACAGTACCATAGAAAAAGAACTCTTAGCAATTATTTGGGCTACAAAATACTTTCGTCCATACCTATTCGGACGTAAATTCCTAATTGAAACGGATCATAAGCCGTTAACTTGGCTTTTTTCAATCAAGGAACCAAACTCGAAATTAGTAAGATGGAGGCTAAAACTGTCAGAGTTTGACTATGAAATTAAATACAAAAAAGGAACGAAGAACAGTAATGCAGACGCATTATCTAGAATCGGAAAAGAATCTGTCAACATTAATTCACTAGAAGCCATCCAACCAAATTTAATAGAGACAAATACGCCTATAAATTTGTTTAAGAACCAAGTCATCATAAAAAAAAATCCCTTCTGGATCAGCGCGGATAAAAACAGAAACCATTTTTAAAAAAATTAGAAAAACAATAGCAATTAAAGAATTAGATAAAGAATACGCAATTATGATCCTAAAAAGTCACTTCCACCCAACCCAAGTAAATGCAGTCTTAATAGAAAATGAATTTTACAATATTTTCAAGAATACCTATAAAGAATTTTTCTCGAATAATAACGGATTCAAATTAGTTAGATGTTTTAGAAAACTAGACGACGTAGAAGACGAACTTGAACTTACAAGAATAATTGAGGAAGAACACTTAAGTAAAAATCACAGAGGTATTCAATCAGTGTTCGAAGAACTGAAAACAAAAATTTATAACCCAAATCTTAAAATAAGAATAACCCAGTTTATTAACAACTGCGAAATATGTACTGTAGAAAAGTACGACAGAAGACCACCCAAACTACCTTACAAAATAACAGAAACACCCACAAGACCCAGAGAAATATTACATCTAGACGTATTCTATACATTAGAAAAACAAGTGTATCTAACCATGATTGATAAGTTTACAAAACACGCCGTGGCATACAAAATTAATGGAAGATCATGGGTGGACTTTAAAATGAAACTGATTCAATATAATAGCACATTTGGGAAAATGGAAAGAATTGTCGTTGATAATGAATTAGGATTTAAAGCAATCCCGATGCAAGAATACTTAAAGAAAGAGAATATTAATATACATTATACTTCAAATAGTAACCACACATCAAATGCCGACATCGAACGGCTACATAATACACTAAATGAACATTTAAGACTACTACGACACGACGAACAGTCTAAACATGAATCAACAGAGGAAAAAATAACTCGTATCATAGGTTTTTATAACAACACTATTCATAGCACTACGAAAATGAAACCAATAGACTTCGTCAACGGTAAAGTAAATGAAGAACAATATGCGGTGATACACGACCTAATGTTAAAGAAAAAAGAGAGTTATATAAATAAGCTTAACAAAAATAGAAACGTTATAGAAATAGATGAAGGTACTAACTACATAAGAGAAATTCGAGGAGGCAAAAACTATAGGAAATATAGAAAGATAGAATCCAAGAAAATTGATGAGGATCATGTAGAGAATACAAAGACAGGTCATAAATATTATAAAACACACATAAGACCGCAAAAGAAATACCAAAATAAAAATAACCCAAAAATTAAAACAAAAATTAAATAACTTCACCTTTGTTTTAGATGATTAAATGGATTATAATAGTAACAATTGTTACAACCGTCAGGACTCAAACCATCGACATACAGGACCTATCGTACAACAACGGTTACATACCAATCAAAACAGGGGAAACCAAAATTATTGAAAACTATATAAAAATACTGCACATAATAAACATAACAGAATACGATCATACTTTAGAAATAATTAAGACCAATATGGACATCCTTAAGACAACAAGTACCGAATCAAAAAAATTAATGGATACAATAAACAAAAACTTTATGCTATTAAAGGCGAAAATAGAAAACCTCAACCCTCATTTTCGAAAGAAACGAGCTTTATTAAATATTGTAGGTAAAGGCCTTAAATTTATCGCAGGTACAATGGACAGCGACGACGAAGAACAAATAAGTAAAACCCTCAAATTGCTACACGCAAACGACGAAAATTTGACAAACAAGATGAATAACCTAACACATATTAACAATGTCATGAACTCCCAAATTCGGAATATTACCAATCATATAAACTACCAGCAAAACGCAATTGGAAGTTACTTAACTAAATTCAAGAATATTATAGGAAATAAAATTTCAACCATAGAAGACGAGATAAGATTTATAGAATACATATACCAGATTAACAATGATATTTCACTGTTACGCCAACATGTAGATGACGTCGGACAAATTATTTTCTCCGGAAAACTGGGCATTATACCCACAGATATTCTAACCCAAACCGAACTTAACCAAATCGCGGACTTTGACAGTTACACCAACATTAAAATAGCCATAGCACTTCACGAAAGTAACATCATTATTATCCTCTCTATACCACAATTTTCACAACATCCACTATCCATGGTAACATTCGTACCAATACCCGACAAAACAAACAAATCCATAAAACTTAACTATTCTGATGTTCTCATAGATTCAGAAAATAATATTTATAGTACGTACATTAAGGATAATTTAAAAAGAAATCTAATAAAAATCAATGACAATTGTTTGAATAACATATTAAATTTTGAAGAAGCTAATTGCAAAATGCAAACATTTAATAAACAAGAAATAGTTGAAATAGTTCCAGGCATATTAATTCTCAAACAATTCGATAGTAACATATCACACAATTGCAATAAAGCTAAACTAAAAATTTCAGGAAATTACTTAATCAAATTCGAAAATTGCGAAATAAACGCGTTAAATAAAACTTTTATAAATGTTAAAATAAAAATACAAGACAAGTTTATCCTACCTAATCTCATAACAAAAATTAAAGACAATAGTAATACAACACTTGCAGACATAAAAATTGAATCTTTATATTTAAAACAAATAGAATACGAAGACACACTGAAACAAGTAATATACACAGATAAAAACTCAAAAATAATTAGCTATAGTGTGGATATCTCAATCATTATATCAATATGTATCTTAATATACTTCTTTAAAAATAAAAAAATAAAATATATTCCAAATGTAGAATTAAAAAACGAAACTATTATAAATAATCCGGCAAAAATAATATAATTTCGTCGGAGCCTCAAACTAACGGTGGGGGTGTTATAGTGTCTCCCACTATTCCCTTGTTATTGATACACACATACACACATACACATGTTGTTTTAGCTTATTAAGAATTTTACCAATTATTTTTACTAACTGCAAATAATATTAATTCCAAAGAATTTTATATTTTTCCAAAGAATTGTTTATCCAATAATGAAAATGCAACAGCTAACAAAATGTACCATTTAACCCAAATAATATTAATAACTTAATTTAATAATAAGCAATTTTATTAACTTTATATTTATACATATATATTTATTAATTGTATTTTCTAAAGAATTGTTTGTCCAAGTGCATTTGCAATAATGAAATGCAATAGTTAACAAAATGTACAACTAATTCCGAATAACTTTAACTTTCACTTAACAAACAGTTTTAATCTATTTTATTAATTCCAAAGAATTTTAATAACTTTATTGATCGTATGCAATGTTAATAACCTTATTTCTTAAGAATTATCATACAGACATTTACTTTAAATATATATTTCAAAAATGCAATAATAGACAAAATTGTAATATAAAAGAGAGTAAAAAATAAAGAAGACGTTGATTGTTGATTATTCATTTGAACCTTAAACTTGGTTTTATTATTATTTTTTTGTTTATTTTCCGTTCGGTGTAAAAAGTGTTATGCTGGTGTTCGCAATTTACACAATGGTAAATTGCTGGCGTTTAGTATATGCAGTATATGTTACGCTTCTCTTCTTCTTTTAGTGGCATAACAGCTAATGAGGGCTTAGGCCAACCTTTTCGCATTCACTCATGTTGTGTGTTATATATATATTGTACGTACAATTTAGTGCGAAATCCGAACGGCAAAGTGGAAAAGCTTTTCTTATTAAATTTTTATTCTTATGTAGGTTTGCCATTGTCTGACATGAGGTGGTGCAGTGTGAACATGTTTTTTTTCTATAATTTTTTTTATTTTGCTTGTGATGAGATTTGAACTTGGGATACTCTGCGTAACAGCAAACAAACTAACAACCACGCCACGGCGACCACAATACGCAGTAGATTTATTCTTGTCATTCCAAAGTAAGTTCAATAAAAATATATTTATTTTTATGTTATACATACTACTCGTTGGTGCACAAAGCATTATTATTATTGAAATAAGAAAATCCATATAAATAAAAACAAAATGAATGAAATTGTTGTTTTTGCTTTGTGGTTTTTATTTTTATCTTCATACACAATTCTCTTAAGCATTTGCTCCACAATGTTCATAACTTTCAACCAATTCTCGATATAGTGTCGTAAGTTTTATATTATTCTGGCAAACAGTTCCACCACCGCGCACCATTTGATGAATCTGACGATTGATATCGCCCACACAAATCCAACTGGAATCACCAATGCTCCAATGCCACAACTTAAAACCAGATTGCTGCGAAACTGCCCATTTTGAATGATCAGCGGTAGTTTTAAACTTTATTTGTAAGTGTTCTTCTTCAATGTCAGCTATGTTGTAGACTCTGCAAATAGAAAAAGTTAAACAGCTGATGCAATGCTAACTCTAAAAAATAAGTAGCTAACAAACAAGTTTCAAACAAAAATTTTAAAAATTTTAATATCACCACACCATCATCATCTAGCTATCTTGATTATTCTCATGAGAAGTGTTGTGATGGTAGCTCCGAGTCATCTTCTAGTCTAAATTTGTGAAAATTCTAGTTGTTCACTCATGTACAGTTTGTTTTCGAAGTAGTAGAATAAACGAAACATTTTTGACAGGCAAAATCTTGTTTCTGCCATAATTTTTTTTTTCATTGTTTTTTAATATACCTATATATTTATCTCTCTCTTTGCTATAAAGTAGTAAAATAATAAGGTATAAACTACTTTGCTTTGGAAGTAATATGCAATATAAAAATATTACTTTCAGAAGTATTTAAGTAATAAGTATCGTTTAACTTTTCAAAGTACTACCCCAATTCCTCTTATTATTTTGATTTACTTAATCAATTACTTATGCCAAATAAATCAGTTGTTTTTCATTTACATATATATTTCGTGGATGAAAATAAAAAGGAAAATTTTGTAAAAGTTATATTGCAAAAAAAAAAGCAACAAAAAAATGTTTCTTTCATAAGTCAAATCAAACGCATTGCTGAACAAAAAACCAAGTCCTCTGTTATGGTCCGGTAAAGAAAGACACTTGTGAAAGACACTTGAAGAACTTGTGCTCAAAGAAACAAATTTCGAATGCATGGTTTAGTTTGATTAATTTTGTATTTCTTTCATTAGAATACTTAGTAGAGTAGAAGATATACATATAGTTGTATGTATGTCCCTAGGGACACTCGAAAAAATTAAATTTGCGAGCCAGAAACAGGCTCGTTTAGTCTATTTGCCACTGTAAGTTAAAGACTTGCAAATGTTAATCAGTTAATTTTATTTATTACCTAAGATCCCAGTCCCAACCTCACCGCCAACAACCACCTCACCAACAACAACAACAAACGCACCACCGAAGCCCATGAGAGCAACGGCCGCTGCAAGCAGTAAATAGAATAAGAACTTATAAAAATTGTTAAGTCAACATTATTGTAAAATTAGCAAATAAGAAATGAAATTATAAATTGTTAATTTAAGCACTTAAATTTAGTTGGAATTATATTGTAAGGTTTCATTAGAAATCGAATGACACCAACATTTTAAGCAATTAAATTTAACTGGAAGTACTTTGTAAAATCAGCAATTAAAGGTTTCATTCGAAATCGAATTTTCACTCCACCAGTGCAACGGTGAATACATTTTTGACTATGAGGAAGGAGGAACCCTGGCGCAGTCTCAAGGCCGACTGAAGATCACAAGCGATCTTAGAGTTTTAACTCTTTTATCAGTCGAGGAAACTATCGCTCTCAGCGAGGAATCCAAGATTTCAACTATTTCAACTACAGTCATAATTGAAAAATAAGATCATCAAGTCACAGTATTACAGCATGGAGACAATACTGGTAACGCTACTCTTGGGAACAGCGTAAGTTTAAATATTGGCTAAGCTACTTTTTTTTAATCTTATTCAAGTATAAAAAAAAAGATACCGATGTAGTCATAATTGCTCCAAATATCGAGTACGAATTGCGCTTTGGTTAAATCCATCTGAGCGAACGAATAACAAAATCAATATAGTGTCCCGGCCCAATCCATGTATAGGAAGTACTGATTAAACAACAGTATAGAGGTCAGATCCATCCTAGCGAAGAGTACTGACAGAATATCAGTACAGTGGTTTGAATTAAACCAATTATAATACGGTTCTTTAATACAGCCTGTATAGGAAAGGTATATAATAAAAAAAACATAAATTACTTCGACTAGTGACCGTGTCAGAACACCCTAGTCCCCTATAACTTAACTCAAGCTTGGGCTGCGAATCTGACAGAGACGAATATTTCAAGCTAAAAGAGTAATAGAAAAATATATACATATACAAGCGAACTGAATTTCCATACAAACAAAAATATATTACAATTTATTCTAACTTTGTTGAAGAAAATCAATTTTCTGATCGGTTGCACAAATAAAAAAAAGAAAAGAATTATTTATTTTGATCGGTGACCGCGTCAGAACGCCCCGAACAAACACCAGAACAAAATATTTAAACAATGTACATTGAAAAATAATCGTATACAAACAGAAAAAATTTAAATTCAGCACAGGAAGCACACACTAATTTTAGCCTTAACATTAATAATAAGAATATAAGATACCACTGTTCTCATATGTTTAAGAAAACAAAAACCAGCAAATTTCTCCCATATCCCAAAATATTTAAAACCAGAAGTTTGAATTCAATACCAGAAACTGCGGAACTGCAAACATACCTAGATTCTTCAATTAGCCTTAGTAGTTGGAATTCATTCTTTGAACAAATAGACAACATAGAAAGGAATAAAGTTCAAGTAGCAGGACACTCTGAGCCAAACCCATGTCAATGTCTTGCAGGTCAACTCCGACGAAGCCAAGAACGTTTTTTTCAGAAACAGCCTCAGACTGTTTACCCACCATAACGCCTACAATTAATGTAAAAATATATATTGCTTTAGTGGACACAGGAGGAAATTTAAGCTGATCGACAACAGTATAAACGATTTTGAAAAAATAATATTACAGAAGCAAATTGTACTACATTACGATACCAAATATAGAAGTGATTAGGTAAGAAGTAATGACAAATGCACCTAACGAATTTAATATTCCATTTTACGCTAAAATCAAAAGGAAAATGACAGACTTGAAAGGACGAAAGTATATATTCATCATTGGAATTGATCTACTTAATTGTTTCAATACAATGATAAATTTAATAGATAGATCTATATCATTCAATAATAGAATAAAAAAAATTTTAGTCCGGACTGATCATCAACCAATTAAATTTCTACATTCAAAATATAAAAGAAAATATATGTTTCCAAGACATGGAAAAAGGATAATTTTCATTGCAGAA
Organism: Palloptera scutellata; assembly: GCA_958295655.1. NCBI lineage: Eukaryota > Metazoa > Arthropoda > Insecta > Diptera > Pallopteridae > Palloptera > Palloptera scutellata. The sequence goes on along the minus strand of OY282449.1, from coordinate 79,744,721 downwards.
TGCGATTTTAACATGGGAGAAATATTTCGAAAATACATTACGAAAGGAAAAATTGGAATATTCTCAGATTTATCAGAACATAGTTACAATGTACTTCAGGAAAAATTAATAGAAATGTTTTCTAATGATAAGCAAATAAAATTTACAAACTGCACAATGAGAGCACAAGATATTGAAACTGAAGCAGAAGCAGTTAAGAGATTTTTTTTTACCACGTCATAGAAAGTATGCACTCAGGTATAGGAAACTTACAATCATATTATAAATAAAATATACTATCCCAAACTCATGGAGTTAATCCAATTAGTTATCAATCAATGTGTAATATGTTCAGAAGTAAAATACGACAGGAATCCAATTTAAAAAAAAATTCGCAAGACACACCATCAACAAAAAATGAAATAATGCATATCGATACTTACGTAATGAAAGGATTCCATTTTTTAAAAACAATAGATAAATTCTCTAAATTTGGAGCAGCCTATTAACTACAGAAATCATGTAACGATAATTGAACAATTAAGGATCACTGTGCAAAAATAGGAAAACCACAGAAAATAATAGCAGATAATGAATTTACTAAGCCTAATAGTCACACAGAAAATGCTTAGATAGAAAGACTGCATAATACAATTGCAGAAAAATTTCAGGTATTATAAAACAAATAAAGATATCCCCATCAAACAGTTAATTCAAAAAGCAGTTAGAAATTACAACGAAAGATATCGTTCCACCTTTAAATACCCTCCATATGAAGTTCAACAAGGAAACATTGAAGAAAGCAAAAGACAAAATATTTAAAAGCTAAACAATAATAGGGAAGAATATAACGAAACAAAAAAAGAAGGATTTATAAAAAATTATAATTCGCTTACACATAAGGAATAACCAAAATAGAAAAAGAAAACTAATTTAGGAAAAATATGTGCATACATGTAATATTAAACGACTTTTAAAATTCTGAGACTTGGATAATACTAATAATACTATTAACATGGATATTACAACTAGAGGAACAATGATTTTCACAACGTTAACGGAACAAACAGGATTCAGTGACATATACAAAAAAATCAGGAAATTGTGACTGAATCGGACATATTGCTACATGTAGTTAACCTAAACGAAATAGAAGACATTTTAAACAGAATTACAAATAACTTTATTTTAATAATTAGAATTATCGGACGTAAGAAACAAATTACTGACTTTAATACCAAAACAACATAGACAAAAACGCGGACTGGTCAATGCAGTTGGAAGTATGTCAAAATGGTTATTTGGGACAATGGATGAAGAGGACAGACAGACTATACAAAATCACCTCTTAGAAACTAATGAAACACTATTGCACATAAGACTTACCTGCTACTTCCCACTAATGAAGGAACTTATAACGAAAACTCTAAACAATTGCGAAAAATGCAGAACACTCAAATACGATAGGCAACCACAGAAACCCAAATTCGAAAAACCCGAGACTCCATCTAAACCACTAGACATACTACACATAGACATCCATACACTTAACAAAAAACCAAATCTTCCCTAACAGAACCGTAACAAAAGAAATGAAAACTTCATATGCCTATATGGAATCCCGAAAACAATCATCTGTGATCAAGGGTCGGAGTTTACCAGCAACGTACCAGTGGAGAGATTACACTCCACACTAACGGAAATCTACCGGATTATATTAGCTAAAATAAAAGAACACAAATTAGATCTGGACCACGAAGATATGCTAAACGAAACTCTAATCACTTACAACAACGCGATACATTCAGCAACTAAACTTACCCTGCAGGAACTTTTCCAGGGCAGAGCACCTGAATTCGACAACAATGTAACATTCAACTCAAAACACGATTACCTGAAAAAACTAAATGAATTTCAAAAAATTCTATATCCAAAAGTAAAACACGCACTAGAAACACAAATAAACAGTAGAATAGACAAGTTAAATGAAAATAGAGAAGAACCCCAAGTATTTAAACCCGACGAAAGCATCTTTAGAAACGAATGCAGACGCAATAAAATAACTAACCGATTCACAAAACTCAAAACTAAACATGATAACAAGCTTACGCTAGTAACAGCTACAAATAAAAAACTCCACAAGGCACGTATCCAACGGAAACGAAAATACACCTGAAACAAACAAAAAAAAAACATCAAACAGAAAAATAATTATAATACAGAATAAAAACCAATACAGGATTTTTGTAATAGGAACTCAGAAAATACACTATACAGAGCAAGAACAAAACTACAACATAGATTTACTGACGAACCACCTGACAGACATAGCAGAAGCAATTATCTTAGCAAAACTTAACATCGTTCCAAAAATGATATTGAATGGAAGAAAGAACTGGAAGAAATATACACAGAACCCAACACGCAACACATACAAATCATTCTAACGAACACATTTATGAACTACTAAATCGTAGAGCTTATTACAATAATAGTAAAATTATATTTAACATACAAATACCCGTTTTAGATATAGAAACCTACCAATTATTCCACATCCTAACCCTCCCCATTAACAATACAAATCAAATTGACACAAAACCATATATAATAAGAATTATGTACAATATTTGAACAAACCCTGCCCAAGAGTGGAGAGCACATATTACTGCACAAAAACTGTTCAACGCGAAAAAACAGAGGAATCGACATGCATCGGAAACCTGCTCTCAAACAAAACCATTGCAAGCTGTACAATAAACGACGTGGAAAACATCGAGAAAATCTACCAACCCGAACCCAATTATCTAATTTTTATAAATAGTCCAAAATCACTGATCACTACTACTTGCAGGAACGAAACTTATACATTAGAAGGTACTAAACAAATCCACTATCAGGACTGCTACATCAGAGTCAACGGCGTAACATGCGGTCACAATACTCAAACCTTTTCGGACGACATTTACATTCCAACACCGTCTGCACACACCATCAAGGCGAATTCAACGTGAAACATCTTCACCCTCCAAAAACTAAAAGATTACGAATTAACCCACCACAAAGACGTCCTAGAAATACAATCTTCAACCGCCGAGAGATTGAAATACAGCACCATCGTCACACTAAGCCTGGTGATCATACTAGGCATAGCAATCGCATTGATTCCACGAAGAAAAATCACTCATTTCATCACCAACGACGCACACCATGACTCTCAGCCCAGTATCTACTCTAAGGGGGGAGGAGTTATTTCCGCAACCTCACCGCCAACAACCACCTCACCAACAACAACAACAAACGCACCACCGAAGCCCATGAGAGCAGCGGCCACTGTTTCAAGCAGAAAATAAAATAAGAACTTAAAAAAATTGTTATTGTAAATTTAGCAAATATGAAATCAAATTATAAATTGTTAATTTAAGCACTTAAATTTAATTGGAATTATATTGTAAGGTATCATTCGAAATCGAATGACACCAACATTTTAAGCAATTAAATTTAACTGGAAGTACTTTGTAAAATGAGCAATTAAAGGTTTTATTCGAAATCGAATTCAAAAGTCAATTTTTTCCATACCATTAATTTCCAATGACCTAACCAAACATCATGCAAAGCTGTTTGAATTTTATATTTCATGTACTTTCTCCTTTAACTACGGATATCGGCACTAACTTTTTAATTTCATCTGTGTTATATTCTTGGAATGTTTTTTCAGCTTCTTCCTTACTGAATTTATATTTAATTGGACGGCAAAAAAAATCCAAGAATGGATGATGGGCGATCATTTTCCACCATATATGGTTATGTTCATAAAAAGTAATATCATGTGGTACAAAAGATATAATAAAAAGCTGTTATCGGTTAATTTTGCTAAGCATTGAAAAGTTTCGCCAGTGCAGAAAAAGCTAAAGCACTGTTTCGAATTTGTATATTTTAGGTGCAGTTGTCGACAACATATCAACATATCAAATTAACCAAGAAAGTATAAATGCTTTTATTGACAATCAACACACAGGGAATTGTCCAATAAATGCAAAGCGTTGTGGTCATGGCAACACAGACCCCAGAATTGACAGCTTGACGTAAAAATACATTCACACCTTCGACATGAAATACACTTCAGATTGTTGGAGAAAAGAAATTAGGGTTGCTTTTGTATTTAAAAATAAATACAAAATTGAAAACCACTTTAATTGTATTTTATTTTTCCGTGTTCACCTCGGGCTGTGTCATAGCATATTCAATTTTCAACACATCTTATTGAAGTGATATCAGTATCGTGAAAACAACGTGATGGGGTACAAAAAAATTGTTTGTACGATTACTGGAAGTCCACAAGCTTTTAAAGTTCAACTCTAAAAATTTAATTGGACTTTCTAGAGATACAAAATTTAATTTATCTCAAGTCTATATTTCAATGTAATTCATCATTTCTTAATTTTTTTCTGCGTAGTTATTTGTTGGAACCAATCCATACTCCTCAAAGCTCACTTATTTTATTGAAGGTGTTATCTTTGTAATAAATTTATTTATCTGAGCTGCACTTTTGTCATTTTTACTGTTTTTAAAGTAAGTTTAATACAGCTACACAGCAATAACAAGTGCAAAATGTTAAATAAATATTATATCTTACTTTCTTACTCAGCTGGCAATACAACTGATGATCGGTCTTGGCCGCCTCTATAAAGCTTCGCCAGTCGCCTCTGCTATGGCGATAGCAGAGTACTCGTCTGCGTGTTCCTCCACCGTGGGTCTAATCAAAACCCTTCTAGCCGGAGCTAGAACACCCTTTCTTCCATTCGCACAACATGACCCAGCCATAGCGCTGGATTTCTAAGCGCTTAACTATGTCAGTGTCGGCGTACAGCTCTTACGGAATATCTTCCTCTCAAACAACCTCTCATCATTAATTGTCAAAATCCACGTCTCAGCGCCATACATTAAGAAGGGAAGGGTGAGGGACTTACATAGCGTTATTTTCGTCGTTCGAGAGAGGGCACTGCTTCTCAATTGCCTGACGCCGTGACTCTTTATTTCTTAACACAAGGTATTTCGTTTTGTCCTCGTTCACCACTAGACCCACTCGACGAAACTCCCTTTCCAGATTAGAGAATGCTGCACTGACTGCTTGTGCGTTGGTGCCAATGATTATAAATATTTTATATTTTTGCGTTTTTGATGGAATAATGCGTTCAACTAGATCTGTACTAAAATTTTTGGAGTCATACATCGAAAAATTTATTTATTTCGTATTTTATTTTAGCTTTTCCTGTAACATTTGATAATTGCATGTTAGGGCTTTATCATTTTGAAGTAGCGATGTGTAGCTTTTGCAGTTAGCCACACTAAGAATTAAAGTCCACTGTATACTTTATTTTGTATACTATTTGAATCAGTTGTTGGTAAATTTTATCATTAAATTTCGATTGTGTGGAAAAAGTTAGTAATTCTCACCACATTTATGATAACAATTATTGAAAAGTTTCCACAGGGAAGTACCCAAAGGGGATGAAAAGGCCTAAGCCCTCCGCCCTTAAGCTTCCCCCTCTTCTCTTCAGTATTCGCGTGCATCATTCCATGCATTCCTCAAGTTTTAACTGGCTGTCACCAAATAAATTTTTTTTTATTATACGCTTTTAAACATAATATCTGAAAATATTTCAAAAGTGAGATATATTTTTTTTATTTTACTGCTTAAATTTGCAAAATTTCCAATTTTTTATTTTAAACTTCGATTTTTGAAAAATCATTACAATTCGTATATATAACATTTATTTGTAAAAACAAAAACAAGAGCTTTGATAGTGGTTTCCGTCCATATGCTATTCAAGTATTGCACATACACTGGCGGTCACGAAAACCGCACCACTGGCAACACTTTTTTATTATGTAAAAATTTGGGTAATTTACTTATTTTTTCTTGCTACGATAAAGGGGATTTCCCGGATTCAATTATTCCAAATGTGTTGACAACAGAAATTAGTTATTCTAGTACATCTGTTTAACGCAGAATTGTTTTTTTGTGAAATAAGTGTAAAATATATGACAAAAAAGTCGCTGTACTTACATTAGTAGACCAACGACTTTCCTTACTTACTTTACTTTTAATGGCACAACAGCCCATGGAGGGCCTAGGCCGAGCTTTTCGCATCCACTCATGTTGTGCGTGTTATATTTGTACATGAATGGAAGGGACCTACAGTTTAATGCTGAATCCGAACGGCGAAGTGAAAAGCTTTTCATAGCAATTTTTACTCTTGTAGGTTTGCCATTGCCTGCCAAGAGGTGGTGCCGTGTAGAAAAATTATTTTTTCTACTTTTTTTATTTTTTATTTTGCCTGTGCCGAGATTCGAACCCCGGACATTCTGCGTAGCAGCCCAACGCACTACCACTACGCCACAGCGACTTTCCTACCGGAAAAAAAAATTCTGAAAAATTGGGTTTCTCACATTCCATAATTGTCCGTTTAAAAAAAAACAAAAAGAATACTATGCAGTCCCTGGAGAGGAGAAAAGGATCTGGTCCTAAACGTGCAACCAGTAACAGAATTAATAGACTTATAAAAAATATTAGCACAAAGGATCGATTTAAAAGTGCAGTAACTATTCGGGCCGAGCTAGTAAAATTAAAAGCAGAACATTTAAAAATAAAATACTTTTTTTACAACTTGAAAAAATATTAGCGGACATCGGAATTTCACGCCTAACTTGGCGGGGAAACTCGCCCGACTTGAATCCTATCGAGCACTTATGGCATATTATGAGGCGCAAAGTTGCTGACCAGAAGCATGAAGTTATAACCAAAGATAACCTACAAATTTTGATTTATTCGATGACGTTAAGGATAATCGCTGTAATACAGGTTAAAGGAGGAGCAACATCCTACTGATATTTTTTTTGTAGGTTGATGTTACTTCTTGAAAACCACTTTAAAAACTAATATTTATTGTTTAGTTTTGAATATTATAAATATAAATTACATATTCATAAAAATTTCTTGTATTTAAATTTTTGTCAAAAATTATACGTTTTGAGCTCCAGTAATATTTTTCTGTTCTTACACTTTGCTTAATTTTAAAATCAAAATAATATATAAAAAAAATAAATGTTCCCCAACATAAAAATCATTTTTTTCGTATTTTCATGTTATTTTGAAGTGTTGCGGTTTTCGTGACCGCCAGTGCTATGAAATATAACCAAAATAATTAGAAGACTTTATTGAGAGGTTGTAAATTTTGTAAATCAAACCATCACCAAACTTAAGGGGATTTCCAAACTTTTATTTTTAATTTAACATGTTCCAAGAATTATCTGTCGATTACCATAAATTTTGTGTTTTACTAACGCATGACTGCGCGAAACCCAGCTAGGATTTAATAAAGGGCTTTGTTCTCCATAATAACACTGAATAGCCAAAAATGCGCAAACGATTTCAAAGTTGATCTTATAATGTATAGTTTTTCCATAGGGACATAACAATTTTGTATTTAAATAAAACACAAAATAATTGCGTTATCTGGCTTAGTTTTATTCCAGGTGTAGTACACAATAATGAACAATTTTGCCTTTACCCCCTAACTCTGAGTACGCGACCGGAGATGAATAACAGCTAGGAATAAAATGTAGCAATCGTTGAGCCTTTTACAACAATACATCATTTATCGGACATCAACTGCCAAAGTTATAAACAAAAATTCATTTTTGCGGTTTTTAGGGTAGTCTATCACCATGTAAGGCCTGCTATTATGCTCCTATGGATAGCATGAAAAAATATGATTTTGAAAAGCCAACTTAAATTATCTCAACATTGATATAGAAATTCTCTGCAAAATTCAATTAACTTTACTCCAATATAATAAATCTGTATGTAAATAAATTTTTTAAACTGAACTGTAATAAATTTCTAAATCAATTTTAACGAGTACTTAACGTTAGTGGAACCACCTTGCGGCGCATTTTGAAGGATGATTTCCGTATAAAGCGCAATTGACTCAAATAATATTGCCGACAGACCGTCCACGTCGCTTCGAATACGGCCAAACAGTCGCTCAAATTTTTGACACTGAACCTGATTTTTGGAAGGAAATTTTGATCACCGACGAAGTCCATTTCACACTCCCTGGCGCCGTTAAAAAGCAAAATTGCTGCATTTGGGAAACGGAGAAGCCACACGAGATCCCTGAAACACCATTGCATGACCAAAAAGTGACTGCTTGAGCCGGCGTTTTGCGCCAAAACCACCATTGGGCCATTTTTCTTCAGAGAAGGCGCAACAGTCGATGGGAATAGATATCGGTGGATGTTGGCTTAATATATCTGCCCACAAATGTGTGAAAATGGTCTGGACGGTTACTGGTTCCATAACTAGTGCGCCTTGTCACACTGCAAATCAAACAATGCAGTTTCTGCAATGAAAATTCCCGGGACATGTGGTGTCAAAAAATGGTGACATTGACTGGCCACCCATATCTCCATATTTGAACCCTCCGGACTTCTTTTTGTAAGGTTGATGTTGTATTCAAAAACTAGTCCAAATAAATTATAAATGACCAAATGTCACATACCGACATAAAAGATGGCGCACCTTGTATACTGTAAAGTAAAAATATTCTTGGATCCGATTTCAAATTACGCTATGTACATGGTAGTCCTAAATCCATCGTATTCGAAAGAATAAGAAGAACAGGCGACATAGGTGTTTCGTGCATACATGTTTTTCTCAAAAAATAAAAAGCTTGAATATTAATCAGATTTTCCATATTTTATAACACATAATGTTTATTTATGTTGTTATTAAGTACTTTTAATTTTTCATGACCCAAAAGGCTTTAAATTAAATTATTAATATATTGGCATACTATTTTCTAATTTATTCATCTTTCTGCTCAGTGTATTGGTCGGTTGGTTAGGTGGCAGCTCAGTGGACACACACGGCCCATTGTGATACCACATGCTTGAACTACAGTTTAACGCCGAAAGTATCAATTCTGATATATTTTCAGTAAAAAGTATTATTAATTTTCCAGCTTTTTTGTGTTAAAAAAAAACGTATTGTATACATACACGAAACACCTTTCGGATTACGTAGTGATCGTGACTTTATATACAAAAAATTTATTTATTTTTTTTAAAGTTACAAACAGTGGTATTCCGTTTTTTAGTTTTTTAAGTGTGTTCTTTAATTTAGATAAGAGCGAAATATATTTTTTTGCGCTAGTATTGCTAAAAATAAACTTATTGGTAATTATAACATAATGCCCTTACATACATATATAGATTTTATCAATATTATATTTAGGTGTTTGCCACTCACATGGTAAAAAGTTTGAGGAAAAACGTGGTTGTCCAATGCTAAGAGCAGTAGTATCCTTGAAATGTTTTCAGAAAATATCCCGTGATCTTTCCTTTGATAACAGAAAGCTACATAGATGGCAATTTCGTGAAGATAAGTTTGCATCAATACGAGATTTTTACGAACAGTGGGTCGAAAATTTACAGCTCATATATACCTTAAGCACATATACATACATAATACAAATACAAATGTATTTGTAAATGAGCAGCTATTCACTTTCAGAGAAAGATGTCCTTTCAAGGTATGTATTGCAAGTAAACCTAAAAAGTATGATATAAAGGCATGGGTGGCATCCGATACGAAGACTGGATTTTTATTTGAATTTTGAAATATATGTTGGAAAAGAATACAGAAATCTTCCACCAGAAAAAAATCGAGGGGCGGATTGTCATTGATTATCGACGAAACATAATTTCTTTATTATGAAAAATTTGGCTTCGAAACTGATCGAAATGAACAATCTCGAAACCGTACGAAAATACAAAAGTTTTTTGCCGAAGAATTCATCATATGTGCAACCGTGCAAGTGCATTCGCCTAAATTCTTCTTCAAAGGAAAAACAGCATGACGTAGTATGAACCACAGCGATATAAAATAGTTAATGCGCTAAGCACGACAAAAAAGTTCTGGAGGACCATCCACCTAAACTTCCTGAAACAAATATTTTTTATAACTACGAATTCTAACTCTGGTGTTGATAGAATTGACCAAATGGTGGGCAGTTATTCATTAATTGTTGGACTGTGGCAGTGTTTGCAAATTGCCTAGATTTATTATATCAACAGAATAAATCCTATTTTATACCGAAATAAAAATATCAAATATTGTTTTATGTTTTTTATTTGTTTTTAGTTCTCTAAAATCATGCCGATATTTTGTCGTTGGCAGATTACGAAAATGTTCGGTATTTTTTTAAAAATAATTATTAAAAAATCGTGTTTCGGTAAGTAAAACATGATGTGTTTATGTATGCCCATGAAAAAATCGTGCATTTGGCAAAACTATCAAGATTTCAGTGTTTAATTGAATACTTAAATAGCTGTAATGTGGCCAGCGCTTTCTCAGGCACGTGTTCACGCTAAAAACTTGATTCCATAAGCAAAAAAATTATTTTGAATAAAATCTATAAAAACAAAAAAGTGATGTCATAATGTGAATTGGCTACCATTTTATTAGAAATGTAAAAAATAGGGCTCTGTTTTCCCGTTACATTACTTACTTACTTAGCTGGCGCTACAACCGATGATCGGTCTTGGCCGCCTCCACAAAGCTTCGCCAGTCACTTCTGCTATGCGCGCGCTGGCGCCAGTTGATAAGGCCAAGTGCAGTCAGGTTGCCCTGCACCTGGTCTTTCCAACGGAGATTAGGACGTCCCCTTCTGCGTGTTCCTCCACCGTGGTTCGAATAAAACACCCTTCTAGCCGGAGCGCTTTCTTCCATTCGCTCAACATGACCCAGCCAGCGAAGCCGCTGGAGTTTTATACGCTTGACTATGTCAATGTCGGCGTACAGCTCATACAGCTCATCGTTCCATCTTATTCGATACACGTCGTCCACGCATACTGGACCGTAGATCTTACGGAGTATCTTCCTCTCGAACGCTCCTAACAGCCTCTCATCATTGATGGTCAATGTCCACGTCTCTGCGCCATACATTAGGACGGGAAGGATGAGGGACTTATAGAGCGTTATTTTCGTCGGTCGAGAGAGGGCTCTACTTCTCAATTGCCTACTGAGCCCGTAGTAACACCTGTTGGCAAGAGTTAGTCTCCGCTTGATCTCAAGGCTGACATTATTGTTGGTGTTTACGCTGGATCCTAGATAAACGAAATCCTTGACGACTTCAAAAGTGTAGTTGTCAACAGTGACATTTTGTCCAAGACGCCGTAACTCTTTGTTTGTTGACACAAGGTATTTCGTTTTGTCCTCGTTCACCACTAGACCCACACGACGAGACTCCCTTTCCAGGTTGGAGAATGCTGCACTGACTGCTCGAGCGTTTTTGCCAATGATGTCAATATCATCAGCGTATGCTAGCAGCATGACACTCTTGTAGAAGATAGTGCCAGAGATGTCGATGTTCGCAGCTCGAATTATTTTCTCCAGCATAAGGTTAAAGAAGTCGCACGATAGGGAGTCACCTTGTCTGAAACCTCTTTTGGTATCAAATGGTGCGGAGAGGTCTGTCCCAATTTTCACTGCGCTGGTGGTGTTGGTCAGTGTCATTTTGCAAAGACGAATGAGCTTTGCAGGGATACCAAAATCAGACATTGCGGTGTACAAGTGATCCTTAATCGTGCTGTCGAAGGCGGCTTTATAATCGACGAATAAATGTTTTTCTCGGGTCTTTTAAAGGATTTAACGTACTGTGAATATCTACTCGATGGTGGATTTACCAGGCCTGAAGCCACACTGATAAGGTCCAATCAGTTTGTTGACGATGGGCTTCAGTCTTTCGCACAGTACGCTCGATAGAACCTTATATGCAATATTAAGAAGGCTGATCCCACGGTAGTTGGCGCAGATCGTGGAATCACCCTTCTTATGGATTGGGCAGAGTACGCTGAGATTCCAATCACTTGGCATGCTTTCATCTGACCATATTCTGCATAGAAGCTCATGCATGCGTTTTTTGAGCTCTTCGCCTCCGGTCTTAAACAACTCAGCAGGCAGGCCATCTGCACCTGCAGCCTTATTATTTTTCAGCCGAGCAATAGCTGTTAAGACCTCCTCATAGTCAGGCGGCGGTACTTCAACGCCGTCAGTGATTGGGGTTTCCGGAGTGGGTTCCGCAGTGGCGGGATTATTGCCGTCTTCGCCATTAAGCAGTTGCGAAAAGTGCTCCCTCCATAATCTCATTATGCCCTGGACATCTGTCACCAGATTTCCATCTTCATCCTTGCAGGAAGAGGCCCCGGTCTTCAAACCAAGAGTCAGGCGTCTTATTCTTTCAAAGAATTTTCGGACCTCGTTCCTGTCCCGCAACATTTCGATATCATTGAACTCGCGTCTTTCTTCATCTCTTTTCTTGCGCCTGAAAAGACGTTTCTCCTCCCTCCTCAACTTTCTGTATCGCTCCTTAGCAGCTCGCGTTGCAACTGACTGCAGGGTGGCTCTGTAGACTGCGTTTTTTGCTTCAGTAGCATCGCGACACTCTTGGTCGTACCACATATTTCTCCGTCGACGGTGGTAGCCTAGCACCTCTTCGGCAGCCGTACGTATAGAGCGGGAAATGTGCGTCCACTGCGCGCATCCAGCTTTCTCTTTGTACCTATCCGTACACGATTTGCTACACATATACGTGTGCAGACCTTGGCTGCAACCAAGTAGTGGTCTGAGTCGATGTTTGCACCACGTATTGTGCGTACGTCTAGTACATTGGAAGCGTGCCTTCCGTCGATCACAACGTGATCAATCTGGTTTCGTGTGTTTTGATCAGGGGACAGCCAAGTGGCCTTATGGATATTTATGTTGGAATCGGGTGCTACTAACTGTCATGTTTCGAGCGGCGGCGAAGTCGATCAGTCTCATACCGTTATCGGTGGCTTCGTCGTGGAGACTGAATTTTCCGATCGTCGGACCAAAGAGACTCTCTTGCCCACCTTGGCATTAAAGTCGCCTAACACGATTTTAATATCGTGGCGGGGGCAATGCTCATAAGCTTTGTCGAGGAGCTCGTAGAAGTCATCTTTGGTCGTTTCATCCTTCTCATCCGTCGGGGCATAGACACAAATTATGCTGATGTTGAAGAATTTTGCCTTGATGCGGATAGTGGCTAGGCGCTCGTTCACCGCCGTGAACCTCGAGACTAGATGACGCAGTCTCTTCCCAACCACAAATCCAACACCAAATTCGTGTCTCGTCGCATGACAGCTGTAGTAGATATCACAGGATGCTCTTTTGGAGCAACCCTGTCCTGTACAGCGGTGATGTCAGCTCTATATTTTTGGAGGACATCCACCAGCTGGATAGAGGCACCTTCCCTGTAGAGGGTTCGGACATTCCAGGTGCATATCCGTAAATCGTTGTCCTTTGGGCGTTTGCGGGAGTCGTCAACATTAGAGGGGTTCATTATCCGAGGCTTGTTTGGAGGTTTCATTGGAGGGTATTTTAACGTGGTGGGTTCCAAGCCCGACGCACAACCATTCATTCAAGGCCATGGAGAAGCCCGCCGCACACATTAGTTAACTCAGTGACGGTTGTCAGATCGCCATCCAGGGGACGCCACGAGGAGGCTGTGTGTCGACTTGAAACGTAGAAGCGCAAGGATCGACCATGGACGCACCTGCGACTGTCACGAACTTTACCTTGTGTCCTACGCCCCAGGCCCGTAATGTCCCGTAACATTATGATGGCATTAAGTTGAAAAAATTGATATCAGTCAAATGACAACCTCCTGAGTTGATGCATATTTGTGTTACCCGAGTTGTTTATCGCTCCACTGCTTGTCGTCAATTAATTCTCTATCTGTCTACAACATAAATGTCAAAGCAAAATAACGTTTGATGTCATTTGTAAAAATTATGGCTCATTCACATTGTGACATTACTTTTGCCCCGCCTTGTACTTATCATGTAATGAAATTTTTCATTTCATTTATGATAAACAATGATATAATGATTATATTATGGTGTTGTTTTCATTATAAAAATTATCGGAAAAAACAACAGAAAAACCATTCAGAGCACATTTTCGCTATCGGGTATCGCTGCAATTATCATCGTCATAGCTTTCGATATTTACACTATTTGAAATTTTTATGTTTCCAATATGTGCATTTTAACGTTATTTATATGCCATATTTTCTTTAACGGCGGTGCACTTTAAATTGAATTAAAACACAGAGAAATGTGGGAAGTGAAATATGCGCTATTTTAAAGATAATTTTTTTACATCAATGTTGGGGATGTAAACCAATATCTTTCCGCAAATTACACAATGGCTGAAATTCAAACATTAATGTAAAAAAATTATGTTCAAAATAATGCCAATTATATGGATATAAAAAAATGTTCTGTGCTTTATTTCGATTTAAAGTTATTCGCCTCTAAAAATCCATCCAATACTATGTATAAAATGAAATCAAACTAATTTTCAAAAAACTATACATATATACAAAAAATATTAAAATGCGACTGTTTTTTTCCTCTCCTAATTGTAAAATTGTTATTTATAACGTTTTGACCGCAGGCCATTCATGTATAAAATATATCGAGATACATACTTATCAGTCCCAGAGCAATTCGATGGCATATTTTTAGGCCCATTTCTCCATGATTCTACAAAAAGATTAACATCCAGTGTGGGCGCCAACAAATCCTTATATAAATCGCCATTAAATTTACTACCTTTAGCGAATGACTTAAATTTGGTCCCTTCCATGGTTTCTAAGTCTACAATATTGTGAAAAGGTGTCTCAGATTTCCAATTTCGTTGTATAGCACGTTCCAAATTTGGAAATTTATAAATTATTAACGGTACACGTGTATAGTAGATATTAACTTCATTATAAATTAATTGCTCTCCTACTTTATTCAACTCCACACTCTTCAGAGTTAGACAAAGAAAGCTTTGGCCATAATGTTCACCCGATGAAGGATATTCATATCCTGGTATTGAAGGAAATTTTGGTATCGAATGTATAATCCATATGCCTGTTTCACCATCGGTAGCAACAACACCTTTAGTATGTCCACCAGTATCGATAGTCGTTCCATTTGGAAACTCATCATTGTAAGCAATTAGTAAAATGCTGGGGTCTGTAAAAAGTTTGTTTAGCGTTACTGCTGGTAAGGAATCAGCTTGCGATATTTTAGTTTTTGAAAGTTGCCATAAAGTGTAGTAACGACTTGTTATATATAGATATTGCTGACCACTTGCATCATTAGAAGAGGAATCGCTGTTGAAGTGTTTCGGTAATTTATATAAGTAAAACCTTTATATGAATGAAAAGAAAGAAATATATAAAAATATTAGTTCATTCTACCAGATTATCATGATGCAGTGCACCATAAAAAACAAACAGTTATTCCAATTTCACAGTGGCGAGTTAACCCATGTGAAACAGTTACCATAATTGCCAATTTCATACTTTCAAGATTGGGTAGTCAACCGCTAAATATGGTGAGATAAATGCCAGATTTTTAATTAAGAAATCGACGACTTCAAAAGAATAATTGTCAATAGGGACATTTTGTCCAAGATGCCTTGACTCTTTGTTTGTTGACACAAGGTATCTCGTTTTGTCTTCGTTCCCACGTTGAAGAATGCGGCACTGACTGCTCGAGCGTTGGTGCCAATGATGTGAATATCATCTGCCTATGCTAACAGCATGACACTCTTGTAGAAAATAGTGCTATAGATGTTGATGTTCGCAACTCGAATTATTTTCTTGTTTTGGTAACAAATGGCGCTGAGAAGTCTGTACCAATTATTACTGCCGAGATAATGTCGGTCAGTGTCATTTTGCAAAGACGAATGGGATTTGCCGGGACACCAAAATCATACATTGCGGCGTAGAAGTGATCTTTAATCGTGCTGTCGAAGGCGGCTTTATAATCGACAAATATATGGTGGGTGTCGATTTGTTTCACTCTGGGCTTTTCCAGGATTTGGGGTAGTGTGAATATCTAGTCGATTGTGGATTACCGGGTCTAAAGCCACACTGAGATCCAATCAGTTTGTTGACGATGGCCTTCAGTCTTTCACACGGTACACTCAATATAACCTTATGTGCAATATTTAGAAGTCTTATCCCACGATGGTTGACAGATCGTGGAATCACCTTTCTTGTGTATTGGACGGAGTACGCTGTTTCAGTCTTTTGGCAGGTTTTCATCCGACCATATTCTGCGTAGAAGGTTGTGCATGCATTTTGTGAGCCCTTCGTCAAGTCTTAAACAACTCAGTAGGCAGGTCATCTGCACCTGCAGCCTTATTTTTTTTCAGCCGAGCGATGCCTGTTAAAACATCCTCATAGTCAGGCGGCGGTACTCCAACGCTATCAGTGATTGGGTTTTCCGGAGCAGATTTGCCAGTGGGCGATTATTGCCGTCATCGCCATAAAGCAGCTGCGAGAAGTGCTCCCTCCATAACCTCATACTACCCTGGACATCTGTTACCAGATTTCCGTCTTCGTACTTGCAGGAAGAGGCCCCTGTCTTCAAACCGTTAATCGGGCGTCTTATTCTATCGAAGAATTATCGGATATTGTTCCTGTCTAGTAACATCAAATATCATTAAACTTACGTATTTCTGCTTATCTTTTTTTCTGTGCGAATCGATTGGCAGCCTTTCGACATCCAGCTTTCTCTTTGCTCTTATCCTGCACATACACGTGTGCAGACCTTGGCTGGAACCAAGTAGTGGTCTGTCGATGTGTATACCACGTATTGTGCGTACGTCTAGTACACTGGAGGCTTGCCTTCCATCGATCCCAACGTGATCAATCTGGTTTCGTGTCTTTTGATCCGGGAATAACCAAGTGGCTTTATAAATATCGACATGTTGAAATTTTGTGCTATTTTTGTTGAGAAGCTTATAGAAATCATCTTTGGTCGTTTCGTCCTTTTCACCCTTAGGGATGGGGACACAAACTAGGCTGATGTTGAAGAATTTTGCCCTTACGCTGAGAGTGGTTGTGCGCTCGTGGCCGTGAACCTCGAGACTATGTGATGCAGTCTCTTCCCAACTACAAATGCAACAACTAATTCGTGTCTCGAACCAGTCCAGATGCAGTTTCGTAAATCATTGTCCTTTCAACCCCGACGGACAACCATTAATTCAAAGCCATGGAGAAGCCCGCCGCACACATTAGTTAGCTCACGGCCGTATGTCAGATCTCTATCAAAAGGAAGCCACGAGGAGGCTGTATGTCGACTTGAAACATAGAGGCGCAAGGATTGAACATGGACGCACCTGCGACTGTCACGAACTTTACCTTGTGTTCTACGCCCCAGGCCCCCATTTTATTGACATTGGCGGTCAATAAAACCTGAACACAAAAGGTCATACCCCTCAACTGGATAATATACTTATGCGTGCATTTCCCGCTCTATGCGGTCGGCTGCCGAAGAGGTGCTTGGCTACCACCGTCGACGGTGAAATATGCTGTACGACCAAGTATGTCGCGATGCTACTGAAGCGAAAAACGCTGTTTACCACCTGTTTGCCACCCTACAGTCAGTTGCAAAGCGAGCTACTAATGAGCGATACAGAGAATAGAGAAGGGAGGAGAAACGTCTTTTCAGGCGCAAGAAAAGAGATGCGAAAAGACGTGAATTTAATGATATCGAAATGCTACGGAACAGGAACGAAAAATAAGACCCCTGACTGATGGTTTGAAGACCGAGGCTGCTTCCTGCAACGATGAAGTCGGAAATTGGTGACAGATTGTCCAGGGCTAAATGATAGTCCAGCCATTGCGGAATCTACCCCGGAAACCCCAATCACTGACGGCGTTGAAGTATCGCCGTGGGATAAGTCTTCTTAATATTGCATATAAGGTTTTATCGAGCGTACTGTGCAAGAGAATGAAGCCCATCGTCAGCAAACTGATTGGACCTTATCAGTGTGGCTTCAAGTTTGTTAAATCCACCATCGACCAGATATTCACACTACGCCAAATCCTGGAAAAGACCCGAGAAAAACAGATCGACACCCACCATCATTCGTCGATGATAAAGCCGCCTTCGACTTGTACGGCGCAATGTCTGATTTTGGTATCCCTGCAAAGCTCATTCGCCTTTGCAAAATGACACTGACCGACACCACCAGCGCAGTGAAAATTGGGACAGACCTCTTCACGCCATTTGATACCAAAAGAGGTTTCAGACAAGGTGACTCCCTATCGTGCGACTTCTTTAAACTTATGCTGGAGAAAATAATTCGAGCTGCGAAAAGCTCTGGCACTATTTGCTACAAGAATCATGCTGCTAGCATACGCTGATGATTTTGACATCATTGGCAAAAACGCTCAAACAGTCAGTGCGGCATTCTCCAACCTGGAAAGGGAGTCTCGTCGAGTGGGTCTAGTAGTGAACGAATATAAAACGAAATTCCTTGTGTCAACAAACAAAGAGTCACGGCGTCTTGGGAAAAATGTCACTGTTGACAATTACACTTTTCAAGTCGTCAAGGATTTCATTTACCTAGGATCCAGCATAAACACCAACAATAATGTGAGCCTTGAAATCAATCGGAGATAAACTCTTACTAACACGTGTTACTACGACCTCAGTAGGCAATTCAGAAACAGAACCCTCTCTCGACCAACGAAAATAACGCTCTATGCCCCTCACCCTTCCCGTCCCAATGTTAGGAACGTTCGACAGGAAAATACTCTGTAAGATCTACGGTCCAATATGCGTGGACGATGTGTATCGAATAAGACGGAACGATATATGAGCTGTAGGAGGAACACGCAGAAGAGGAAGTCCTAATCTTTGTTGGAAAGACCAGGTACAGGGCAACCTGATTGCACTTGACCTTATCAACTGGCGCCAGCGCGCTTTTGTACTTTTTCTAATTAATAAAATTATAATTAAAATTAAATAATAATTTAAAGTAATAATTTCATATAATTAATTTCATTTCAACATGTTTTCAAAATTATTTTGTCAGCGAGTGCCACCGACGTCGTTTAATTTTGTGGAGTTGCAGATTTTAAATTTTACACAGTTGCGGTTGAGCAGTCCCCGGCAATCTTCAGTTTACTTGAACACGTAGACTTGTGTATTTTTCGAATTTTAGAATATTCCAGAACATTCTTCGCGCTCTACAGCAAGTAGAGACTACTACTACATATGCCACAATGCGATTCAGTACACAATCCACACGCGTCCACACTGCCGTCTTTCAATGGGGTGTTGTCACTCATGGAAAATTTTGCTACAAAGTTGTGTCCGTTGCTAACCTTTGATGGTAATTCCAACTTTTACTAGTAAATTCTGATACTACGAATCAGTTTAATTACAATAATAGACAAAATTTAATGCGATTGCATAGATCATTGCAAAACGTTCAATAACGAATTTATTTATTTACCCTGATGATGTCCAGAAGGTGATAAAAGATTCAAAATTAAATTTTTTGCCCAGATTAGTTAATTAGGTCCCAACTGCAAAAAGTTGAACAATTTCCCAATACTCCTTGATCAGATCTTGGATTTTTCAAATAGCGTAAGCAACATTGCTGCCTTCTTCAAGTCGACGCGGTTTTAACATAATTTAATAAATCCCGCCTTATTCGACTTAGTGGGAAGTTGCCAGCATCGAAGCAGTTTGAGTGGAGTAAACACGTTGCCAACGTTGTATCATTTCACTTCGATCCAACTTATCTTTCCCTACATAAACATGAACAGGTGTACCACAAGGTAGCGCTAATTGCCAGTCTATGCCAAATACAGGTTCTACGCGCCAATTATTGCACAGCAATGAAGTCCAACTTGGTCAACAACAACAACAATGCGCGTGGAATCAAATTTAACAACGTACCCTCGCAAGAGCACTTGTGTTGGTTGTGGACGCATGCATCGAACATTACTACATACAGCATGTAAGTCACCAGAGTTGGTCCAGCTGCGGAAGCATGTCTTGAATTTTCGCAAAGATTATCGGTCCCGTTTGTTCAAGATATCGCCTATTACGTTATCTGGTCCGCATGATATGGTAGTTTCCCGGTTTATAACATGTTCGATGTTGACAATCCCACATCATCACTTTTGGAAGAAGACTTTGCTACCAAATTAGGTTTGAAAGGGTCATCCATCCCGCTAACAATGCAGTGGTATGGTGAGAGTTAAACCACGGAAATTGAACGAAAAGTATCAGTGAACATTAGAGGTGCTAATTGGAATGCTGATTCGCAACTAAGAAATGTGAACTGGGTACAACGTTTTATAAGGAAAACTACAACCACTTAAAATCACTACCTATACCACAACAAGTTAAACTGATGCCAAACCAGTAATTCAGTTGGATTGAACAACAGATTTCTTTCAATTGCAAGTGAGACAGTCGAGGATGGGCCTAATCAGACAATTGCCAGCGCAACACAATTAGTTGGGTGGTGTTTTGTAGTGGTCGCTGTGGCGTAGTGGTAATGCGTTGGACTACTACGCAGAGTGTCCGGGGTTCGAATCTCGGCACAGGCAAAATCAAAACAACAAAAAAAAAATAGAAAAAATTATTTTTCTACACGGCAATGGCAAACCTACAAGAGTAAAATTGCTATGAAAAGCAATTTACAAATATATATATCATGTACAAATATAACACGCACAACATGAGTGGATGCGAAAAGCTCGGCCTAGGCCCTCCATGGGCTGTTGTGCCAATAAAAGTAAGTAAAGTAAAGGTGTTTTGGCCGTGGCGTTATTGGTAAGTAGTGCACTGGCCTGCTATAGAGTGTATGGGGTAGAGGAAAAATTTTGCCACACGGCACCATCTATTGGCAAGCAATGTTAAAACTACAAGAGTAAAAATAGCCTAAGAAAATCTTTTCACTTTGCCCTTCGAATTTGACATAAAACAGTAGGCCCTTTCCATTCAAGTACAAATACTTATATCACAAATAACATGAGTTGATGCCAAACTACACTACAGCAATTGAACAAATTAGTTACTCTATTGCAAACACTATTTTGGAGTCGGATGAAAACACGCGGCTTCATACATTTGTTAGCAAAAACTAGAATAGAGTGCTCCTATTATAATGAAATTTTTTATGATTGGTTAGTTTAAGTTAGCTCCCTTAAACTTACTTACTTACTTAACTGGCACTACAATCGATGATCGGTCTTGGCCGCCTCTATAAAGCTTCGCCTGTCGCCTCTGCTATGCGCGCGCTGGCGCCAGTTAATAAGGCCAAGTGCAGTCAGGTTGCCCTGCACCTGATCTTTTCAACGGAGATTAGGACGTCCTCTTCTGCGTGTTCCTCCACTGTGGTTCGAATAAAACACCCTTCTAGCCGGAGCGCTTTCTTCCATTCGCTCAACATGACCCAGGCAGCGAAGCCGCTGGAGTTTTATATGCTTATATATATGTCATTTTCGGTGTACAGCTCATACAGCTCATCGTTCCATCTTATTCGATACACGTCGTCCACGTATACTGGACCGTAGATCTTACGGAGTATCTTTCTTTCGAAAGCTCCTAACAGCCTCTTATCATTGATGGTCAATGTCCACGTCTCTGCGCTATACTCGTATATTAGGACGGGAAGGATGAGGGACTTATAGAGCGTTATTTTCGTTGGTCGAGAGAGCGCTCTACTTCTCAATTGCCTACTGAGCCCCTAACACCTGTTGACAAGAGTTAATCTCCGCTTGATCTCAAGGCTGAAGCTCCCTTGAACATAGATTAAAATTTCTAACTATTTTCAATCAAGTATAAGCAAAATGAGTCCAAAATAACCAAACCAGTACTTTTCGTACTCGTTGCTTTTATGAAAGTGTGTATCGAGTACATTGTCCCAGTATTTACTCGCTGCTTTCTTTGTGGTTTTTTTAAATACATGAGCTGTCATTGAAAGAGTCGAGGTCAGACTACTCAGAAGAGTGATTACTGAAGATGCCACTATACATATAATAAAATCTCTTAGTGTCATCTCATGTGTTCCAAATATGATACTAACGAAGGTGAGCAGCTGTTTTGTTACCTTTGCTTTGTATTTTGATCGTTGCGTTTGTTTTTTGAGAGGAGATGAAGAGCAGTTTTCCAATTTTATATGGGAATATATATGGCAGGCGCCATATGTACATATGTATATTCTGAAAGGGTAAAACGCCTTTCTCTGTCACATATTATATATAATTATATATAAGCTTTTTAAACTGTATTCCGGATTTTGAATTCAGCTAAAAAAATATTTATTTGTATTTCTTTTTATTCCGATACGAGTAAGTATCGAGTATATTTCACCGATACTTTCAATCGATATTTTTAATTAGTACAGGTATGGAATACATGCCAGTATCGGAACATCACTATCTATAACGGGTCTTAACTTTTTCGTTGAAAAACTATGTTGGTCTTACTTTACTTACTTTTAATGGCACAATAGCCCATGGAGGGCCTAGGCCGAGCTTTTCGCATCCACTCATGTTGTGCGTGTTATATTTGTACATGAATGGAAGGGTCCTACAGTTTAATGCCGAATCCGAACGGCGAAGTGAAAAGCTTTTCATAGCAATTTATACTCTTGTAGGTTTGCAATTGCCTGCCAAGAGGTGGTGCCGTCTAGAAAAAATATTTTTTCTTTTTGATTTTGCCTGTGCCGAGATTCGAACCCCGGACACTCTGCGTAGCAGTCCAACGCACTACCACTACGCCACAGCGACTATGTTGGTCTTACTTACTTTTAATGGCACAACAGCCCATGGGGGGCCTAGGCCGAGCTTTTCGCATCCACTCATGTTGTGCGTGTTATATTTGTACATGAATGGAAGGGACCTACAGTTTAAAGCCGAATCCGAACGGCGAAGTGAAAAGCTTTTCATAGCAATTTTTACTCTTGTAGGTTTGCCATTGCCTGCCAAGAGGTGGTGCCGTGTAGAAAAATTATTTTTTCTACTTTTTGATTTTGCCTGTGGCGAGATGCAAACCTCGGGCACTCTGCGTAGCAGTCCAACGCACTACCACTACGCTACAGCGACCTACTATGTTGGTCAGAAAGTGATAAAATACTTCAAATATATATTACAATTCACTGAAGGCGTAGAACACAAGGTAAAGTTCGTGATAGTCGCACTTGCGCTTCTCCGTCTAATGGAGCCTCTTCTTGTCGGCCACTGGATACCAATCTGACATCCATCAGTGGTCTAACTAATGTTTGCGGCGGACTTCTCCATGGCCTTGAATGAACCAATGTGCGTCGCGCTTGGAACCCACACGTTAAAAATACCTCCCAATGAATCCTCAGAAGAAGACTCAGACAATGAAAACTCCTAGTGTTGACGACTCCCGCATACGCCCAAAGGACAATGATGCAGATATGCACCTGGAATATCCGAACCCTCTGCATGGAAGGTTCCTCCATCCAGCTGCTACATGTCCTCGAGAGATATCGAACTGACATCACCGCTATACAGGAAATGCGATGGACGGGACAGAGTTGCTCCAAAAGAGCATCCTGTGATATCTTCTACAGCTGACATGCGTCGAGACACGAATTTGGTGTTGGATTTGTGGTTGGGAAGAGACTGCGTCATCTAGTCTCGAGGTTCACGGCCGTGAACGAGCGCCTAGCCACTATCCGCATCAAGGTAAAATTCTTCAACATCAGCCTAATTTGTGTCCATACCCCGACGGCCAAAGATGACTTCTACGAGCTCCTCGACAAAACTTATGAGCATTGCCACGATATTACAATCGTGTTAGGCGACTTTAATACCAAGGTGGGCAAGGAGAGTCTCTTTGGTCCGACGACATGACAGTTAGTAGCACCCGATTCCAACATAAAAATATCCATAAGGCCACTTGGCTGTCCCCTGATCAAAACACACGAAACCAGATTGAGCACGTTGTGATCGACGAAAGGCACGCTTCCAATGTACTAGACGTACGCACAATACGCGGTGCAAACATCGACCCAGACCACTACTTGGTTGCAGCCAAGGTCTGCACACGTATATGTGTAGCTCATCGCGTACGGATAGGTACAAACAGAAAGCTGGATGTCGAAAAGCTGAAATCACAACGGACAACCGAACTCTTCGCCAATAGACTTGCACTCTTATCGAAAAACATTCCTCAACTTGATGATATGTGACGAAGAGGTGCTAGGCTACCACCGTCGAGTGTCGCGATGATACTGAATGAAAACACCCAGTACATACATAGAGCAGTACAAAGAGTTGAGGAGGGAGGGGAAACGAATTTCCCTGCGCAAGACAAGAGTGCTAATGGTCTGAACCCCGGGGCTTCTTCCTACAAGGATGAAGACGGAAATCTGGTGATGGATGTCCATATTATGAGGCTATGGAGGGAGCACTTCTCGCAGCTGCTTAATCGCGTTGACAGCAATGACACCACTGCGGAATCTGCTCCGGAAACCCCAATTACTAAAGGCGTTGAAGTACCGCCACCCGACTATGAGGAGGTCTTAACAGCAGCCTTCGCTCGTCTGAAAAACAATAAGGCTGCAGGTGCAGGTCATAGAAAAGTCCCAAGAAAACTAGATCAACACCCACCATTTATTCTTCGATAATAAAGCCGCCTTCGATAGCACGATTCATTCGTCTTTGCAAAATAATAATACCGACACCACCAGCGCAGTGAAAATTGGCGTCTTGGACAAAATGTCACTGTAGACAATTATTCTTTTGAAGTTAATAATTTTGTGTACCAAGAATCCAGCATTAACACCAACAATAATGTCTTTCCAACCGGTGTTACTACGGGCTCAGAAAACGGGCAATTGAGAAGCAGAATCCTCTCTCGGCTGGCGAAAATAACGCTTTATAAATGCCTCATACTTCCGTCCAAATGTATGGCGCTATGACGTGGACATTGACCACCAATGATGAGAGGCTGGTAGGGGCGAATATGCAAGAATACAAATCTTACGTAACAAAACCCAAGGCGGAAGGCCTGTGACGGTACTGCAGTTCTTGTTAAAAAAAGAATTAAATACTGTCTGCTTGAGAAATATTGCAACGAAAATCTGCATACAACAGCTATTTGTATCCAAGAATCTGCTGACAATCTTACGGTTGCTGCAATGTAGTGCTCACCCAAATTTATTTTTGGTGATTATAACGCGAAGCACACTTTTTGGGGATCCATTACCCCAAAAGGCAGGCAACTCTAGTCAGCTATGTATATCACAAGATAACATAATTGTAATATAGCACTTACTGGCCCACAGACCCTCGGAAAATATCCTATTTTATCGACTTTGGTGTGATAGAAAAAATTAAACATTAAATTAAAGCCGAACCCTTGTACGATTTATCGTCTGATCACCCGTCCGCGATAATTTTCTTGATTTTATGGCAAATGTAATAATACCCCAAAGCTTATCGAACTCTGAATTCT
The DNA here is from genome assembly GCA_958295655.1 of Palloptera scutellata. Classification (NCBI taxonomy): domain Eukaryota; kingdom Metazoa; phylum Arthropoda; class Insecta; order Diptera; family Pallopteridae; genus Palloptera; species Palloptera scutellata. The sequence goes on along the minus strand of OY282449.1, from coordinate 79,719,347 downwards.
GAAATAAGATTTTGAAAATGCATTAGTTCACATGTTGATCTAAATATATCTCAATCAAACTCAATCAAACATTGAAACTGTCCCATGTGATTTAACCCATATGCAGAAGAAAGCTGCTGAAATTGCTACATTCCAATCCAAACCAAAAGAATATGTCAGAAAAATGCCAAGTACGATAATGACCATAATTAAAGAAAAGGGGGGACTAGGGAGAGGGTGGCAAGCTAATAGATCCCCATTGTTCCCGGAAGCTTCGCAGAATGTTTTAAAACCGCAAAGAAAAAGATCTTCAGAATCTTCTATTAAATCTTGTGGCCACAAAAGCTCCAGACTCTTCCTTACGGAAATAAGCACGTAAGTAGCATGGATGCACCAATTCGATTGACCAATGGCAACGCTGAACAACTCAAAACTGTGTTTACCGCAAATAAAGAAATGGTAAGCAGCAATTTGACCGCAACCAGAGAACTACAAACAACCAATTCAATTAAATTAAATTAATCAATCAATATTAATGAGGATGTCGCGCACCAGTGCAAGCAACAACTTTATTTGACGGATGCTGAGTGACGGCACGACCGTTGCGCAATCTTTTCAACATTTCCTACACAACTGGTGTATTTCCGTCTTGTTGGAAGGTTGCCAATGTCCAACCAGTTCCTAAAAAGGAAAAAAAACTACCGCCAACACGGTTTCCGTCGAAATAGCTCTACGGGCGATCTCATGACCTCACGAACGCAACTGGAGCACCTGGACCGTATGCAATATCGAGCGATAAAGCTAATAGGAGACAGTAGAGTTTCCAGCTCTATTGACTCATTGGAACATCGTCGAAACGAAGCTTGCGTCTCTCTGTTTTACCGTTACTTTCACGGTAGATGTTCTGCTGAGGTAAGCAAGCTGATGCCGCCAGTTCGTGTGTTCACCAGAATTACACTAACAGCAAGCGTAACTCACGCCTTCCATATAGGTACGGTGTTCCTCCGCACTACGCATTACAGAGAAAGTTCTTTTATCTGTCGTACCGCGCGTATTCGGAATAAGCTCCCCACAAATTTATACCCGATTATTATGAGCCTTGCAAATCGCTATCGATTATTTACATCAGATTTACCAACAAATTATAATTTACACTCAGCTACATTTGCTGATGACACAGTAATTTTAATAATAATTATCCTTAATAATTGTCCTATTCCACAAAACGATAGTGTTAACTACCTCGGCATGCACATTGATAAAAGATTGACAAATTTTGGATGAAAAGACTCTATTAGAAATAAAAGCATCGAAACTACACTGGTTGTTACATAAAAACTATAAGCTGATCCTGGACAGCAAATTGCTTCTCTATAAAGTGATTATTAAACCTATCTAGACGTATGGCATTCAACTGTGGGGAATTGCGTCGCCATTAAACGTGGAAAATATTCAAAGAATGCAATCCAAAATCCTCACAAGAGCTCCATGGTACGTAAGAAATATTAAAATTGATAAAGACTTCAATATATCTATATACCTGAAGATATTAAAAATTTTGTGATAAATATACCCTAAAAGTGAAAAAGCTTACTACAACGTCAATACCGCAAACGGTTAAAAAGTAAAGATAGCATATAACTTAATATAAAATATGTAAACTGGCAGAATTAGTCTGGGTCTACAATTAGCAGGAAGGAGGATGAACACATTATTTCTTCACCAGAAGCCATTTTTATACTTCCTTCTTGTTTGGTGTAAATTCAGTCTACTAAAATCTACGCGAGAACCTTTTGCCTTCTTAATACAGCGCTAAGCCCATACACTGGCATGCAAACTGGCTTTGATTTTAAATTTAAGTATTGAAAACTTTTTGCTAGTTTCTAAACATAGAGAGATTCAATAAAAAATCATGAATGTATGGGAAAAGCTTGTCCTAGGCCCTCCATGTGCTGTTGCGACATTAAAAGAATACGAAAAATAAAATAATTTTGCAATATTTATGTGAATCGGTCTGTATTCCTTACTTAAATTTAAATCGTCAATTAAATACATTTCTTAAATTTAATCTATTATTTTATAACGATATAAAAAAATAAGCAAAAATTGCTTTTTTGTACCTTGGCTGGTGGAAACCGCAGAACTCCAGTTCTTATTCGGTTATGTCGGATTCCTACAGACTAAAACCACCTACTTCCTCTTCTACCACTCTCCCCACGGGACTACCATTAGGCATTAATTCGCGGGGCTAGTTCAGCATTAAACTGTTAACGTTGGTTATGAGCTTGTTCGCTTTCTCTTCTTTCTATGTTGGATGCAAGTCACGTTCTTGTTGGAATCGGGGGCATTTGAAGTACACGTGTTCAGCATCCTCGGGTATATCACAGCGCAGTGTACAGTACGGGTCGGATTCGCGATTGAATTCGTTTGTAAACATTCGCTCGGAAACACCCATGCCCGCTGAGTATTTGTACCGACTTCGCCATGCTTCCTACCAAGCCATACATGGATGTCAGGTATCAATCGATGTCTCAAGCGGCCCTTGGTTGCGTTTGCCCAACTGTTTGTTGGTATGTCTGCATGTATTAACGCAGACGCGATATAAAGAATCAACTTTCTGAAAGTTGGTTTTACACTTGCTTCCATTATGTTCGGCCATCTTCAGGCCGACAGACCGACTGAATTTTATACGTGCGGCTTCTTTGATATGTTTCCCAACAATATCGACTGGAATATCATCTGCGAAACCGATATACGCACATCGTGGGTGTTAAGCCTTTCACACAACCGGAAAGCTGAGCCCCATGGGTTTCTTCCGCATAATCGCAGAGTTTCAGGAAGCTAGAGCTTTTGCTGTTTCGAATCACCTTTTGTAAGTTCGCGCGCTTCTGTTTATATTGCAATACTTTTTCTTGAAACACGAAAGTATTTTTTGATCTTTGGTACACTCTTCGGGCCTTGTTGCACTCTGCGCGTAGACCTGCGTTGTTTTCGTTCCACAAATAGACTGTTCTGTGCTTTCCCGAAAACCATCTTCTTGCCACAGATAAATCACATGCTTCCTTATCGTGATGCATTACTATATTGGCCATGTTTCGTGCTGATCCATATGCAGTTAAATCAGTTAATGCCGTTTTGAAAGCCTCTGTATCCAGGGTTTCCACTTTCCAACCGATTTGCTTGATTCGACTAGCGTTCTGTTCAGTATTGTGTCGTCTTTTCACCTCACAAATTATTGCTTGGTGATCGCTATGTGTATACTCGTCACTTATACACCAAGTTGACCTGTACAATGATTCGCTCAAAAATGTGAAATCTAATATAGGACCGAATCTGCCTCTGTAAAAAGTATGCTGCAATCCCGTATTTATTAATGTCACATCAGGCGTTGCGATTGTTCATAAATATGTTCATACCTACGATGTTTAATTGTGGGCATTATAAACAACCGATACTCGAGCAAACCCTGTACCCAGAGTGTGTAGGGTATAAAAATGTACGCCCTTTGTTCCATCGGATAAATTTGGTTTTATTTAACTTGTTTTGAGATCTTCACCGTCATTACATAACCACATTTCACTAAATGAAATTTAATTTTCAAGGTTACAAAACCTAATAAAGATGATAAAAAAACCGAAAGCAAAGTTGGAGCGTGGCCGCACTTTATATAACCCAAGCATCTTTTGAAATAAAACAATTTTTTCAGTCGAATATATTTTTTATAGCTTGGCTACTGATTATTTAAAGTGTGGCAACTTTAATGTCATTCGTATTATGATGGTAAATTTGTTTTATATTTGCGGTTAAAAAGTTTTGCGTGGGAAGTTTGAAAATCACGTTAGTAGCCATTTTGGTGATGTGCATTGGCCAGCACGCAGTAACGATTTGACTCGGTTGGCCTATTATTTGTTGGGATAGGAGACGTTGAAGATAAGTGTTACGTTAACCACCCAGCAACGATTGAGGCTCTTAAGGTCGAAATTGGTGCAGTCATCGGTCAAGTACAGTTCCATACAGTCGAAAATGTACTGAAAAGTTTGGTTAATCGGATGGGCGACTGCAAGGCCAGTCGAGGAAGTCATTTGAATGAAATAGTATTGCACAATTAACCGGAAGGATTGTAAAGAGTGATTTTTTAAAAGCTTGGATGAAAAAAAAACACAGAAATTTTACAAAAGTGAATAAAATTTTTATTTGGGTCGATAAATTACACGTTCATATCTGTTGAGCCAAAAATTAGCCTCGTCGGTGAAGATAATTTTGAGATAAACACGCAGAGAAAAGAAATAAGAAATTTCAATAATTTGCAAACATTGTTAGGCGTAAGTATATTCATGATGAAATGGCTAACCAAACTGATCATTTTTTACTTTGACACATGTCATGAATCACGCGTGAACTGTCAGAAATACAAACGTCAAAAACCAAGTAGCAAAAAAATCACTCTTTCGAAAAATAAAAATCTCTTTGAAAAAAAATTATTAGTTTATTATTTTTTGTTGGTATTTTACTTGGAAGTAGGTCCACACAACGCTGAAATTTTTCAGAATAATTGTTCAAATGACTATTTCAATGATGTGTATCGAGTATTGTTAAATTCGCTTTACAGTTTCCTTCAATATAACTCTTTGTATGGGAGGTACCACCCCACTTGACATGTTTTGCACACTTCAGAACTTTACCTATTCCTTACAATAACAAATGTCTGTATGCACCTATAGATAATAAAAATTATGTAATAATGTTGTTTTTAGGAATATTTGAATCTCTTATTTCAGAAACCTCATAACCGACAAAAAAATTCGAAATTAAGTTTGTAGTTGATTGGTTGACCCATCGTTTGGTGCCGAAACATACTTTAATATCGTTCCGCATACTTGTTTTGTAAGCTTTCAGGTTTAGTTTACTTTTACGACTACTTTATTCAATATTAAAAAGCTTAACAAAGGGAAAGAGAGTAACACTACTACTATACAATAGATACATGTACAGGGTGCGTCATCTTTTATGTCGGTATGTGAATATTGAATAACTTAAAAAATACAACCGATTTCCGTATATGAGGTACTTTTATTTAATTTGGTCTTTGTTTGGACTAATTTATGAATACAACATTAATCAAGTGGCCGCCGTTATTAACCAAAGCAAAATGTGGCCTTTTTGCTGCGTTTTCCATCACTTTTTCGAACATCTTGGTCGGTATATTAATGATTTCGGCACGAATGTATGCCTTAAGCATTCGCTGTGGCGTAGTGGTAGTGCGTTGGACTGCTGCGCAGAGTGTCCGGGGTTCGAATCTCGGCACAGGCAAGTAGAAAAAATAATTTTTCTACACGGCACCACCTCTTGGCAGGCAATGGCAAACCTACAAGAGTAAAAATTGCTATGAAAAGCTTTTCACTTCGCCGTTCGGATCGGCATTAAACTGTAGGTCCCTTCCATTCATGTACAAATATAACACGCACAACATGAGTGGATGCGAAAAGCTCGGCCTAGGCCTTCCATGGGCTGTTGTGCCATTAAAAGTAAAGTAAAGTAAGTATGCCTTAAGCTCGTCAATGGTCTGAGGCTTGCTGGCGCACACTCTTTACTTTTCAAATAACCTTAAAAAAAGAAGCCCGGAGGTGTCAAATCTGGAGATCTGGGTGGCCAGTCAATGTCGCCATTTGTTGACACCACATGTCCAGGGAATTTTCCTTGAAAGAACTGCATTGTTTGATTTGAGGTGTGGCATGGCGCACCGTCTTGTTGAAACCAGTAACTGTACAGACCTTTTTCACACATTTGTGGGTAGACATAATTAGCCAACATTCACCGATATCTATTCCCATCAAGTGTTTCGCCTTGTCTGAAGAAAAATGGCCCAATAATGGTTTTGGCGCAAACGCCGGCTCAAGTAGTCACTTTTTGGTAATGCAATGGTGATTCATGGATCTCGTGTGTTTTCTCCGTTCCCTAAATGCATCAATTTTGATTGTTAACGTCTGAGTGTGAAATGGGCCTCGTCGGTAATCAAAATTTTCTTCCACAGATCAGGCTCAGTGTCAACAATTTGAGTGACTATTTGACCTTATTCCAAGCGACGTGGACTGTCTGTCGGCAATATTCTTTGAGTCAATTGCACTTTATGGTCGCTGTGGCGTAGTAATAGTGCGTTGGACTGCTACGCAGAGTATCCGGGGTTCGAATCTCGGCACAGGCAAAATCAAAAATCTACACGGCACCACCTCTTGGCAGGTAATGGCAAACCTACAAGAATAAAAATTTCCTATGAAAAGCTTTTCACTTTGCCGTTCGGATTCGGCATTAAACTGTAGGTCCCTTCCATTCATGTACAAATATAACACGCACAACATGAGTGGATGCGAAAAGCTCGGCCTAGGCCCTCATGGGCTGTTGTGCCATTAAAAGTAGAGTAAAGTAAAGTAAGGAACGTATAACCAATGGAACAGAGTAGCCTTTAGCAAATACTGGATAATTATCATCTTTAAGTACGATTTCCGCTTCATAACGCTGTATGGTCGAATCATTTGCTTTAGAGAATATTACCTACTGAGTACTTTGTGAAATTAAAATCATTATTTGGATACGCTTTCATCCCGGTAGCCAGCCATCAGTCAATCTAACCAATTTCTCCCTGGTAATTGAAGCCAGCATATGTTGGATGAACTTCACGTTCTTGTTGGATTCGGGGGTTGAACAACTCGTGTTCAGCATTCTCGAGTATATCACTGCACAGAGTACAGTACGGGTCGGATTCGCGATTGAATTCGTTTGTAAACAACAATTCGCTCGGAAGTATTTTCTGGTTCACGCGATATAAAGAATCAACTTTGCGAAAGTTGGTTTTATAAAGGGTGTTTATTTTTAGAAGTGTGGTTTTCAATCTGGCAATACTTTTTTCGGAGTTGGTCTTTTTGACAGCTGTCACTTGATTTATGCTCAGTTTGGTTTCCATTTCATAATGAATAGACTTACTCCTGAACAACGTTTGCAAATCGTGCAAATTTATTACCAAAATAATGGTTCGGTTCTCGCGTTTTTCACAAGAAAATTTTGTTCAGCGATGAAGCTCACTTTTGGTTGAATGGGTACGTTAATAAGCGAAATTGTCGCATTTGGAGTGATCATAATCCACAAGCCATTGTTGAGACGCCGTTACATCCTCAAACAGTCACTGTTTGGTGTGCTCTATGGGTAGAGGGAATCTTTGGTCCATATTTCTATAAAGATGAAGCCGGTCATAATGTTACAGTCAATGGGGAACGCTATAGAGCCATGATTAATGACTTTTTCATGCCTGAATTGGAGGATGTTGATGTGGACGACCTTTGGTTCCAACAAGACGGCGCTACATGCCATACAGCCAACGAAACCATCAATTTATTGAATGAAACTGTTGGTGAGCACATTATCTCGCGTCGCTGGACTATTTTTTGTGGGGTTATGTGAAGTCACTTGTCTAGGCAGATACGCCCGTGACGATTGACGCCTTGGAAGAGAATATTGCTGCATCGGCTGGAATTTATTCGAACCAGCGGCGGTCACTTGCCCGAAATCGTTTTTAAAACATAATGGCAAATCCTTATCTTTATAATAAAGTTAAATTCTTGGCCATAATGCGTTTTATTTCTTCTTGAAAACCACACTTCTAACAAAAGCACCCTGTACTTGCTTCCTTTGCCCACATTGGGAAACCGTATGATATTATGGATTTTATGGAACTTGTGATAAGATGCCGTTGTCTCTGTCGAGGCCCTCTCGTTAACATCCGGCTTAACGCCAAGCTTGCTTTAGCTGCGTTTTCACCAACGTATACGAAGTGCTACTTGAGATACCTTGGTATCTCATGATGGTGGGTGTTAAGCCTTAACACGCCATCGTACAGAGCAGCGGTCCAAAAACAGATCCTTGAAGAACACCTGCTGTCACCCCACACTCCTTCATGACATTCTCCGTTTCATATAATAAGTAGTAGCATATTGCTGAAGTAGTCTGCTATTATGCTTCTAAGGTATTGTGCTACATCCAGCTTATGCGGAGCTTCTAGTATTTCTGCCCATCTTGCTTTCACTTCGCCGCTCGGATTCGGGATAAATCTGTAGGTCCCATCCATTTATGTACAAAACACGCATAATTATAATTATTAATTATAATTCTTCTTTTATCATTTATAGTTTCATTTCTAATCCTTTTAAAATGTCTTCCTTTAATCTGTCACTAGACAATTGTATTTATTAGTTTTCTATTTTTTAAATACAGTCAACACACAGGGGGTACCCCTGTAAACGCAAAGCATTGTGATGATTGGAAGGAAGATTGAAAAGTGGGAGGAAGGAGGGAGAAGTAGTTATGACCGTTTGCTTTAAATTTGCAAGCGTCATAATAATCGGGGAAAATATTTGCAGGCGGCATCAGATTGCGCATCTCAGCAGAACATCTACTGTGAAAGTAACGGTAAAACAGAGAAACGTAAGACACTTTTCGACGATGTTCCAGGGAGTCAATAAAGCTGGAAACTCTACTGTCTCCTATTAGTTTTATCGCTCGATGTTGGATGAATCTTAAGGCCATAGGTGCGAATTAAACTCCAATTTAAAAAAGCTGAAATAAGTGGCTTCTTCTTTCGACACTTCAAAAATATGTTTGTTCCAGCAAACATCACATTGTATGGACATAACCAGAACAAGAAGAGTCGCTGTCTCTGCAATACCTAGCCCACCCATATCTACGGGGTTAACGGGGGGCTGGGAAACTCGTTTGTGAGATAACAGACAACATTGGGTCTTACGCGCATTGAACTCAGCTCTATTCGTGACACCACACTCGGAGATTGACTGGAGATATTTATTGAGTGAGTCATTCACAACATGCCTTTTCCTCTCAATCTCCAAAGAGTTAGGGCGTTTTGAACAGGTATAAGAATCTGAAATGGTGCTGTCATCTACAAACGAGTACATGTGATTTCTCGTTAATGACAGAAGGTCAGGGGACGGGTAGGGGAGAGGAGAGGACCCAGCATTAATGGCACGATCTTCCGAAACAATGGCGTCTATCGCAACACGGATAGAGCGGCCGCTTATAAAGTTCGTGATCCTCGTATGAAGTTACTCCCGACCCCATGCGCAATCAGTTTTGACTCCAATGCTTTATGCCACACTCTGTCAAATGCCTTTGAAATATCCAGAGCAACCGTCTTGCTCTCACAGAAGCCATGAACACTATGGTATCAGTGCTCGGTGTTTATTGGTAATATTTGAAATTTCGTTTAAATAGTCTTTGTATTCTGTTTGTATTACCTACCTACTTTTATTTTGCAACAAGTTGTTTGTCCTATAAATAATTAATTGAAAGTCGTCATGATCTAGCGAACCTGCTAGCCACTCCAAAGCAGTTCCCGAAATATCTGCCTTGGTTTCAGGCCATTCATTATATCCTTGATCTGTAGAGTCCAGAATATGAGTTTCGTCAAGTATGGTTGTTATGATGGTCAACAAGCAAAGTAGCTGCAGTAGGACCTTGAAGATCGTCATATTTTCTGTGGAAAAATTAATTTCTGATTAGTCCTTTTTGAGCTATTCTATATGTGTATATGACGACTGTACTATTTTTGTTTTCTGCTACTACTTCTTCCTTGTATCTGCAGAGAAGCTTGCTCCCTAGCCTTTTATTTGCGCTTACGTAAATTGTTTCGTCTGGCGTGTAGCTGTTTTTTTTTTGTTATGATGTTCGAGATCCTTTTCCTGTTTATGAATCCTATGTATATTTTTGTTCTTTGCCTGTTCTATTTGTTTAAAATCAGTGGTTACCCTTCTACCGAAGAGCTGAAACTGGTTTCTGTTCACTATTCACTATTGCTTCTACTTTTTTGATTAGTTTTGAGACCGTTTTCAGATATAATGAATCTAAGGAATTCTCATTTGTTGAGCCGTATTTTAAAAAGTTTTTTCCAAGGTGTAAAATAGTGTGTTAATATGATTGAAATAGGTTTCCTGATCTGTGCTGAATATTATGATATCGTCTGTATATTCATAGCTACTTTTTCTCAAAATGTCATCATTCGTATTTACCGTTATTTACTATCCGTAAATAGCTGTCTTTCTGTATCTGCTTTCTTTAAATGATTTGGAGGAAACCACTTTTAAAGTCGAGAACAAAGAAGTCAAAAACGATATATTTTCCCCCCTGTCGCATCTAACTTTTTTGGTACTACCCAATTTAATTGACATGTAGTTTCCTTTGGTATATATTACAGCATCTAATTCATTTAATGAGTCATTTTCTATGATAGCATGGAAAGATTTCAATGTGGGTAGTACAAAGAATTTTATTGGGTATTATTTAGTCTAAAAGGTATGATGTGTAATTTCAATATGTCCTACGACTGAACTTGCGAAAAAGTTCATTTTTGATAAGTTTCTTTACTAATCGGAGTTGAACGTAATTCTTTTTTGATCCAGTGTCTATTAAATTTTCAGTATCTCTCTATTACCTACTTTGCATTCAATTAAAGGTAACGAAGAGTTAATTATCATAAAAAAATTAATATCTGTTGTTCATTTACTTCATGGTTATATAAGAAGACTACGTATTCTGATAAAACTTGATCGACTTCAGGATTTAAGTTTTCGGTTTCTTCCTCATATTGTTGTCGTTTATCCACATTCGGTTGTTGCATTGATTGCATTGGTGGCCTTTTGCCAATTAATTTACTCTTCTAGTCTGTACACTCTCATCAATATCCATAGGTTCAGGCTTTGGAAGGGGCTTAGGGGCGAATGGTCGAGGTAGCGTTGATTAAAGTATTGTGGTTGTGCTAGGGGATGATACTGGGAGGGTTGTTGTGAAAAATTTCTCTGTAGCTGTCGTTTCAGATTAGTCAGTTGGAGATAAAATAGTTGATGGTAATTTGGCTGTTGAAATGTTACGTGGTGGAACAACAGGTGTAGATCGTTCCCTGCATAACTTTTCTTGGATTATTGTTTATTGCAACGTTTGCTCGGCAGGGTAAATTTTCGAATTTAAGGCAGAGTTGGAGTACTTAAGGTTGATCTAAGGGTTCTCGAATTCCGAGTAATCTGAACAGGTTACCAATTGGACCTAATATGTGAAAGTATCGAAAGCCTTATTACCATAGGTTTGGGTAAGTAGATTGCGTGATTCTGGTCAAGATAGTTTGTTTAAAATAAGTGAAAAGTGAGCGTAGACCTTCTCATCAAAATGTTGAACAGAAAAATTTCCATGGATTAGTGCTGTCATCTGGTACTCAAGTGTACCAAGGTCATGCTTGTGGTTAGACAACGTGATATTGCAATCCAGTTGAGTGAGGATACTATAATATTTTGGAGTACCACGTATTAGCTCGTAAGTTTGGATGATGCGTTCAACACTCTTCTTCTAGGAACCGAATTCACCAGATTCTTCGGGAAAAACGTGTATTTTGTTTAATTCTCCTATATTGTTGTCCAGCATTAATAGCCGGATATTGTTCGATTATATTTTGCGCCTGCAATAAGTGCTCTTATTATATTATTACGATTATACATGTTTTTTTTTTTAAATTTATTCAAAAACAAAAATGAGAAATATTCAAAATTACTTGTTTCTTTTACTTAAAAAAAATATTCGATTTAATCTAAAAATCTTTTAGATATTCACTTATCAATCAAAATTTCGTTTTTTAGTTTCTCAGATAATTTGTAAATATATTCCTTAGAATTACTTATTTTGGGTTATTTTCACTTAGAAATTTTAATTGAATTTATTTTGAAATATTTTAAATGTTCATTTATCAATACGAAATTTTTTCGAAATTACATACATATTTTAAATTGTCCACTTCATATCAAATTAATTTTTTTCACAATTACCTTACGAATAATTCACCTTCACTCGCTAATATTTTTTCGCGATGGTTGCCCACGGACGGACACTACAGGCTGTGTCGTGGCGCTCTTCTTAATTTCGACTTAAATTTATGGGTTTTTTTTCGTTTAAATTCTCTAACCCTTAACGCACAAAAAAAAAACAGCAAAATTTCTACACGGCACCACCTCTTGGCAGGCAATGGCAAACCTACAAGAGTAAAAATTCATGTACAAAAATAACACGCACAACATAAGAGGATGCAGAAAGCTCGGCCTTTGACGCCACATGCGGTCAAATTCGACACTGAAGCTCATTGTGGTACAGGCATAACACTTGCCACAATGGCTGTCTATCTCTTCATTGTTGTCCTGTGTGATTGCATTCCCCCATTCATTCTCCCTCCTTCTTCCTGCCACCTATCAATCTTCCTTCCATTCAACACAATGCTCTGCATTCATAGGGTTACTCCCTGAGTGTTGAATGTATAAATACAAAAAATAATTAATTCTTCATAAAAAAACAACTTATTTGTATGTATTATTATAGCGATGCTACTTCTCTATTTATTTAAATTCAGGAATCAACTAACTAAAAATTTTTACATTTAATCTTAAGAAGCCTCACTTCCAATTTCGTACTTGCTAAAGTTGCATTCTCCGGATTGCTCAACTTCATTGCAGCAAGTAAACGGTGATCCAATTGTTATAGGTATGCCGTCAGCAGTTTGAGGAAAGCGAGTGTAGCTATCTTTTCCAATATGCAAGGTTTTAAGTTATACAAACAGCACTTGAGACAAACTTACTTAAAAAACTCTTGATATACGGATGGACCACTTATAATTTTTTTTTACCACTTTTCTCCAATGTGGTTTTTATATTGGAAAGTACAATCCTCCCAGTTAATTATGGAACACAATTTTATTCAAATAACTTCCTCGGTCAGCCTTGCTGTAGCCCACACGATCAACCTAATTTTTTACTGTATGAACTGTACTTAGACGATGGCTACACAAATTTCGTCTTTAAGAGCAGCAATCGTTACTGGATGGTTAGTGTAACACTTAAAAATATAAGCTCTTCACAAATATGTAATAGTCCAACGTAGTCAAATCGAAACTGGGTGGTTGCCAATGCACATCACCAAACCAGCTAATAACACAATTTTCAAACTTCACACGCAAAAGATCGATTGTTGTTCGGTTATGTGACACGGCACGCAATACTGTTGGAACAAAATGTTGTCTAAGTCCATATCTTCTAAAATAGAATACAAATTATCAGTTATCATTGTGCGGTAGCGCACACCATTTACTGCAACGCATCTTCCTTCCTTATTTTCAAAACCACGCCAAACAGTTAAACAGTTATGACTTTTTATGACTTCCCAACAATCGCGTATCTTCGGTTAAAGTGAGCTTCGCCAAAAAAAAATGATTTTTACGAAAAAATGCTCATTCCAAGCGTCTGAATTAGCGAACCGAAAACGTTACGGATAGTTATGTGGCTTCAGCTGTTGTACCAATTGATCCTCCGGATATCCGGATATTTAACCTCCGAGGCTTCAAGACGACTCCCGGAAACGCCCAAAGGACAACGATTTGCGGATATGTACCTGGAATGTCCGAACCCTCTACAGGGAAGGTGCCTCTATCCAGCTGGTGGATGTCCTCCAACAATATAGAGCTGACATCACCGCTATACAGGAAATGCGATGGACGGGGCAGGGTTGCTCCAAAAGAGCATCCTGTGATATCTTCTACAGCTGACATGCGTCGAGACACGAATTTGGTGTTGGGATTTGTGGTTGGGAAGAGACTGCGTCATCTAGTCTCGAGGTTCACGGCCGTGAACGAGTGCCTAGCCACTATCCGCATCAAGGCAAAATTCTTCAACATCAGCCTAATTTGTGTCCATGCCCCGACGGCCAAAGATGACTTCTACGAGCTCCTCGACAAAACTTATAAGCATTGCCCCGCCACGATATTAAAATCGTGTTAGGCGACTTTAATGCCAAGGTGGGCAAGGAGAGTCTCTTTGGTCCGACGATTGGGAAATTCAGTCTTCACGACGAAGCCACCGATAACGGTATGAGACTGATCGACATGACAGTTAGTAGCACCAGATTCCAACATAAAGATATCCATAAGGCCACTTGGCTGTCCCCTGATCAAAACGCACTAAACCAGATTGATCACGTTGTGATCGACGGAAGGCACGCTTCCAATGTACTAGACGTACGCACAATACGTGGTGCAAACATCGACTCAGACCACTACTTGGTTGCAGCCAAGGTCTGCACATGTATATGTGTAGCAAATCGCGTACGGATAGGTACAAAGAGAAAGCTGGATGTTAAAAAGCTACAATCACAACAGGTAGCCGAAGTCTTCGCCAACCAACTTGCACTCTTCCTTTCGCAAAACACCCCTCAACTTGATGATATATGCGCGCAGTGGACGCACATTTCCCGCTCTATGCGTACGGCTGCCGAAGAGGTGCTAGGCTACCACCATCGGCGGCGAAATATGTGGTACCAAGAGTGTCGCGATGCTACTGAAGCAAAAAACGCTGTTTACAGAGCCACCCTGCAGTCAGTTACAACGTGAGCTGCTAAGGAGCGAAACAGAGAGTTGAGGAGGGAGATGAAGAAAGACCCGAGTTCACTGATATCGAAATGTTGCGGGACTAGGTCCGAAAATTCTTTGAAAGAATAAGACGCCTGACTGATGGTTTGAAGACCGGGGAAGACGGAAATCTGGTGACAGATGTTCAGGGCATAATGAGATTATGGACGGAGCACTTTTCGCAGCTGCTTAATGGCGATGACGGCAATAATCCCGCCACTGCGGAATCTACTCCGGAAACCCCAATCACTGAAGGCGTTGAAGTACCGACGCCTGACTATGAGGAGGTCTTAACAGCCATTGCTCGGCTGAAAAACAATAAGGCTGCAGGTGCAGATGGCCTGCCCGCTGAGTTGTTTAACACCGGAGGCAAAAAGCTCAAAAAACGCATGCATAAGCTTCTATGCAGAATATGGTCGGATGAAAGCATGCCAAGTGATTGGAACCTCAGCGTACTCATAAGCCCAATCCATAAGAAACGTGATTCCACGATCTGCGCTAACTACCGTGGGATAAGCCTTCTTAATATTGCATATAAGGTTCTATCGAACGAACTGTGGGAAAGACTGAAGCCCATCGTCAACAAACTGATTGGACCTTATCAGTGTGGCTTCAGGTCTGGTAAATCCACCATCGACCAGATATTCACATTACGCCAAATCCTGGAAAAGACCCGAGAAGAACAGATCGACACCCATCATCTATTTGTCGATTATAAAGCCGCCTTCGACAGCACGATTAAGGATCACTTGTACGCCGCAATGACTGATTTTGGTATCCCTGCAAAGCTCATTCGTCTTTGCAAAATGACACTGACCAACACCACCAGCGCAGTGAAAATTGGGACAGACCTCTCCGCACCATTTGATACCAAAAGAAGTTTCAGACAAGGTGACTCCCTATCGTGCGACTGCTTTAATCTTATGCTAGAGAAAATAATTCGAGCTGCGAACATCGACATCTCTGGCACTATCTTCTACAAGAGTGTCATGCTGCTAGCATACGCTGATGATATTGACATCATTGGCAAAAATGCTCGAGCAGTCAGTGCAGAATTCTCCAACCTGGAAAAGGAGTCTCGTCGAGTGAGTCTAGTGATGAACGAGGACAAAACGAAATACCTTGTGTCAACAAAAAAAGTCACGGCGTCTTGGACAAAATGTCACTGTTGACAACTATGCTTTTGAAGTCATCAAGGATTTCGTATATCTAGGTTCCAGCATAAACACCAACAATAATGTCAGCCTTGAGATCAAGCGGAGACTAACTCTTGCCAACAGGTGTTACTACGGGCTCAGTAGTCAGAAGTAGAGCCCTCTCTCGACCGCCGAAAATAACGCTCTATAAGTCCCTCATCCTTCCCGTCGTAATATATGGCGCAGAGACGTGGACATCCACGGTCCAGTATGCGTGGACGACGTGTATCGAATAAGATGGAACGATGAGCTGTACGCCGACACTGACATAGTCAAGCGTATAAATATGCAGCGGCTTTGCTGACTGGGTCAAGTTGAGCCAATAGAAGAAAGCGCTCCGGCTAGAAGGGTGTTTTTTTTGAACCACGGTGGAGGAACACGCCGAAGGGGACGTCCTAATCTCCAGGTGAGGGCAACCAGACTGCACTTGGCCTTATCAACTGGCGCCAGCGCGCTCATAGCAGAGGCGACTGGCGAAGCTTTGTAGAGGAGGCCAAGACCGATCATCGGTTGTAGTGCCAGTTAAGTAAGTAAGTAAGATTATAAAAAAAATAAAATATCGTGAGCTTCTACAGGGTATATTAAAGTTTATTTCATTTAGTAAATACGAAGATGACAAAATGCCATTCAAAAAATTTATAAAAAAAAGTTATATTCAGCATTTTTCTTCTGCTTATTAATGTCTATAGATTAATAAGTGTTAATCGATGTTTATTCAAAAGAGGATTCCACCAAAAACTCTTCAGTGCAGAAATATGAATTAGTTTTTGAACCGACTCAAGTTTACTTATATAGCAATTATATTGAGGATTCCAGACAGGAATCCTCAAGGATGGGTCTAACAAGTGAAGTGAATAGCGTTCTTGTTGTATAACGTTCGTTAAACTGTTTTGGCCAGCGTTTAAAAAATCCAAAAGAACTTTCAACTTTGTTCACACACGAGTTGGCATGCAACTTAAAACTTAATTTGGAATCCATTGTCATACCCAAATCAACAAATATCAATACGTGGCTTAGAGTCTGATCCTGTAAAGAATATTTATCAGACATAGGTTGTCTCCTTGTAAATGTCATAAACTTACATTTATCCAAATTGAGTAACATCAAGTATAATCGGCACCATTTTGTTTTAATTATGCGGATGCGCCGTGTTATGATTCATTAAAATATTAACAGAAAAATCAATAATTTTAAAAAAGTGGACAAATATCAGAAGAAGCACAAGAAGGCCGGAAATAGACATTAAAAAGTATAGCGAATGTTTTGCTCGTAAAAAGTCACGAACAGCATCAATGCAAGATGTTTTCAATCGTCTCCTGTTATCTTCAGATCCGTACATAAGTACTAAGCGTTAGCAAGAAGTATCCGAAGAAAGGAAAAAGTTTATCTCCAGAAGCCTTGCAGCTTTTGTTTTGTAGTTATAAATATGGTATAAGCGAATCGATTGAATACCCTAGTGGCGAATTAGAATCGACTTACTCCTCTGACTACGACGATGAAGAGATGTTACATAGCAGAATGCTTTACAGTGAATGGTGTGCGCTACCGCACAATGGTAACTGATTATTTGTGTTCTATTTTGCAAGATACATTTGGTTCCAACTGGATGGCGTACTCGATCACACAAGCCGTGCAATCAAGTCATACAGTAAAAAATATACTGAAAAATTGGGTCGATCGTATGGGCTACTACAAGGCCAGCCAAATAGTTCATTTGACTGAAAAAGAGTTCTATAATTAACCCGAAGGATTGTACTTTCAAATAATAAAAAACACATTTAAAAAAAAATTTTCGTTTCTAATTTACACCAAAATCAAATTCCAAATTGTAAATCGTCCAGCCTGTATATACACGCATACACATATACCTATTACATATATGTATAAGTAAAGGGGTTTTCAATAATGACGTATCAATTTTGTAAAGGGTGATTTTTTTGATACTTAGTTTTTTACGTTAATATTTCGGACAGTTCACGCATGATTTTTGACATGTGTCAAAGTAAAAAATGCTCAGTTTGGTTTGCCATTTTATCATGAATATTAATGCAATTTTTTATTATTGTCTTCAGCGACGAGGCTCCTTTTTGGCGCAATGGATACGTGAATAAGCAGAATTGCCGTATTTGGAGTGAATACCAGCCAGAGACAGTTCAGCAACTACCAATGCATCCCGAAAAATGCACTATTTGGTGCGGTTTATGGGCAGGCGGCATCATTGGGCTGTACTTCTTCAAAGACGATGAAGACCGAAACGTTACGGTCAATGGAGAAAGATACCGTTCGATGATAACCCGCTTTTTTTGGCCGAAAATGCAAGAATTGGACTTGGCCGACATGTGGTTCCAACATGACGGTGTCACATGCCACACTGCACGCGAAACCATGCATCAATTGAGAGGCGAATTTGGTGAGCAGTTAATCTCACGTTTTGGTGCAGTCAATTAGCAAACAAAATTGTGTGATTTCACCCCGTTAGATTATTTTTTGTGGGGGTATGTTAAGTCTCTTGTCTATAGGGACAAGCCAAACACGATTTCTGCTTTGGAAGCCAACATTGAATACGTGAGGTTGAGATTGGTGAGATTCCGGCCGAAATTTGTGAAAAAGTTTGCAAAATTTGGACCATCAGAATGTACCACTTGAAGCGTAGTCGCGGGCAACAATTAAGATAAATAATTTTTAAAAAGTAAATGACAGGAATTGATTTATCGATCCAAATAAAAATTTCATTCACTTTTGTAAAATTTCTGAGTTTTTTTGATTTTCAAAAACCAAGCTCTTAAACCCTTTATTTAAATAAAAACGCACAATAACATTTTTTTCTATCTGGCAATATCAAAACGTCATTCAAGGTTTACATTGTTATCATGGCAAAGTTCACGAACGCGCAACGTTTGTAATTCTGAGTCGAGGTCACAACTGTAAGAGCGCGTACTCCAATTTTTGGATAAATACGAGTCTAAATATTCAATATTGAATGTCCTTTAGTTCAAAGTGGAGTGAAATTAGTCGATTCCACGCATTGGAAATATCTCAGTCCACGTTGTGGCGATTTTGCATAAAGATCTTACAAGATCAAACTAACAGAACAACTGAAGTCTTGTGTTCATTTGAAGCAATGCAACGTCTCCGAAGTTTGAAGAAAATCCTGAATTTAATAGAAAAATTATCTTCAACAGTGGAGCTCATTTTTGGCGATTTTAACCCGTTGAATTTTTTTTTAAGAGGTTACCTTAAGTTGTTGTTTTATGTCAACAAGCTAACAACGTTGGAAGAGTTCAGGAGTAATATCGAACGCGAAATTGCTAACGTTCCGGCCAATATGCGTGGAAGAGTGGTGGAAAATTGACACCTAAGAATCGATCGATCGTTTCCAGCGTGCTCGCGGTGGTCATATGAGATAGAATTCCATACTTAATTGTAACATGTATACTACACCCGGGATAAATTTCAGCCCGATATATTATTCCGTGCTTTATTTGAATACAAAATTTTTATGTCCCTGTTGAAAACCATTTATGCGTACATTTCCTCGACTATAGCTAAACAAAGAATTTTTGAAGATGTTATGGAGGAACTACTATTTTAGTCAAACACCCGATTTTATAGAAATATTTTATTTATTCAGTAATACAATTATACAATTTATTAGGGTAGGTCAAAACATTACTAAATTTAAAAATTGTTTACTTTAGTACCTTATGTGGCGAGTAGTAGATAAAAAAGGAAGATAAATATACAAAAATGACAAATAGCGAAAATGTGTAAAACAACAACGGATGGCAAGTCATGCTGCGCAACACTACTGCGGCGATGTTGCCAGACTTTCTGCAACAACCGTTATCTCGAAAACTCGAACCAATCTTACAAATCGGTTGGTACCATTGAATCCTCTAGTTAGACAGTTTAATACAAAAACTTATAAAAATCGCCAATTGACTTTTGTATAGCAATTTCTTATGATGTACCTAGTAATGATGTATTGCATATTTTGAGTTTTTTTTTTATGCGATTTCCATCGTAATGTTGTCCTAAATTTGTTAGAAGATTTTCAAGTTTTTCGATGTGAATCTTTTCATTTCTTAATAGCTTTTATTTTTGATAATTTATTTGGCTTTTTTGCTACAGAAAAATTTGCCCATACAAAAGTCGCTACTACTATAAATACGTATGTTACTTGATCGCAGACAAAATTAGGACCAGTGTAGTGTATCTAGAAGATCACTATTGCCACCCCATTTAATTCTCACATCTCACTATTGCCAAATGCTATAAACTGTAAGGTATATTTGAGTCAAATGCCCTACATATGCAATATGTGCATCTGTCATCGCATTCCAATGCATGGCACTTTGAGCATGCATAATAGAAAGCAAGCTCAAACATATCAAAGTCACTCAATATATTTTTAAATAACAATAAAGGAATGTAAGCATAATAGAAAGTGTATCTTCTATTTCACTTATTCAAATGTAATCTTATGTAATAGAATATAGAATAAGTAATAGAATTATGTAATAGAATAAATAGATATATGATTAACAAAAATTAAAACAGTTTTATAAAAGGGTATACAAACCCATGCAAATATGAAAATAAACAGCATTAATTCAAACTAGAAACTAGTGTTCTTTGAATTTCCTCAGGTATCTTAGGATGATAACAGCAAGATAAGAACTAACAGCACTTTGTGCTAGTTTCCCCCCTTCCTCTTTTTTCCAATTACAAGAAAAAATTTGTAACAAACTAACATTTAGAAACATTACACCAGTTTTAATATAACCTCCTGCCACATACAACTAAACAGGTCATTTGGTTAGCAAAAAAAAAAGTCAACTAATGGAATTCACATAAACTCCCAAATGCTCGCAAACCATATAAATCGTTAAATCCTTAGCAAACTTTCAAATTTCATATATGTAAATATTGAAAGATTCATCCAGTTTTGCTGTTATTGTTAAATGAAGTTAAAAAGTGGAAAAAACAACAACAGGAAAAGTTGTAAATACGTAGTTGACGTATAACGCAATGCAGTACTGACAAGATGTTTGGGAACATTATTATTTGCCATCTACACACAAATTGGCTGATGTTTGTTCGGCCAGTGTAAACGGCTAGCAAACTAAAATTTTTTTAGCGAAAAACCTTTATTCGTATGGGCGGTTTAAATGCAGCGTTAAGTATAACTGCTTCTATTATTTTGTGGTCGCTGTGGCGTAGTGATAGTGCGTTGGACTGCTACGCAGAGTGTCCGGAATTCAAATCTCGCCGCAGGTAAAATAAAAAAAAAAGTAGAAAAAATAATTTTGCTACACGGCACCTCTTGCCGGGTAATGGCGAACCTACAAGAGTAAAAATTGCATATGAAAAGTTTTTCACTTCGCCGTTCGGATTCGGCATTAAACTGTAAGTCCCTTCCATTCATGTACAAATATAACATGCACAACATGAGTGGATGCGAAAAGCTAGGCCTTGACCCTCCATTGGCCGTTGTGCCATTACTATGTCCACACCACGATTACTTTGCGATGATCACTTCGAAGCAATACCTAATTATTTCTTGACTATGAGCAGTATTTTTACCATCTTTTTTGAAAATCAGATTTTGTGAACAAAACCACTCACCAATCAACATCACGCCCCTCTTCGTCCTTGCAAGAAACCTTATCACTTCTTGTGTTTGTTCGTGCCACGCACACAGCGCCTAACAAAAACATCAAACGGGCCAATAATTGCAGCATTCTGTGTAAAATTAATAACATAAAATAACATAAATCCTGTCTTAGTGATGGGCGATATACATCGATGCATAGAAAACATCGATATTTTGATGTCGATGCATCGGAGATTTTCGATGAGCACACTGGGGCTACCCCATACCCAATACAAATGAATGCTCAAATTCTCGATTTTAAAAAAATGGGTTGATTTTAAAAAATACTGTACTTGACCGTTGACTGCACAAATTTCGTCCTTAAGAGCCTCAATCGTTACTGAATGGTTAGCGTAACACTCATCGTAACACACGGAACTCCTCTAATAATAGTACTACGGAGCCAGTCAGTACGTGGCGGCCACTGCTCATGAGCAAAAAAGCTAATAACGTGGTTTTCAAACTTCCCACTAGAAAGATCGATTGTTGCATGGCTGGTGCAACATGACGCGCCAACCTGTTGGAGCCAAATGTTGTCTAAGTCCATATCTTCTGAAATAGGCCACAAATAATCAGTTATCATTTATTTTACTTCATCTACACTAAGTTCTAAATTGTAAAAGATTATGAATATACATTACCTACTCACGTTAGAACATACATAAGCAATACAGCACAATCACAGATCTTAATAATACCTATAATTTGTCTTTGTCTGTACAAATTTCTTTGTACAAAAAAAGCAGAAAATTCGTGTATCATTATTAAAACACAAAATCTCTTTGTTTATGTTTTGACAAAAATCCATCTCCCATGACATGTTAAGTCAGTGGCGTTAGATTCTTTACTCCAAAAAAACCCGGTGCCGTATAGTCATTATCCCACTGGTAACAGTTTCCGCGGGGAAATGTGTTTTACAAATTTAAACGTGTGCACATGTGTCGCCTGGCGGTCGCTGTGGCGTAGTGGTAGTGCGTTGGACTGCTGCGCAGAGTGTCCGGGGTTCGAATCTCGGCACAGGCAAAATCAAAAAGTAGAAAAAATAATTTTTCTACACGGTACCACCTCTTGGCAGGCAATGGCAAACCTACAAGAGTAAAAATTGCTATGAAAAGCTTTTCACTTCACCGTTCGGATTCGGCATTAAACTGTAGGTCCCTTCCATTCATGTACAAATATAACACGCACAACATGAGTGGATGCGAAAAGCTCGGCCTAGGCCCTCCATGGGCTGTTGTGCCATCAAAAAAAAAAAAAAAAAAAAAAAAAAAAAAAAGGCCCTCCATGGGCTGTTGTGCCATTAAAAGTAAAGTAAAGTAAAAGTACATGTGTCGCCTGTGACTAAAATTACTTTCTCTATCTCTTTCGTTTTTTTAATTTTACATAGGAAACAAAAACAATTTTTCGGCAACTGTTGCCAGTGTGATATTGGTCCGACGAAAATCTGACCAAAAATCCCATTTTAATTAAATGGTAATAGGTCTGATCCCTTACCTTTTGGCAAAGTCTGGTATAATGAGAATAAATAAAAAATTGTCTCCGTGAGAGATAATAATGCACAAAAGCCGGTAACACAGAAAAAAATTTCTTGTCAAAACCAAAACGTCAATTGTGAAAACAGAAATTTGTCAATAATGTACAAGTATTGTTTTGGGTGATCGCGTTGTTTTACGGGAACGGACTTAACATAGTTTTTTGTTTAATAAAAAGTATGTTTATAAATTTTGTTTACAATTTTAATCAACGTAAGAGCAATGAATTATAAAAAATTAAAGTGACCTTAAGTATTAAATTTGTTCAAATATGTGGAAAAAAAAAATTTTCCCATTCATGATTACTGGGATACATCGCAAAAAATTAAATAACGGTATTAAATATAAAGAATCTTGTATACACTAAATTTAAAGCATATATTAATCACTCAAATCGAACAAAGAAGTAACGCTCTAAAACGTATTTATGTCAATAAACATTAGAACAATTTGAAAAAAAAATATGCCATATTTCTTATTTTGATTAAATTTTATGAAAATAAATAAAAACTACAAATTTTTTACAAGAAAGAAAAAGCACAGTGAAAATGTTTATTTTTAAATAAGTAACTCTATTTACTGAGTCTATTTCCTTTTTTTTTGCTTTACATTAACATTACTAACAATGTTACTGCTTCTAAAGATCATTAAATTGCTAAAAATATATTTTTATCGATTTTAGGAAAATAACAGGACATCAAAATACTTATTCTGTAATTCCGTGGATAATTTTTTAAAAATTTCTTCTTTCGAACAGCTTTTGTATTTAGAAACTCAAGTGTTTTAAAAAAATTGTCACTATTGTAAACAGAACAGAATCAACGCGGCAACCTGTCAAAACTTAAAACAAATGTATTCTTATGGATACGAACGAATACTGTAACACGACGTCAATTGTGGCTGCAGTTTATTTAGATATACAATATTTGGTGATCTTACTATTATCAACGTTTTTTTCTCTATATCAATATGATTTTCTTTGTTATTTTTTGTATACCACTTTAATTTTTATTGATAATTCAATTGCCTTTTATTCATGAAATTAGAAATTACAATTTAAGCTAAACGAAAGTGAGAGAATTAAAAAGCATATCTAGAAGCCACTCGACATTTACAAATCCGATCTACTAAGTACAATAGAGGAATACTATTATCTAGAAAATAAAAAACTAACCAAATGCAACCTCTACTACGAACAAATAAATTGAGAAGGCACAGTTTCCCTTTCCCAAACAGTTTACCTAGATCCCACCTTATAAAATTGATCAGACTGAGACTAGTTGACACTGCTCTTACACATAAATATTTTCTTGGAAAGCAAAATTCACCTGCATGTCAACTCTGCAACAACGAAACACTAACAATCGAACACATAATGAAATTGCAACGTCATCAAAACAAACAACGCTATTCAATAAAATAAATCTAATCAACTATTAAAAAAAAATAACTTAACCAAATTTATCAAACACCATCACGGTATTTAAATTATGCAACATCTTACATTTAATTTAATTACAGCATAACTGTCAGAGCCGCTGGAGAATAGTTTATATTATATATGTAAACTTTTAAAAAAATATAAATACAAACAAGTTAAAGTTCGAAAGAATTAGAAAAGTTCAAATCAGAGTAAGGGGAGTTAGATGAAATTAAAATATATATATTTATTTGCATGTACATATGTAAGCAAACCGTTAAATTCTAACTCCATAACGTTTCAGACGCAAGCTTTAAATCAATGTGTTTTGAATGAAACAAACTCCATGGCTTGCCGTCGAAATGCGGACAAAGAGTCAAAAGTGGAACTAAATACCCCAACTTTTTTCACGTTTTTCTCGTGTTGCGACGCAATCAGCTGACTTATTATTAGCGATGTTGTAATTTGTAGAACAATGGCATAATCGATAACAGACTATTTACCATATATCGAAAAGATTTAATATATTTATTTATGTTGAACATAAAGAAATATTTTAAATATAATTATTTGACCTGGGATGATAAATAACAACTAAAAATTAAAGGTAGTACTCTGGCAGATTAAACTTTGGTTTCGCTGAAGCGAAAATTCGACTGTCCATTATTTGACTTTACTTACTTACTTACTTAGCTGGCACTACAATAGATGATCTTGGTCGCTTCTATAAAGCTTCGCCAGTCGCCTCTGCTATGCGCGCGCGCGCGCCATTTAATAAAGCCAAGTGCAGTCTGGTCGCCTACGGTGATTAGGACCCTCTTCCATCGTAGCTCGAATAAAACACCTTTCTAGCCGGAGCGCTTTTATTCCTTCGCTTAACATGACCCAGTCAGCGAAGCCGCTGGATTTTTATACGCTTGACTATGTCAGTGTCACCGTACAGCTCATACAACGTTCCATCTTATTCGATACACGTCGACTACGCATATTGGACCGTAGATCTTACGGAGTATTATCCTCTCGAACACTCCTAACAGCCTCTTATCATTGATGGGCAATGTCCACGTCTCGGCGCAATATATTAGGACGGAAGGATGAGGGACTTATAGAGCGATATTTTTGTCGGTCGAGAGAGGGCTCTGCTTCTCAATTGCCTCAAGGTTGACATTATTGTTGGTGTTTATGCTGGATCCTAGATATACGAAATCCTTGACGACTTCAAAATTATAGTTGTCAACAGTTACATTTTGTCCAAGACGCCGTGACTCTTTGTTTGTTGACACAAGGTATTTCGTTTTGTCCTCGTTCACCACAAGATCCACACGACGAGACTCCCTTTCCAAGCTGGAGAATGCTGTACTGACTGACCGCGCGTTGGTAGTACCAGAGATGTCGATGCTCGAATTATTTTCTCCAGCATAAAGTTAAAGAAGTCGCACGAGTGTCTGAAACCTCTTTATCTGCTCTATGGTGGATTTACCATGCCTGAAGCGACACGTCGTCCTGATAAGGTCCAATCAGTTTGTTGACGATGGGCTTCAGTTTTTCGCACAGCACGCTCGATAGAAACTTATATGCAATATTAAGAAGGCTTATCCCACGGTAGTTGGCGCGGATCGTGGAATCACCTTTCTTATGGATTGAGCAGAGTACGCTGATGGCATGCTTTCATCCTACCATATTCTGCATAGAAGCTTATGCATGAGTTTCTTGAGCTCTTCGCCTCCAGTCCTAAACAACTCAGCAGGCAGGCCATCTGCACCTGCGGCCTTATTGTTTTTCAGCCGAGCAATGGCTGTTAAGACCTCCTCATAGTCAGGCGGCGGTACTTCAACGCCGTCAGTGATTAGGGTTTCCGGAGTAGATTCCGCAGTGTCGGGATTATTGCCGTCATCGCCATTAAGCAGCTGCGAAAAGAGCTCCGTCTATAATCTCATTGTGCCCTGGACATCCAGCACCATATTTCCGACTTTATCCTTGCAGGTTTTCCGACTTCATCATTGGTATTCAAACCATCAGACAGGCGTTTTATTCTTTCCAAGAATTTTCCGACTTTGTTGCTGTCACGTATCATTTCAATATCATTAAATTCGCGTCTTTGTACATCTCTTTTCTTGCGCCTGAAGAGACGTTTCTCCTCCCTCCTCAACTTTCTGTATCGCTCCTTAGCAGCTTGCGTTGCAACTGGCTGTAGAGTGGCTCCGTAAACTACGTTTTTCGCTTCAGTAGCATCGCGCCAGTATTTCTCCGTCGACGGTGGTAGCCTAGCACCTCTTCGGTAGCCGTCCGAATAGAGCGGTAAATGTGCGTATACTGCGCGCATATATCATCAAGTTGAGTGTTCTTCAACAAGAGGACTGCGAGTTGCTTGGCGAAGACTTCGGCTGCCTGTTGTGATTGCAGCTTTCTCTTTGTACCTATCCGTACGAGATTTGCTGCACATACACGTGTGCAGACCTTGGCTACAACCAAGTAGTGCTGTGAGTCGATGTTTGCACCACGTATTTCTAGTACATTGGAAGCGTCCCTTTCGTCGATCACAACGTGATCAATCTGGTTTAGTGGGTTTTGATCAGGAGACAGCCAAGTGGTCCTTATGTTGGAATCTGGTGCTACTAACTGTCATGTTTCGTGTGGCGGCGAAGTCGATCAGTCTCATACCGTTATCGGTGGCTTCGTCGTGGAGACTGAATTTTCCGATCGTCGGACCAAAGAGACTCTCCTTGCCCACCTTGGCATTAAAGTCGCCTAACATGATTTTAATATCGTGGTGGGACAATTCTTACAAGTTTTGTTGTGGAGCTCGTAGAAGTCATCTTTTGTTGTTTCGTACTTCTAACCTGTAGGGACACAAATTAGGCTAATGTTGAAGAATTTTGCCTTGATGCGGATATTGGCTAGGCACTCGTTCGCGGGCGTGAAAATCGAGACTAGGTGACACAGTCTCCTCCCAACCACAAATCCAACACCAAATTGGTGTCTCGGCCCAGGAAACCTGTAGTAGATATCACAGGATGCTCTGCTGGGGCAACCCTGACTCGTCAATCTCGTTGTCAGCTCTATATCTTTGGAGGACATTCACCAGCTGGATAGAGGTTCCTTCTCTGTAGAGGGTTTGGATATTCCAGGTACATATCCGTGAATCGTTGCCCTTCAGGCGTTTGTAAGAGTCGTCAACATTAGTGGGGTTCCTTATCCGAGGCTTTATTTGAAGTTTCATTGGGGAATGTTTTTACGTGGTAGTTTCCCAGCTATCCAGGGGACCCCACTGTGTGTTGACTTGAGACATAGAAGCGTAAGGATCGAACATGGTAAATTTTCGACTGTCACGATATTTACCTTGTGTCCTACGCCACCTGGCCCAGCTTTGCACATCATTAATAAATTGGCTGCAAATAAAAAGAGAGAGAAAAAAATAAAAATTAATAGAGGAGGTGAAAAAAACACAAAGCCGATATGCGTCTGATGCACACAAAAGCAAATTAGTGAATTCCAAGAAATCTACAAAATCCTTAGGGACGCCTTTTTAGTTAATTATTAATTTTTTTAGCTACATTAATATTTACAAAATTAGCATCAGCTAATCCAGCGAAATCAATCATGGAAACCTGCGAAGTGCTTGTAAATGTGCTGCAAAAGGTACACAAGTTGAACAGTAAACAATTATAAATAAATAAACATTTATTTGACTGACTTTTATTCTTTGTTCAATACATAACTTATGTAGAAAAATTAAAGGCCTTAGTAAGTGAAACGTTAAGCTTGAATATTGCTTTGGTATTTGAAAACATGTGTCAACATATTAAACGGCGCATTGCGATTCACATAATAAGGGTACAAGGTTTGACTTGAAGTCTTTGTAC
This sequence comes from Palloptera scutellata, assembly GCA_958295655.1. Taxonomy (NCBI): domain Eukaryota; kingdom Metazoa; phylum Arthropoda; class Insecta; order Diptera; family Pallopteridae; genus Palloptera; species Palloptera scutellata. Next base: position 79,691,210 of record OY282449.1, on the reverse strand, counting down.
TTATATACTTATTCATACTTTTAATATTACGGTAAACTTAAAATACCATTTATGAAAAAGTTTTGAAATATGATGATAATGTCTCGTCCCCGCTTACGGGTGTACTTGCTGGAGTGTTGCAAAAAAGTTGTGCACCTTTCAGGGTTTCATTAATTTTCACAGAGCTCCTATTTAAAAAGCCCTGCCTTGTTCTTGTTTATAGTTTATAATTTTTAATGTAAAAATTGATGAGCGCGATGATGAAGTGTTTTGTGAATGTTCTTCTCGCTGAGGTTCGCTTGTAGTTGATGACTGCAAAATAAAAAAATATTATTTATTATATTAATTGATTTATTATTTTAAAGGAAATTTCATATTATTTTTATTTCAGTTTCCTACAACCGCAAGTGAGTGGATCAAAATTTTGGAACAACTTGGAAGCCACTGACGGCAAGCATATTACCATTAAGAACCCTGTGTACTATAACTACAAGGGTTGTTATAGTATCGTTCTTTTGGCTGTGGTGAATGCAAAAAGGAATTTATTATGGTTGATGCTGGCACAAACGGGCTAATATCAGGTGGAGGTGTGATGTATTACTCAAAATTTGGAGAACTTTGCCAGAACCTAGTGCATTACCAAATACTTACAAATATAATCCTTACGTGTTTGTTGGTGAAGCTGTTGGTGATGAGGCTTTCGCTCTCAATGTCAACCTAATGAAACCCTATCCACAAAAAAATTTTAGTGATGGTATCTATGAATACAATAACAAATACATTTGGAATTCTGGCTTCTAGGGTTGGGGTGTTCCAGAATCCAATCTGCTTCGAATTTCTCAAAAATTTCAAATCATGGAACACCCGCTCATGTTGGCTCATATACTTCATTTGCTTTATGTAGGATGGATTTTTAGGGTTCTACAACTCCGGTTTTAATTTTAAACTGGCATTACTTTATATTAAAGTGAAAGTATTACAGCTCACTGAACCAAGTTGATTTTGTCCTATTTAACCTACAGGTACAGGATATAAATCAAATTTCCATGGCAGGATTTGATTCTAGAATAGATAAGGATTAAGAAAATAAAGTGTGGTCCATCTAATTCGAACTACTGGTTATTTTGGAAATTGAACTACTAGTTATTTTGAGTGTGGTAACTCTAATATCATTAGTATTATGAAGGAGAATTAGCTTAATATTTACGGTTTAGGAAATGGGTCCATCTACGTTTGAAGAACGTTAGGAAATACTCAAAATTAGCCAGAAAAATAGTGAATCTTCTATCGAAAGTAAAAGAAAATTACGTTGAATTTCGGTAGAAGAGAACCGTCTTCCGCGCATTTTGTGGATCCATTTATGAAATGTGTGCGTGAAAATGGATCTTTATTGGCCAATTGTTGTTTTGTTTCCAGGTACTTTCCACATAAGCTTTCAAATAAACTTTTTAAACTTTTTTTTTCGCCGCCCTCTAATCTACATACATATGTTCATATGTATTGTATAAATATGTGTCGTTTATCATACATATTTTTAGAACATCATTTTTTGGAGTTAAACTAACGGGATTTATTATATCTTTCATTATAAATGAGAACTAACTCATGGTGGCCTTTCATACATACGAGGGGAAGATACTGGCCCATACAAGGAACTTAAAACACTAAGTAATTCAAAATAACGGTGACGTAAATGCATACTCTAAAAATATGAAGTTAGTCCACTTTTATATTGAACGGCACGTATATGGCAAACATATGTACACACCCAATGAAATAAAATACTTCTTTGGTTATTGCCCAATGATTATAATTATGACGTCAGTTATTTTAACTGCGTAAACCCAAATTTGGTTCCATTTGCTTCTTTATTTTCTTTGATATATCTCTTGTATTCCAAGTAGAAGAGTCTTTAGACAATGTTGATAATTTTCAGAACAGTTGGTATAGAGACTATTACAACGAGTGTACTGAGTTTTGTTCAATTCGTTTTAGAATTTCCATCAATATCACTCCTTAAACATTCACTAGTATTGAGGTTCCACGCCCTCTTGACCGATTTTACCCATTTCAAAACTTAACCTCTTTCTGACAATAACAAAGGCAAGTATAACAAGTTTGGTTTAGTGAAATTATATTTAGTGTATCAACGTTATGTTTGCCATAAAAAGAATAACAACGATGAGAACAAGCCATGGTGCCTCATCAGCACCAGCGGCAATCCATCGAAATCGTACCGCATGTCTGTAGGATTTTCACAATTAAACCACAAGCTGTAGTTTAGTTCCTCCACTTCATGCCACAATTTATTGACTTGCTGAAGATATCGTTCTGATGTAACTGGTCTTCTGCATTCTTCGTGATACCATATAACAGGCGTGTTAAAGAGCATGCTGTCTTCGCATAATCTTCCTGAGATTCTTCATTGATTTAATCCAAGTCAGAATTTTATTTTGAATGCTTCTCTGATATCTGATATAGGGCTATCTGTGGTGGGGCTTCCTGCGATGTCGGATTTTATACCGATTGTTGTCGGAATTCTTCAATCTTGCTTCGGAAATGATCAGTGCAATGTTGAATCAAAGTAGCAAGTTTTAGTAGTTCTTCGTGAAATACGAGTATTTATGATCAACCTTAACTTGGGACAGCGCCCGAATTTTATTGTCAATGTCTTCGAGTTGGGAGCCTGTCGCTTCCAGTAGCTTTAGCTTTTATTAATAGTATTTTGACGTTGTTTTTCTTGATGATGCTGCTAATGCGACCTTTGCAACGCACTGCAACAATGATATGCAGGGCTATGCTTTGCTAATATTGCCAATGTGACTTTGCAACGCACTGCAACGTTGATGTCGTGGTTCGAGCCCAACCGGGGGTGCCAAATGTACAATCCACGTTAGGATTGATTTAGGTTTGAGTGTAGTCTGACAACATAAACCTAAACTAATAATTGGGTACATAAGTGAAATAAGGACAATTGCGCAGATACAAATAAATCAGCCTCTCCTAAAACCCCCACCAAAACATAATGTTGACAAGAGCAACACTGACGTAGCAGTAGATCAAAAAGCCGAGCTCTACAAGTCACCTTATTGCATGCATCGAAAAATGTTAACACTTCAATTTCCAAATGCGAGTTTTGCTGAAGTGCCCTTCTTACACCTAGATACTCAATTGGTTTATGTTTCTAAAACTAGCAGAAAAACTAGTTGCTGTATTCAATTTGTTTTACTTTACTACAACTTAGCCCATAAATTAGTTGTAGTAGTCACTTATACACATAATGATTGTTGAAGATTGTTTAAGCCACCCTAATGCACCTTTTCTTATTTCTTCATTACAATAAATTATGGTAATGTTGTTAAATTTAAATATAAATAAATTCTTTGTGTTTTAATATATAATTTATTCACTTCTGAATTAAACATGGTCCTTCGAGCCGAGTTCTTCTCTAAAACAAATTCACACCGGTCGGTTGGGCTCTTAAATAAATTTGTTGTACAACTTTTCATTACAATAAATTATTTTAATGTTGTTAAATTTAAAAACATATTCCTTGTGTTTTAATATATCAATTTTAATATATAATATATCCTTCGAATCATAAAATGATTAACGCGCCACAAAACATTACAACAACAACAATAATTCCAAAAAATCAACCACCACAAAATCACACACAATAGCACAACAAGTAGACAAAAAGGAAAAATTACCTCCCTTTTCTCCATATAAGTAAGTACAAGTTCTTTTTCCCCCATAAATTCTACTTGTAACTTACTATACATAATATTTTAATATATTAATGAAAAAACCACCCCCTATCTGAAAGCCTATATTGAGAGTATATCAAAAAAATTTTTTTTTTTTGGACTACCCTAAAAACCGCCAAAATGAATTTTTGTTTATAACTTTGGCAGTTGATGTCCGAAGGCCTTTGTGTTCGCACCTGAGAAAAGAACAATTCCGATCCTTACATCTCTTGGCGATAAAAGGTTAAGTGCCCTCCTACAACGACTAAGCCTTTCGAAGTTAAGACTCTTCTTAGCAGTTTCACACTTCAAGCTCTATCCCTCATACCGAAATTCAAGTTATCAAGACACGACTTTGTGGCCCTCTGTTCCTCCCTCCCTGGAACAAATTATCGAACTTATCTACGAGAAAAGGCATCATTACTCGATGCAAAACCAATAGAAAAGAAAAGCACTCTTCTCGTGTTAAACCCTTTTCTAGACAAGGAGAATGTTCTCAGACTGAATGGTCGTCTCGCTCATGCCGCTCTTAGCTATAACGAACGACATCTTATTTCTCGCTATTGTATTTTATATTTGGAATTTCTCCATAATATGCTCCTCCATGCCGAAGTCAGTCTCATGCGGTGAGGGAGGAAAGCTTGTACTACCTACAAGCAGACAAGGCGGACCCAAATTATGGCTGCTCTCCCCCTTGAGCGCTGTAATTTACCATTGATTGTTTCCCTACTAATCTGTGCATCTTTCCAGTACTCCACAGTTCCAGTCCGCAGACGAAAGTTGTGCAACACAGCTCAACATGACTCACTCCGCAGTGGTGATCATTGCTCCCGGTCAAAGTGCAGCCGATGCCATCGTTCCAGCACATCCTGCTAATGCTGCCATCCGTACCATCCGCAGTCTCGAGACGTCCCACTTCCGAGGACACAGGGTCAAGGAGTTGTTCGGTGCCGATATAATGTGCAGGGTCCTTCTGAAGGAGGCATTTAATTTTGCACTCGTGCAAGGGGGCCGGGATGTTTAAGCCACCCTAATGCACCGTTTCTTTCCTGTTAATTTTCTCTATGCTTTCTTTTCGTTCTATTTCTCTTCTTGCTATTACTTTCTCTTAGTTCTTCTCGAGAATATATCTTCAATATATTTATTGTAATTCTAAAAATTCTAATTTTTTTATTTATTAAATTAATGTTGTTAAATTTAAATACAAATTTCTTGTGTTTTAATATCCCATTAATTTACTTCTGAATTAAACACCATACATCAATTGAGACACAAGTTTGGTGTTTTGTTGCAGTCAATTGGGCACCAAGATCGTGTGAGTTGACCCCGTTAAGTCTTTTGTCTGTACGGACAAGCCAAATATGAATGCTGCTTTGGAAGCCAATATTGAACGCGTCATTGGTGAGATTCCGGCCGAAATGTGTGATAAAGAGTGCCAAAATTGGACTTTCAGAATGGACCACTTGAAGGGTAGTCGCGGGCAACATTTATGAAATAATCTTTAAAAAGTAAATGGCAGGAATTGATTTATCGATACAAATAAAAATTTCATTCACTTTTGTAAAATTTCTGTGTTTTTTTGAATATACAAAAACCAAGCTCTTAAAAAATCACCCTTTATTTCTTTATTATTATATTATATTTTTTTGTTTTTTGTTTTTAATTTCGGAAATTATTTTCCAAAATTGGCAAGTTCATCTTGTTAGATTATATCCAGTGTGTTAAACAGTCTTAATGAACGTTAGTTTTGCCATAGATTATATTATTTTGTTTTATAATTAATATACATAGTACATATATTCTTTCTATCAATTACGAAGTTTTATAAGTTTTAACATACAGTGACTGATACTTGAAACTATCTTAAAAAGCAATATATAAAATAAATAAACATTTGATTACCCGCATTTAAGTTACCTGCATTCAATGGAAAGTACTGAGTACAAAAACTTCTTTAAGACATTTAACCAAATAATTGACAAGGAAGTAGGTCTGTCTAATACAGAAAAGTTCACTCACTTGATTAATTGTCTACCAATGCAGGCGTTACCTAGTGTTTACACCATACAGTTGTGCCGAGACAATATCAGGGTGGTAGGAATCGGGTGGTGGAGGTACATAATTGGTGCTATGAGAATAATGGACGTCGGAACAATGGCAGGAACTTGACTGTACTGAACTGACGGCTGTGGCATTCGGGTACCTCAGTAAGCGGAGTTAAATCTTTTCGAAATGGCTGTCCGGCTAATGCCCCAGCTGCCTCCCTCCTGCTAAAACTTGGTAGGCCTTGCTGTACGTTCGATACCCGTTACCATTAAGTGGGTGGTGCATGTGTGGTTGAGTTTGGTATCGATTCACGCTGACCTGGCTGTGAACGTACATACTCATAAGGTCGCTGCTACAATGGTCTTGACTATGGTCACATCGCACAAAATTGCAAAAATACGGAAAACTGTACCTGTACATGCTATAGATGTGATGAAAGCAGACATAAGTCAAAAATATGTAAAAAGGAGCACAAATGTATACTTTGCTTAAGAAGTAAATTAAAAGATGTCAGGCATTCCACGGGGAACAATAAATGACAGTCATTTGTAAAGGCGATAAAGAATTTAAAACATTAATGAGACTACTCCAACTAAATCTCAACCATTGTCAGGCGGCACACGATCTGTTAACACAAATCGTTCGTGAACTGTCGATAGATGTAGCAAGTATGTGTGAACCATACAGAGAAAAAATCTAAGTGTATGGGTAAAGTACGTGTCAGGAAAAGCGGCTATTTTGAGTTCCGGGAAACATCCAATTCAGGTGAACGCTTTCAAATCAGAGTTTGGATTTGTGGGAGTTGTACTACTTTATACCACCCAGTGAAACAGCCAAAATTTTAAGCAACAATGGATAAACTGGTTGCTGACGCTGGAGGGAGAAACCAATTAATAATAATTGCTGGTGACTTAAAGCATGGACAGTTGAATGGGTTTGACCAAAAACAAATCCAAAAGGACTAGCATTGCTCGAATCAATCGTGACGCTTGATGTGGCATTAATGAATACGGGTTGCAGCATAGATTTTTATATCACAGAAATACTCAGCGGGCATGGGTGTTTCCGAGCGAATTGTTGTTTACAAACGAATTCAATCGCGAATCCGACCCGTACTGTACTCTGTGCAGTGATATACTCGAGAATGCTGAACACGAGTTGTTCAACCCCCGATTCCAACAAGAACGTGAAGTTCATCCAAAATATGCTGGCTTCAATTACCAGGGAGAAATTGGTTAGATTGACTGATGGCTGGCTACCGGGATGAAAGCGTATCCAAATAATGATTTTAATTTCACAAAGTACTCAGTAGGTAATATTCTCTAAAGCAAATGATTCGACCATACAGCGTTATGAAGCGGAAATCGTACTTAAAGATGATAATTATCCAGTGTTTGCTAAAGGCTACTCTGTTCCATTGGTTATACGTTCAAAGTTGAGAAATAAATTGACTGGTTATGCGAACAAGGTGTGTTAATTCCGTGAATCGTAGTAAGCGGGCTAGTCCTTTGGTAATCGTGAGTAAAGGGGCTGGTTCAATAAGATTATGCATGAATTGCAGACGACGGTTAGCTGATTTGTTGAAATGGACCACCATGTGATTTCTCGTACGGATGATATTCTTGCAAGTTTAGAAGGATGGAAATATTTTTGCAAATTGTATTTAACAGGTGCTTTTTTGCAAGTGAATGTATCGGAAAGATCTAGTGAGATACTTACTGTTAACACATATCTCGTTTTAAAACATATCTCTGTTTTAATTTACTGGTTTGGTATATAGATTGAAAAAAATACAAGTTTATTTCGATAACATTTTAATAGGAGGAACTAGTAGTGATGAATATAAAATGAACTTAGGTAGAGCTCTTGATAAATTAGTGGAGTTCAATGTAACAGTAAATTGTTACAAATGTCAATTCGTTAAACCAGAATTTCACTATTTAGGACCAGAAAATCTTATTTAGGAATGCATAATTGCTACAATCATTGCTTACCTATTCTTTCTGCTCAACAAAGAAAAACAGCCACTGGGGAAGGTCAGAAATTAACGCAGCATCGTTTGAGAGTACTAATAAACAGCTAGTAGTTGATATTACAGTTGATTAGGGAGATCGTCGACAAGTCGTGCATCTTTTACCCAAGACGTTCCAATGAACTGGTTAAAGCGGTAAGAGAGAGTGTTGAAGAGAACCCACATGTGTCGTATCGTCTCCGCGCTCAGCATTTTGACGCCAGTGAAACCACCTTGCGGCGCATTTTGAAGGATGATTTGCATTTTTTTTTACTTTACTTTTAATGGCACAACGGCCCATGGAGGGCCTAGGCCGAGCTTTTCGTATTCACTCATGTTGTGCGTATTATATTTGTACATGAATGGAAGGGACCTACAGTTTAATGCCAAATCCGAACGGCGAAGTGAAAAGTTTTTCATAGGAAATTTTTACTCTTGTAGGTTTGCCATTGCCTGCCAAGAGGTGGTGCCGTGTAGATTTTTGATTTTGCCTGTGCCGAGATTCGAACCCCGGACACTCTGCGTAGCAGTCCAACGCACTATTACTACGCCACAGCGACCATAAAGTGCAATTGACTCAAAGAATATTGCCGACAGATCGTCCACGTCGCTTGGAATAAGGTCAAATAGTCACTCAAATTGTTCACACTGAGCCTGACCTGTGGAAGAAAATTTTGATTACCGACGAGACCCATTTCATACTCTCTGCAGACGTTAACAAACAAAATTGATGCATTTAGGGAACGGAGAAAACACACCAGATCCATGAATCACCATTGCATTACCAAAAAGTGACTACTTGAGCCAGCATTTGCGCCAAAACCATTATTGGGCCATTTTTCTTCAGAGAAGGCGAAACACTTTGTGGGAATCGATATCGGTGAATGTTGGCTTATTATGTCTACCCACAAATGTGTGAAAAAGGTCTGTACAGTTACTGGTTTCAGCAAGACGGTGCGCCATGCCACACCTCAAATCAAACAATGCAGTTCTTTCAAGGAAAATTCCCTGGACATGTGGTGTCAACAAGTGACGACATTGACTGGCCACCCAGATCTCTAGATTTGACACCTCCGGGTTTTTTTTTTTTTTTTTTTAAGGTTAAGGTTATTTGAAAAGTAAAGTGTGTGCGCCAGCAAGCCTCAGACCATTGACGAGCTCAAGGCATACATTCGTGCCGAAATCGTCACTATACCGACCAAGATGTTCGCAAAAGTGTTGGAAAACGCAGCTAAAAGGCCACATTTTGCTTTGGTTAATAACGGCGGCCACTTGATTAATGTTGTATTCATAAATTAGTCCAAACAAAGACCAAATTAAATAAAAGTACCTCATATATGGAAATCGGTTGTATTTTTTAAGTTATTCAATATTCACATACCGACATAAAAGATGACGCACCCTGTATATGTATCTATTGTATAGTAGTAGTGTTACTCTCTTTCCCTTTGTTAAGCTTCTTAAGCTTACAAAACAAGTATGCGGAACGATATTAAAGTATGTTTCGGCACCAAACGATGGGTCAACCAATCAACTACAAACTTAATTTCGAATTTTTTTTGTCGGTTATGAGGTTTCTAAAATAAGAGATTCAAATATTCCTAAAAACAACATTATTACATAATTTTTATTATTTATAGGTACATACAGACATTTGTTATTGTAAGGAATAGGTAAAGTTCTGAAGTGTGCAAAACATGTCAAGTGGGGTGGTACCTCCCATACAAAGAGTTATATTGAAGGAAACTGTAAAGCGAATTTAACAATACTCGATACACATCATTGAAATAGTAATTTGAACAATTATTCTGAAAAATTTCAGCGTTGTGTGCACCTACTTCCAAGTAAAATACCAACAAAAAATAATAAACTAATAATTTTTTTTCAAAGAGATTTTTATTTTTCGAAAGAGTGATTTTTTTGCTACTTGGTTTTTGACGTTTGTATTTCTGACAGTTCACGCGTGATTCATGACATGTGTCAAAGTAAAAAATGATCAGTTTGGTTAGCCATTTCATCATGAATATACTTACGCCTAACAACGTTTGCAAATTATTGAAATTTCTTATTTCTCATTTCTTTTCTCTGCGTGTTAGCCAACGAGGCTAATTTTTGGCTCAACAGATATGTACGTGAATAAGCAGAATTGCCGTATTTGGAGTGAATACCAGCCAGAGGCAATTCAGCAGCTACCAATGCATCCCGAAAAATGCACTCTTTGGTGCGGTTTATGGGCAGGCAGCATCATTGGGCTGTACTTCTTCAAAGACGATGAAGACCGCAATGTTACCGTCAATAGAGAAAGGTACCGTTCGATGATAACAGACTTTTTTTTGCCAAAAATGCAAGATTTGTACTCGGCCGACATGTGGTTCCAACATGACGGTGCCACATGCCACACTACACGCGAAAACACGCATCAACACGCACGTTTTGGTGCAGTCAATTAGCAAACAAAATTGTGTGATTTCACCCCGTTAGACTATTTTTTGTGCGGCTATGTTAAGTCTCTTGTCTATAGGGACAAGCCAAATACGATTGCTGCTTTGGAAGCCGACATTGAATTCGTCATTGGTGATATTTCGGCCGAAATGTGTGAAAAAGTGTGCCAAAATTGAACCTTAAAAGTGAACCACTTGAAGCGTAGCCGCGGGCAACATTTAAGTGAAATAATTTTTAAAAAGTAAATGGCAGTTATTAATTTATCGACCCAAATAAAAATTTTATTCACTTTTGTAAAATTTCTGTGTTTTTTTTTAATCCAAGCTTTTAAAAAATCACTCTTTACAGTCCTTCCGGTTTTTTTTATCATCTTTATTAGGTTTTGTAACCTTGAAAATTAAATTTCATTTAGTGAAATGTGGTTATGTAATGACGGTGAAGATCTCAAAACAAGTTAAATAAAACCAAATTTATCCGATGGAACAAAGGGCGTCAATTTTTATACCCTACACACTCTGGGTACAGGGTTTGCTCGAGTATCGGTTGTTTATAATGCCCACAATTAAACATCGTAGGTATGAACATATTTATGAACAATCGCAACGCCTGATGTGACATTAATAAATACGGGATTGCAGCATACTTTTTACAGAGGCAGATTCGGTCCTATATTAGATTTCACATTTTTGAGCGAATCATTGTACAGGTCAACTTGGTGTATAAGTGACGAGTATACACATAGCGATCACCAAGCAATAATTTGTGAGGTGAAAAGACGACACAATACTGAACAGAACGCTAGTCGAATCAAGCAAATCGGTTGGAAAGTGGAAACCCTGGATACAGAGGCTTTCAAAACGGCATTAACTGATTTAACTGCATATGGATCAGCACGAAACATGGCCAATATAGTAATGAATCACGTTAAGGAAGCATGTGATTTATCTGTGGCAAGAAGATGGTTTTCGGGAAAGCACAGAACAGTCTATTTGTGGAACGAAAACAACGCAGGACTACGCGCAGAGTGCAACAAGGCCAGAAGAGTGTACCAATGATCAAAAAATACTTTCGTGTTTCAAGAAAAAGTATTACAATATAAACAGAAGCGCCCAAACTTACAAAAGTTAATTCGAAACAGCAAAAGCTCCAGCTTCCTGAAACTCGGTGATTATGCGAAAGAAACCCATGGGGCTCAGCTTTCCGGTTGTGTGTTAAGGCTTAACGAGGGGTGTTAAGGCTTAACGAGGGGTGTTAAGGCTTAACGAGGGGTGTTAAGGCTTAACGAGGGGTGTTAAGGCTTAACGAGGGGTGTTAAGGCTTAACACCCACGATGTGCGTATATCGGTTTCGCAGATGATATTCCAGTCGTTACTTTTGGGAAAAATATCAAAGAAGCCGCACGTATAAAATTCAGCCGGTCTGTCGGTCTGAAAATGGCCGAACATAATGGAAGCAAGTGTAAAACTTACTTTCAGAAAGTTGATTCTTTATATCGCGTCTGCGTTAATACATGGCAAAACAGTTGGGCAAACGCAACCAAGGGCCGCTTGAGACATCGATTGATACCTGACATCCATGTATGGCTTGGTAGGAAGCATGGCGAAGTCGAAACAAATACTCAGCGGGCATGGGTGTTTCCGAGCGAATGTTTACAAATTCAATCGCGAATCCGACCCGTACTGTACACTGCGCTGTGATATACCCGAGGATACTGAACACGTGTTCTTCAAATGCCCCCGATTCCAACAAGAACGTGAACAATCGACGAACATACTCGGTGAGATAATATCACCAAATAACATCATCCTACATATGCTGGATGGAATACCATTTGTAATATGTCTGCTTCAGTAATATTGGAGTTGCGGCGCCTTGAGCGGCAAAGAAGAACAAGCGAACCAGCTCATAACCAACTATAACAATTCAATGCTGAACAAGCTCCGCGAAGTAATACCTAATGGTAGTCCCGCGGGGATTTAGTCGGCACGAATCCGACATATCAGGATAAGAACTGTAGTTCTGTGGTATGCATGAAGGTTTCCTGCCAACGCATAAAAAAAAATTGTCTTCTTCTAATCTTGATTAATATCGATCGTATTAGCACTCTATACGAGGGTAGATCAATAAGTACCCGTGTGTGAAGACAGGTGGCGTCCGCCATCTGTCACGACACCACACTAAATTTAAAACTGATTCATAGGTTAGTTTTTATTTGGTAGCCATTAGTATCACACGTTTTTCGTGTTTCGCGATAAAAAGGAAAAAGAACAATATCGATCCGTAATTCGCTTTTTATTTTTGGATGGAAAAAATTGCGAAGAAATAAAAGCGAAGTTGGATGCTATCTATGGGGACCCTTCACTTGGCTCCCTGCGACTTCTTTCTGTTCCCCAACATGAAAACGTGGCTCGGGGGAAAAAATTCAGCTCAAAGGAGGAGGTTATCGTTGAGGCAGAATCGTATTTTTTGGAGGAGTTAAAGAAATGGCAGAAACGTTGGAAAAAAAGGGGGGAAAAATTGTGAAAAGCTTGCCTCTTCATTCCTAACACGGGTACTTATTGATCTACCCTCGTAGTTCTGATAAAGATAATACTAATTAACATTGTCTTGCAAAAAGTCAATGAAAAAGTGAAAACAGTCGCTGGACTTCAGAAGGTTGCCGACATGGGAATAATGTTCTAGGGTGTGGGAGCGATGATGCCAATTTCTTGAGCCTATCGAAGACATCCGTAAAGCTGGCGAAACCAAAGTCAAAAAAAAAAAAGGAAATATTGAATTATCAACTTGACACAGCTGCTGCACCATATCACGCAGCCTTCATTTCTTGGGTGATCGACATGCTTCAGAGTTCGAATTGCGAGCAAAAATTATTAAATCATCTTTTACATGGACGGCTTTCTGTCTATTGCAGATACTCTTGAGCAATTGGCGAAAATCAAATATAAAGTTACCAGAATTTTGCACAACTTACAAAATTATATTCGAATGGTGATGCTTTCATAGATAACAGAACAGTCAAAGATTTAAATCTTGTCGTAGCTTCTATTAGTAAATCATTTGACATTATGTGAGATAATAAATATTTGTGTTTTTGTTCACTTCTAACAACATCCTTCGCCTGCACTCTTTGATCCTCTCGGATTATAAGCTCTATTACTTGTAGCACAACTTATCTTATAAGAATTGTGGCTCCTCAAACAAAATTGGGACGAATCCGTTCTCCAATTCAGCATTGGATAATTTATTGCATGAATTAAATTCACTATCATCAATTGCAATTCCTCGCCATTGTTTTTACACCAAAGCTCAGTGTACACAATTGCATGGGTTTTTGGATTCATACATTTTGGCATATGGGTGCTATGTATATATTCGAATAGAAGACATAGCTGGTAATGTTTCCGTCCAGCTTTTCACAGAGAAGTCACGCATTACAAGGAAGAAATCATTGCCGAAATTGGATCTGTGTGGTGCTCAGTTGCTAGCTAAACTCTACACCAAAATTAATCATTAGTTGAAATAGAAGCTGAGTATAGCTCTCGCCCCCCGAATGATTACGAAACATTCACACCTCATAAGAAGTTCCTTAAAGGCAATTCCCGAAAGTGTAGTCCCATGCAAGGAGATGGACCATCTATCAAGCAACATTTTGGCAGAATGTCGCCACTGATTCACTCGTGCTGCTGCATGAAGATAAAGTACCATCGCAAAATTCGATAATGGATATAATTATCAATTGCATCCCAGGCAAGGACAACAGATTAGTGCGAAGTGAACTATTTTTCACTATACACTGCCTATCAAAACGGTCAACTGGACGATAATCTTAACGGTAAGTAGATTATAAAAATTTTATGCAGCACATGTTTAGAACAGTTGAATGAGCATTTTAAGAAAAAGTATAAAAATAGTTAAGATCGCGGGAGATGCTAGGATCATCATCAATTGACAAGGCAGCAATGTCGTCTGCGAAGGTTCCAATAACAATTCCATCAGTTGTCGGCAAATCAGCAGTGAAAAGTAGATATAACATTGGGCCCATACCACTGCCCTGAGGAACACCGAAGGTTGGGTTTATTTGTTCAACAATTCTATGAATTTGTTCTACTGTACCGTGACCTTGAAACCGAACTGATGATCAGAAATGAGACGTTTTGACACAATAAGTAATAGGCATTAGCCTTTTCATAAACAACGATTCTAAGCCTTTTGAAGATTCTAAGACTTATGGGGCGGTATGACTTTGCATCTCCAGCATTTTTCCCGGGTTTTTGGATCATTTTTATTTGGGCAACTTTCCACTGTGGTGGGAAAAAGTTAGTTCTCAACACAGCATTGTAGATTTGGGTTAGGAAGGTTATTGCTTGCTCTGGTAATTCTTTCAGAATTTTTTCTCAACACAGTATTGTAGATTTGGGTTAAGAAGGTTATTGCTTGCGCTGGTAATTCCTTCAGAATTTTTCCTGAAATCAAATCAGATCTTGGAGGATTCGCAGTTTCAATTTGTTTATAATTGGCCGTAGTTCGCTTTTTGTGAATAGAGGTATCGATAAGTCTAGTTGATATGGCTAAGAGCTCGGATACTTCATCTAATATTTCCCCTGGTGGTTCGTCAGGATTAGAAATAATTATATCTTTAAGATGTTGCGCGAAAATTTGTGCCTTTTCGTGGTCACTTTTCGCCCACGTTCCATTGGGTTTTCGTATTGAGTGTTGAAATTGTGTTGGTCTTTTCAATTTATTTGCTGCCTTCCAAAGAGAATAATCAGTTGCAAAAGGTACTTCGAGTTTTTCAATATAGTTTTTGAATATAATGTTTTTGTCCTCAGCTAACAGTACTTTTAACTCTTTAGTTTTAGTATTGAAGTGCTTTTTACCGCCAGCGAACCGTATTTTTGCCAAATTTTCCTCGCAAACCTTATTATATTTCATCTTTTCCAAGATTGAAACGGAATACTTGTTTGTGTACGAACTTGTAAGTACTGGAGTAAAGTGCTCTCACTAAAGTGTTATACTGCTTCTGTAATGTCGTTGGGTGTTTTTAGTAGCATTTTCAGATTAATCGTTGTGGCAACTAACTCTCTGAAGAAAGTCCAATTGGTTTCATAATTATGGAGGTCACATTGCTTGTTTACTTCATTTGGAGGTTTGCTAAGAATAGTTATCACAGGGGATTGGTCTGATGATAGGGAAATGGTTTGAGTGGCATTTAAAACTTGCAAGAGCAATACCACTAGTTACAAAAAAGTCAATAAATTCAGGAATTTTTTAGGATCTATGCCAAGACGTTGGTTCTCCTGTTGAGATGGTGCTTGGATTTAAACTTTGAATAGCAGACAGGAGCTGTCGCTCTTTTGTAGTTATTAGTCGCGATCCCGAACAATGTGCTTTGCATTGTCGCACCAGATAGGCGTTGGCAAATGTCGGAAGACGCACAAGAAGTCTTGAACAAAAATATTAAAAAGTATCGCGAATGTTTTGCTTGGAAAAACTCAAGAATAGCGACCACGCAAGACGTTTTCAAACATTTCCTGTTAACTTCAGATCCGTACATATCAAGCTTTAGCAAGAAGTATCCGAAAACAGGAAAAGTTTATCTTCAGAAACCTTGCAGCTTTTGCTCTGTAGTGATAAATATGGGATAAGTGAATCGGTTGATTACCTAGTGACGAATTAGAATCGACTTACTCCTCTGTTGACGAAGATGAAGAGATGTTACATAGCTGAATTAACTGAACATTTATTAAATATTCTTAGTAATGTAGTATCATGTAAATTTAAAACTTTAACACAGGCAGATCAGACGATTGTTTGGAAACCATCCGTGATTCTTCATCATTGATCTTAGTGGTCTTTCTTCGTGTTTTCAATAAACATTTTTAAATATTAGTAACTTATATATATTATTGAAAACACAAAGAAATACCACTAAGATCACTGATGAGGAATCATGTCTGTTTCCGTTCTGGGCACGCTTCTGGTTCCGTTCTGGGCACGCTTCAATAAGTATACTAGAACCACTGGTTGTGTTTTCTCAACATCTTGTCGAGTCATACACAAGTTCACTGGGATACTGCTCACATGGATATCAAAGGCTACTGCCGACGATTTATTCAGAAGGGACGCATTGCTCTCAGATATTTCAGCCTCTTGCTAGTGATGCACGATAGACATTGATGCATTAAAAAAATCGGTATTTTGGGGTCGATGCATCGGAAATTTTCTATGCAATATATAAGCTGCCGATGTAGTCATATATCGATGTTTTTCTTCCGACACATCGCATAAGTACCACATTTCAGTACCAAAAAATAATTTTCTAAAAAGATTATGAAAATTTAGCTGGCGACATTGAAACAATGAATACTAGAGTAGAATCTAAAACTCTTGGTTTCCACTCTTCTAATCAGTGAAAGAAAAAAAGGAAAGCAAGAAACAGCAAATTGAATTAAACAGTGCCTAATGAAACAAGTACGAACATCTGAGTGAGTGCGTTTGAAAACTCAGTTTCCAAAATTCTATAGAATTTCATTTAAATTGACTATGGTTCTATGACTCAAAACGACTTTTTTCAAAAGCGAAAAATTAGAGGCGAAATAGATAAAAAGCACTTTCTTGCTTCATCTAGCTAGTTTTGCTAATTTAACGAGAGAACGAGAGCAGACCACCAATTGTGCAAAAGGTAGTGATAGGCATTGGAAAAACATATCGATGAAATGCATCGTGGGCCTACATCCATAAACTTCGATACATCGGATAAAAACATCGATGTTGCCGATGCAGCGGATAAATTTATACCCCCAAGATATCTGATAGCTTGGTAACAACCGTTACTTTAAGAATTAAATTATATTTAATTACAAATTACAATGAATTAGAACGATGTTAGAGGAATTGATTTATTTCTAAATACAATAGAGTACTTTCTTTACTTACTTTTAATGTCATAACAGCCCGTCGAGAGCCTAGGCCGAGCTTTTTGCATCCACTCATGTTGTGCGTGGTATATTTATACATAAATGGAAGGGACCTACAGTTTAATGCCGAATTCGAAGGTCGAAGTGAAAAGCTTTTCATAGGCAATTTTTACTCTTGTAGGTTTGCCATTGCCTGCCAAGAGGTAGTGCAGTGTAGAAAAATTATTTTTTTTACTTTTTCGATTTTGCCTGTGTCGAGATTCGAACCCCGGACACTCTGCGTAGCAGTCCAACGCATTACCACATTACCACATCAATTCCTCTGAAATAATTCATATTTTTCAAATCCAATACAGGTATTAAAATTTTAATGCCTTTTCCTTCCTTAGAAGAGGCATAATTGGAATTTAAGGAAAAAGCATAATAATTAAAATTACATTACAGATTTCAATAGAAAATTGTGAAAAAATTTTAATTTTAATTACAATTTGGAATTTGAAAAAAAATCAATTTCTTTACAATGGTTCGGATTTAATTGATTAAAACTTTAATTCTAAGTAATATAATTGAATTTACCCATCTCTGGTTGATATAAAAAGCTGAAATCTGTAGAAAATTTAACAGGTCAACAGATTTATAAGTTGTTAAAAAAAGTTGGCAGTATTTAAATATTTTATACACAAATTCTTATAAGTAATGGCACTATAAATAAATATGAGCCTCTCCTATAAAATGTTTTTTAAAAGTATCGAGTATGCGAGAAACTGATTTTTTGAATTACGAAGTAAAACACTTGTGATGTGCTATCGAGTAAAAAAATACTTGAATCGAATAAATGGATTGAGTATTTACCCGTATTTATTTGTATCGTATTATAACAATATATATTTATATTAATTTATAAAGCCCTGTAATGCCATTTTTTTGCACAAAGAAGCAAAACTAGTGTTTTTGTACCGAAACAGTATCTAAAAAGCATTTAAAACATTGGTTTTGATGTTTGTTTTAAGTTGTTTTGCTCCTAATGAAAAAAAGAAATATATGTTAATTAAGGCCTTTTTAAATAATCATGACGATAGGTAATAATATATACAAAAATAATTCTGTTCATTTGTCTGTTAAGCAGATAAAGCCTGAAATCTATTTCCGCTGCTTCAGATTTATTTTGCCCTTCAGACTCTTTACCAGCAATATATTTTCCAGTTGCATTTTAGGACGTTTTGATTCAACTCCTGGTGTTACTTTAATATTCTGCTTGTTGTCTCTTTCGCTGACAAGACGGCGCTTTAGTTTTTCATATATAATTTTATCCATGGCTTTAGTTTTCTTAAAATGTGAATCTGATGGGTCGATGTTGAACAAGTGTGATGAGTAAATAGCATTGAAACGATCATCATTCACATTTACTTCAAAGTTATCCTCGATTTTGTTCTTATATTCATCATTAGTCACGTCTGATCTTTTAAATTGTTTGAGACGTTTTGTTTTAAGCTTTGTTTCCTGTTGAGACTTGATAATTTTTTCCAGACTAAAATGCTGCTTGCCTGGATCTATCATATTATCATCATCGAGCAGTAATTGCAATTCTTTAGATTGCTTTTTTTCCTCCTCTTGAACGTTTTTTATAAAACCTTGTGTTTGCTTCTTTGTTTTCTTTTTATTCCATGTCTTGGGGTTTATAAAATCACCAGCAGCAAACTCTTCTGCAAAATAAGGAACATTTAAATCTATACCATCAGCTATACTTTCGGAATCGGAATTCAAATCAACACCATTAATGCCATGGACTTGCATTTTCCTCTTTTTATGCTCCTTTTTTCGTTTTTTATTCTTTTCACTTCTTTTTAATAACATTTTATCTATGGGTGTTAATTCCTGACTTGATTTGGCTTTAGCATTATGAACATTCTTCCTATTTTCTGCTTTGGATTCATTTATATCCCAGGAAAATTCCATTTCAATTTTTTGATTCTTTTCTTTTTGCTCTTCTTCAATGATTTCTTCAAGCAAAGCTTTATATTTGCTAATTTTGTCACCATTCTTCATTTTCCCTTTAATTAATGTCGAGCTTTTAGCTTTGCTTATAATTTGTATATCCCTTCTTGACTTATTTCTTACCTTCTGCTCCTGACCTTCCTCTTCATCATCATCTTCTTCACTGCTGTATGCGACAATCTTTCTTAAATCACTGTCGCTAACTTCATTCAATTTACCAGTCGACAATTTACTTTCTATTTCAAGACGTTCTACAGCTGTTTCATCCCAGGTTAAATCCACTTTTCTCTGCTGCAGCGCGGTTGTTGTAAATTGTCGTGGTTTATAGCTGTTTATATCTGGTAACTCTGTGCATACATCAGAAGGTTTATCTTCCTTAAAACTTGTAACGTCCGGTACAAAACGTAAATCTACTCTTGTTGCTGAACTCTCATATTCAATACCATCACACTCTTTATATATTTTGTCTGCTGCCTGTACACTGTCACACTCTACGACTGCATAATAGTATCGCAAACGATGCAGCTGATATTGCCGCAGTTTTTCCATGTTATATTCATCACCTTCTTCTGCATCGCTATTTTGTTCTTCAACAAGTTTTACTGCTGAAGAATTTTTTTCAAATTCCAAGACGTCGGTGATTGTTTGCGATTTAGACTGAAAAGGTAACCAAAATTAAAAGATAAGCTTAATTTGAATTATGAATCAAAAAACACTTACCGCGTTGCTTATTCCATCCTTGTTTAAACCAACTAATTCTATCGGCCCATGCTTTTCTTCTTGGGCCATACGTTCTTTACCAAATTCTGATGGATATATTTTTACACTTAAAATACTTCCACCTAGCGGTAAAAAGGAGGTAAAAAGCATAAACAAGTCAACAGCACGAATTCGATCCCAATCCATATTACAAACAGCAAGACGCCGTGTAGATTCGTCCGTTGTATCTGCTTCAACATCTAATTCACCCCACACATGACCTATATATAATTCGGAATCTTCTTCGCTACTAGACACGTCGTCCGATGACGATTCTGTCACAAGACGACCCTCGCCGCGAGCATAATCAATGTTTGGATTTAACAAACGTTCTTTGATCGATACTGGTACTTCTTCATCATCACTAACCAATTTATCAGTTACACCAACCTTTTCAAAATATTCTAAATTCTTTGTTTCATCTTCGCAGCTTAAAACTTGTTTTTCTTTATAACGATCTTGTTCTTCTTTCTCATCATCTTCAGAAGTTGAATCCACCTCGTAGTATTTTTTCAAATCTCCAACATTGGTCTTATTTATTCTTCGCCCGTATTTATCAACAGTATATTTTACTTGAAACTTATCAGCAGTGAACATTCCCTGAAAACGATTATCGATTTTAATTTTCCTTTGCTCTTTTGGAATGCCTTTAAACCGTGGATCGCCGATTAAATGACGGAAACGTTCATCTTGCCAAATTCCACATAGTGATGCTTGTGGTTGAAAAGTTTTCGATCGCTCCGTTGGATGTTTTTTTATTGGAGGCATTTTGTGCGTATTTATTTCACTTTTTGTTTTTTTAATAGCCTAATTATTCTCAAATCTTGCTTCAAATAATTGTAACCAAAATAGTGTTGTAGCGAAATAACAGTAACCATTGATTACTAATCAGTACTTAGAATCCGGCATTTGTATCTGTGAGTGTATTGACTATTTTCTTATATCGATACCTTAATGGCCTTTAAACATTAAAGTAACGATATATACATTTTTGTTTTCAAAATTGTATTTTCTCTCTAACAGCAATCTTGCAAATTTTATTTATATTATATTATTTTTAGACCCCAAAAATCAAAAAAATACCCTGAGCAAAAATACTAACTTTATGGCAATTAGTTTTTTAATTGATTTAATTGCCTCTGTTTCCCACCAGTTTAGGTTCAGGAACAACATCACTAATCAACCACGTGCTAGGCCAGTAAATAATAGTGTTGCCAGAAAATTCTTCTAAAATTTCCCTAAAATTCCATAACCTCACGGTTATTAATAATGTATGTATTATATAATGTATTGGTATTATTTACATCATTATATTGATGTCAGACTATAATTAAAAAATAAATAAAATAAATAAGTAAAAATAAATTAAAATAAAAAATTCTGCATTCCGTCAATATTTCCCATCGCTCATCATTAAAAATGTCGATATATGTATATTGTTCCTGCGAACTATTCCTAATCGCAATCTGTTCTACACTATCCAAAGTCATGGAAAGTGTAGTTAACTTTCACTTGGTCAAATATCTTGAGCAAAATTAATTGCATAATGAACGCCAATACTGTTTGCGTCGAAATCGTTCTACTGGCGTCCTCATGGCGGTCCTTACCGAGCTCTGGTTATTACCTTCTATCATTAACAAAGAATCCCATTTACTCGTTTGCAGATGACAGCATCATTTCTCCTTCATATACCTGTTCAAAACTCTTTGGAGATTGAGAAATGTTATGAATGACTCACGCAATAAAGATCTCTTGTCAATCTCCGAGTGGGGTCTCAGGAATAGCGTTGAGCTCAATGCGCGTAAGACCCAATGTTGTCTGCTATCTCACTAACGAGTTTCCCAGCCCCCCGGTAACACCCAAAGTAGCTAATGTTGGGACAGCGACTCTTGATGTTTTGGGCATGTCCAACCAATGTGATGTTAGTTGGAATAAACACATTTTTGACGTGTCGAAAGAAGCAGCCAAGTGTCTCGGCTTTCTTAGGCGGTTTAAAAAATATTTCACTTCGACTGATCTCCGTATGATCTACCTATATATGTCGTAAATTGGAATTTTATTCGCACCTTTGGGCTGGAGTTTCACGAACGCAACTGGAGCTCCTGGACCGTATCCAATATCGAACGATAAAGCTAATAGGAGACAATAGAGTTTCCAGCTTGTTGACTGTTTCAAAAAAAAAGGAAATTAAAATAATGTCATTAATAATGTAAGGTCCGTTGTAGACGTCAAAAAATTTTTTTTTTAATATCGTTTTAACAACAACAAACAAAATTTTTACAAATTATATCAACAGCAATTCAGCTAGTATTAAAAATGTTGCAAAATACATAAGCAACAGTTTTAGTTTGAATTTTTTTAATTATTCAAAAAAATTTCCAAAATATATATTTAAAATATTTTTTTTAAATATTTCAATTATAAATTTTAATGGAAGACTAACAGCTATACCAGATCCGATAGTTGACCTCACCCTTTCAGATGTCACTCAAACTTTTTTGCCTTAACAAAGAGTGACCCAAGTCGCAGAAATCAACAAAATCGATTTACAAATTCTATAAGTTTTGAAAAAGAGAATTTTTTCTAATATTTTATGAAACTATATTTGGAAAACATGTTGCCAGATTTTTTTCAGCCAAAATTTTGAAAATCATAATTTTTATTTCCGAATTTTTACCATTCAGAATATCAATTCCAATCATTTTTATTTTCGTTTACTGTCGTGTTTTATTGAAAAGAAAGAAAGAATTGTATTTCAAACTTTTAGTTTTGCTATATTTTTAGAATATAATATTTTCTGCTTCGGCTAAAAAATCAGATTCTGCGGAAACTACCCAGCAGAAATTCACTAACCGATAACAATTTATGTATATTCCGCTCAAAATATAAATGCAGTTAAGAGAACTAGTGGTCTCTGTGGCGTAGTGGTAATGCGTTGGACTGCTACGCAGAGTGTCCGGGGTTCGAATCTCGGCACAGGCAAAATCTAAATCAAAAATCTACACGGCACCACCTCTTGGCAGGCAATAGCAAACCTACAAGAGTAAAAATTTCATATGAAAAGCTTTTCACTTCGCCGTTCGGATTCGGCATTAAACTGTAGGTCCCTTCCAATCATGTACAAATATAACACGCACAACATGAGTGGGTGCGAAAAGCTCGGTTGTGAACATGCAATAAATTTCTAAATAAGAACATGAGTACTAGCGTGGCAAAATTGCACGTCTGTATAAATTGTTTGTCCAGTACACACGAACTTAGAGACTGTAAATGACCATTCACTTGTATATAGTGCAAAAGGAGACATCATACATTAAAAATTGGGAAACGAATCCTTATCAAGATTCTCCAACTCCTCCAAAAAATAACGTAGTTACATCTTCCCATACTGCTACTTTAAGTTTACAAACATTTGATCATAGTCAAGTGTGCTTCACATCCAAGAGGAATATTCTTTTGGAACAGCCATGGTGACTATATGCCACATGGGTTCCATTTATTCGACTAGAGCTCTTGTCGACTCTGGTTCAGAAGATATATTTTTATATGAGCCTTTACGAAAACGGGTCTTCTAAAGTGAACGCACAAGTATCACAAGTAAACAATTTAGTATCAGCGGTGACTAGAAAATCAAGCATGCTTTTAAGCTCCCCGTTGAACTCCAATTGGAGAGTTGGAGTTAAGACACTTGTCCTTCCTGGACTAACAGATAAACTTCCACTTCATTCAGTACATGAATCCTTAATGACCAGTCTTCCGAATATCCCCTTAGCAGATACAAATTTCTATAAAAGCGAACAGCGTTGTGGCATTTGTGCTCAGGACGATCTCGATAGCATTCGTCGAGATGTAATGAGAAATGAGCTCAAAAGAAAATTTTTAATTGGATATTAACAGGGCCAATCACAGGGAAGGATAGTTTATCTTCTCTCTTTGTCGCTTATTTTAATGAAATTACCTTCTCCTTGTACAACGCTATTCCAACTATTGATATAAAAAACTACACCGAGCTCACATTTGAATACGAAAGGCTATGTAAGTGATTTTGTATGTTTCGCTACTAAACCTATTCGCTTAGAACCAACAAGCGACTTATCGACAGCTGCTTACCTTGCCGCATTTTCTCGTCTCATTTCTAGAAGAGTATGTCCTTCGGACGTTTACTCAGACAATGGTACCAACTTCTTTTGTCGTAAAGCGTTTAAGAAGGAGTTACGCGAATTTATCACCTAAGTTCGAGATTCTGTCTCTGCAGACTACTTATATGCGTGATGCATTTTATCACAGCAAGAGCTCGGATATTGGGTGTGAACAATTTAAAATCTCACTTCCGAAAAATAGTGAATGGTATTTATAAAATATTCATTGAAGAGTTCGCGACACTTCTTACCCGTATTTAAGCATGTCTTAATTGTAGACCTATTACTCCTTTGACAAAATGGGTTGAAAGATTACCATCTTTTAGCAAATATTGAGACAGAGTTGGAAGACAACATATGACAGAAAATTAAAGCTATCCTCCAGCAATTTTGCAGCAGTCCAAAGCACTACCACTACACCACAGCAACCACAGGATCCAGCATAAACACCAACAATAATGTCAGCCTTGAGATCAAGCGGAGACTAACTCTTGCCAACAGGTGTTACTACGGACTCAGTAGGCAATTGAGAAGTAGAGCCCTCTCTCGACCGACAAAAATAGCGCTCTACAAGTCCCTCATCCTTCCGGTCCTAATGTATGGCGCAGGGACGTAGACATTGACCATTAATGATGAGAGGCTGTTAGGAGCGTTTGAGAGGAAAATACTCCGTAATATCTACGGTCCAGTATGCGTGGACGACGTGTATCGAATAAGACGGAACGATGAGCTGTATGACCTGTACGCCGACACTGACATAGTCAAGCGTATAAAAATCCAGCGGCTTCGCTGACTTGGTCATGTTGAGCGAATGGAAGAAAGCACTCCGGCTAGAAGGGTGTTTTATTCGAACCACGGTGGAGGAACACGCAGAAGGGAATGTCCTTATCTCCGTTGGAAAGACCAAGTGCAGGGCAACCTGACTGCACTTGGCCTTATCAACTGGCACCAGCGCGCATAGCAGCGGCGACTGGCGAAGCTTTGTAGAGGCGGCCAAGTGTTGTAGTGCCAGTTAAGTTAGTAAGTTGGTAAAATATTGTTAATAACATACATATATTAATAATTTCCACACTACATAGAATGGAAATAGAGAAAAAGCAAAGAGAAATCTTAAAAATAATTGGGTAGTTCCGCGAACGGGAATTGTTGTGGAATATGATGTATTTAAATAAATACTTACAAAATTGTTATGTAATTATTGACATAAATGGTCTAGCCTGTATATGCAGGATTCGTTCGAATTCGGCATAAAACATGATTGAATGCGAAAAGCTCGGCCTAGGCTCTCCATGGGCTGTTGTGTCATTGAAAGAAAAAAGAAGGAATAAAAATCTTTCCGGTTAATTGTGGAACACTAAGTATTTCATTCATGGCCTTGCAGTAGCCAATGCGATCAACCTAACTTTTCAGTATATTTTTGACTGTATGCAGCTGTAATTGACCCACGGCTACACCGATTTGGTCTGGTAACATTTATTTTTAACGGCTCCCCACAAATAATAGTCCAACAGAGTCCGAGGTGGCCAAAATGACTGATAACCCGATTTTCAAACTTCCCACGATCGATTGTTGCACGGCTTGTGTGACACGGCATACAACCTGTTGCAACCAAATGTTATGTAAGTCCATATTTTCTAAAATAGGCTAAAAATAATCAGTTATTATAATTCACCACATTTTCAAAGAAAAATGGCCTAATGATACACCAAACTGGGGCTGTATACAAAAAAACAAAACGGTAAAACTAGACAAATGCTAATCTACTAAAAATCTAAAAGGGAACTTTCAAGTGTTGGAATTTATTGATGTCAAATATCTGTTAAGAATAGAAAAAAAACAAGATGGCGGACCGGAATAACCTTTAACATTATGACGTGGCAAATTTAGATGAAAGTCGCTAAATGTTAATTTCTCGATGTCTTTGATTTAAATTCTCGATCTGAAATTTTGATAAATCAAAATAGTGGACCGGAAACATCCTCTAATGCCACTATAATGTGGTAACTCTCTCTCCTTGACGTGCCTTGAGTGGTGAGGGGGCTTAAGTAGGGTCAGTGAACCAGGGAGCTATCACAGCCCAGTTTCAACCATGCTGCAAAGGTTTCTGGGCAGATTCCGAAAACTAACAATCGACAATTCCTAAGCCAAGGTGTGACTTGGATCGTGCCGAGGGCTGAATGGTGCAGGGAACTGGAAAATATGCATCGTGAACGAGGTTTCTCTCTCTGATACCTGGCCGCCTCAGTTAGTAACTGTGGCCTTCTCATGGTATGGGCCGCTGTAGTGATCGATCCCGATATTTCCTGTTATTCCTCATGTTCACCCGCGCTTGACTTCGGTCCGGCGAAGCAGTAGCAAGAAATAGATGATGTCAAACCAATGAAATTCAAATTCGGATAGAAGTGAGAAGCCGATCAATCTAGTATGAGGGCTTAATAAATCCCTCCTCTGAGGAGGACAACTTTCTGGCATCCAGCCAAGAGAAGGCTGCGTCAGTAAGTCGTGTACCAGCCACAGTCTCCCTCATTTGACAATGAAAAACCATCAACTTCAAAAAATGCTTAGAAAACTTGGCAAACTGCCAACAAAAAAGTCAGAAAGCGGTATTTTGAAATCGCAGTACTCGAAGGTTCGCTTCTGCGGACAAAAAATATCAAAAAGTGATGGAGGAATAAAAAAAATTCCTTGTTAGACAAAAAAACACCGGGGAAGAGAAATAGGTGACAGGAAGTGATCGACCAGGCACCCCAAAGAGAGCTAAGGGAAGGCTTGAAGGGCAATCAGATACCAGCCAAGGTCATTCCTTGCCCACCTCGTGCTCGTATCTGGCCGATAATGGAGCTAGAAAGTGCTGAAATATCTTAAATCGCACAACCCGATCGATGACTTGACAGTCATTAGAGCAGAAGAGCCGCAAAAATCAAATATGACCTTCGTGTTACTGCTCAACGAAGTATGCCTACCCATACTAGAAAAAGCTGAAAACAGATTGAGCTTTGGCCTAAGGAAAGCCAAACTCAAAATTTTTATATCGGCCAATAACGACGACGACCTCCAGTTTTTCTTGGATGTTTTCAGGCCTTACAAGACAGCAGGCCAGGATGGAATATTTAAGGTCATGATGTGGAATCTACGTGAAATGGTGATTTCTTGGCTAGAAATTTCTTTCAAGAAACGTCTGTTACTTGGATACGTCCAAATCAAGCTGGAGACGGGTAAAAGTAATATTTATCCCTAAGGCTGGAAAGAAGGGACACGAAACTGCTAAGGATTTCAAACCCATCATTGTCATCATTTTTTATCAAAACTTTTGAACGCATCATATATTTTGACCTTCGAGATAAGATGGGTGGAACGTTCCAAATCACAACATGCAAATCAATAGAAACGGGCTTGCCTGAGGTAGTCAGAACTATTGAAAGATCAATTGAACATAAATAGTTCTCTTTGGTAGCTTTCCTAGAAATTGAAGGGGCCTTCAACAATGTCAATAAAGATTCCATTATAGCTGCAGTAGCTCTTGCAGTAGTGCAGCCTCGCTCTCTGTCAATAGAGGTACCCTTCAGGGTGGAGATCTGTCTCCTCTGCTCTGGATACTCGTAGTTAATTACATTCTTACTACTTTCAATAGACAAGTGATTAGCGTACGCGGATGATATTGTGATACTAGTATCATGCATGTGTCTAACCGTAATTAGTGAAATTATGGAGAGAGATCTTGGCTTCACTCAGTAAATGGCTACTAGCTGGGGCGTAGACGTAAACTCCAATAAAACAGAACTAATGCTTTTTACCACTAAGACAAAAATACCTACCTTCAATATTAAATTAAATGGCATCAGACTTACGACAGGTCCAAAATTGGCTGCGGTGTAGGAGCAGGCGTCTTCTCAGAATCCTTCCAACTATCCTCAACCATACGCCTCCCTAAAGAAGCCAGTGTATTCCAGGCTGAATTAATGGCAATAAGGGAGGTGTGCAGATGACTTTATCACATCCGGAGTAATGGGACCATTTCTTTACAAACAGTGAAGCTGTTATTGAAGCCTTAGATTCTTTCATTATAAATTCCAAATTAGTTCTGCAATGCAGGGAGAAGCTCGCTCTACTTGGTCATGGGATACAAATTACTCTAATATGGGTTCCAGGCCATAGAAACATCGAGGGTAATGAAAGAGCAGAGCTAGTCCTTGACATCTCTACAATGGAATCTGTCGCAATTCCATTTAGCAGTGTTAAGACCACTCTTACTTCTCACTATAGCCGGACAGAAGTGAACACGACTGACTACCTGCGCCACGTCTAGGAAAACGTGGCTAGATTATGACAAAGCAACTGATAGAGTGTTCTGGTCCCAATATCTCACGCATTACCGATGTTCTCTTAGGCCACTGGAAGGTGGGAGAACATGCAGCTAGACTTCATCTTCCACTAAAAACGTCTTGCATGGTCGCTATTCTTGCGTTTTTCGAGCAAAACATTCGCGATACTTTTTAACGTTTTGGTTCCGAGCTTATTGTGCATCTTCCCATATTTAACGGTTCTTCAAAAAGTTTATTAAAATTATGGGAAAAATTACGTTAAATGACTCACAACTTACTTACTTAACTGGCACTACAAGCTATGATCGGTCTTAGCCGCCTCTACAAATATTCGCCAGTCGCCTCTGCTATACGCTCTACTTCTCAATTGCCTACTGAGTCCGTAGTAACACCTGTTGGCAAGAGTTAGTCTCCGCTTGATCTCAAGGCTGACATTATTGTTGGTGTTTATGCTGGATCCTAAATAGACGAAATCCTTGACGACTTGAAAAGCATAATTGTCAACAGTGACATTTTGTCCAAGACGCCGTGACTCTTTTTTTGTTGACACAAGGTATTTCGTTTTGTCCTTGTTCACCACTAGACCCACTCGACGAGACTCCCTTTCCAGGTTGGAGAATGCTGCATTGACTGCTCGAGCGTTTTTCCAATGATATCAATATCATCAGCGTATGCTAGCAGCATAACACTCTTGTAGAAGATAGTGCCAGAGATGTCGATGTTCGCAGCTCGAATTATTTTCTCCAGCATAAGGTTAAAGAAGTCGCACGATAGGGAGTCACCTTGTATGAAACCTCTTTTGGTATCAAATGGTGCGGAGAGGTCTGTCCCAATTTTCACTGCGCTGGTGGTGTTGGTCAGTGTCATTTTGCAAAGACGAATGAGCTTTGCAGGGATACCAAAATCAGACATTGCGGCGTACAAGTGATTCCGAATCGTTGACAACTTAATGTTTGATAATGAAATTACTTACAAAAAAAATAGTTATTGGTGTTTGTAACCAGTTTTCATTTTTTTCAGGAACGAATTATTCATTTGATGCGATTCTTGCCACTCGAGATGGACATCTAAATTCTAATGAAATTTATTTCGAAAAACTTTGACAAAAAATATCTTGGTATGTGCACGTGGAAAAAAATTATAAGAAATTTTACATTAAATTAAATTATGTTGACTTGACTTAAGATTTTTGATTTCCAAAGCCAGGACTGCAGCGAATTTTTACCAATTTTGTATCTTAATATTATGTACTATACTCTGCAATTTAAAAAAACCTGGAATACCTGCAGTGAATTTCTACCAATTTTGTATCTTACTTAATATCATGTGCAATACTCTGCAATTTAAAAAAGTCTGGGATCTCACGGTATCAAAACTATCTTTATACTTCTTCTTAAAATGCTCATAATCAACTGTCTTTTAAACATGTGCTGTATAAAATTTCGGACAATATTTACCTATAAAAATAACCTACTTACCGTTAACATTAGCGTCAAATTAATCGTTTTAAAACCGGCAGCGTAGAACAAAAAATATATCCGTTCTCACTAATCAAATATTTGTGAGTTCAAAATTAAACATTGCCGCCCACCTTGCGTAACACTGCAACTGAAGATTCAGTTCACGCGGTCATCAGTCCACAGCTAAGCACCTATATCTTGATAAAATATGTAAAAAGTAAATTCATTGCCATTTATTCCCATTTAAAAAAATCCAATCAAAAGAATCTGCCTCCCGAAACCACCCAGCCAATCGTGACTTTAACTGACATTTACCTCCACCGTAGACTCGAAGCGATGTCGAGCAATCAAACAAGCTACCTTCTCATTTCAGAGCCTGGTGGCGGTGATATTGAACCGTGCCACCAAAGATCGATTGACGATCTGGGTTTAACACCACACGAATAGTATGACTCCTGCCGGCCGCCAATATTTTTACTAAAGCGGTTGGAGTCAACCGCACGATAATCGTAGTCCCGTGCTTTGAATACGCTCGAAAACTGTAATATACCGGTCGCCAACTTCAATTAACCTTAGGAGCCACATATGGTGTGACAGCGAATTGAAAAGGCAGACAGAACGAACGCGATAGCAACCCCTTATGGGCTAGCATCGAACGACTCACCGACAGTGTAGACTCAGAGAACGGCGTGGATGGCTACAAGTTTTTCGTGGAGCAGGCTCCCTTCGCAATGATTGCACTTTATCCATACCTCCAAGCTGCATCGTCTGGCGCTATGCCGAAGAGTCACCATATGGAAACGCGCTTCATGGATGTTTGCCTTACATAGCCGGCAAAAAACCGTTACGCGGCGGAAGAACTACTAATTTAAGTTAAGTTATTATACCTGTTTCTGTTTTTATTTCCTCTATTCGAACTCTTTTATCTTTACCTGCCTTAATTCTGCCATTCATTGGTGTGGGGGAATTTCGTCTTTGACTACTACCAAATCATTTACGTCTACTTTTTTCTCAGGATGTTTCCATTTATAAAGTTTATGCAGCTCTTTAAAGGTATTCTGCCTTCGAGCGTTGACAAAATTGCTGGAGGATAGCTTTAATTTTCTGTCACATGTTGTCTTCCAACTCTGTCTCAATATTTGCTAAAAGATGGTAATCTTTCAACCCATTTTGTCAAAGGAGTAATAGGTCTACAATTAAGACATGCTTAAATACGGGAAAGAAGTGTCGCGAACTCTTCAATGAATATTTTATAAATACCATTCACTATTTTTCGGAAGTGAGATTTTAAATTGTTCACACCCAATATCCGAGCTCTTGCTGTGATAAAATGCATCACGCATATAAGTAGTCTGCAGAGACAGAATCTCGAACTTAGGTGATAAATTCGCGTAACTCCTTCTTAAATGCTTTACGACAAAAGAAGTTGGTACCATTGTCTGAGTAAACGTCCGAAGGACATTCTCTTCTAGAAATGAGACGAGAAAATGCGGCAAGGTAAGCAGCTGTCGATAAGTCGCTTGTTGGTTCTAAGCGAATAGGTTTAGTAGCGAAACATACAAAATCACTTACATAGCCTTTCGCATTCAAATGTGAGCTCGGTGTACAAGGAGAAGGTAATTTCATTAAAATAAGCGACAAAGGGAGAAGATAAACTATCCTTCCCTGTGATTGGCCCTGTTAATATCCAATTAAAAATTTTCTCTTGAGCTCATTTCTCATTACATCTCGACGAATGCTATCGAGATTGTCCTGAGCACAAATGCCACAACGCTGTTCGCTTTTATAGAAATTTGTATCTGCTAAGGGGATATTCGGAAGACTGGTCATTAAGGATTCATGTACTGAATGAAGTGGAAGTTTATCTGTTAGTACAGGAAGGACAAGTGTCTTAACTCCAACTCTCCAATTGGAGTTCAACGGGGAGCTTAAAGACATGCTGCATGATTTTCTAGTCACCGCTGATACTAAATTGTTTAACACCGATACTTGTGAGTTAACCCGTTTTCGTAAAGGCTCATATAAAAATATATCTTCTGAACCAGAGTCGACAAGAGCTCTAGTCGAATAAATGGAACCCATGTGGCATATAGTCACTATGGCTGTTCCAAGAAGAACATTCCTCTTGGATGTGAAGCACACTTGACTATGATCAAATGTTTGTAAACTTAAAGTAGCAGTATGGGAAGATGTAACTACGTAATTTTTTGTAGGAGTTGGAGAATCTTGATAGGGATTCGTTTCCCAATGTATTAATGTATGATGTCTCCTTATCATTCACTATATACAAGTGAATGGTCATTTACAGTATTTAAGTTCATGTGTACTGGACAAACAATTTATACAGACAAAAGTGAACATCTAAACGAATATATTTCGCAAGTGCTGTCATGTTGAATTTATTTTTCAAGATGAAATAACTACTGGTAAATAGAATTGGATTTATGTCATTATTTTTTCCTGCGGTAACATAAGGAAAATAGTGTCCTCAATGTCTGTTATGATGGCTCTATTTCTTGCGGTGGCTAATTCGGATAAAATTCCTGTGTCTATTTCATTTCTTTTGGTCACCTCTAGAAGTTTATTTACTGATTGCGTTATTTACTTTATTTTTACCTGCACTTCAGCATCAGCATCTGATGCTCATTAACTTCTTTCAGCGCCTCGTCTTTGGTTACTACTTAATCAAACTTTTTTTTTTTGATTTAACTAGAGCAAAGTTATAACACGGATACAAATACAATTAAGTATAAAGTCAACAGTTTTTTTTTATCGATTTAGAATGATAAGTAAGTTGGTTTTGATGTGTTCTAGTGAATCAGAAATGCTAAATATAGTAGATTATAATGTTCATTAAAATCTTTACTTACATAGTCCACGAAAAGGATAATTTTGAGCATAGTTTGTTCTGCATATGCTAATTTTAACAGAAATAAAATAACGTGAGCTTCTACTTGTTATATTAAAGTTTATTTCGGTTAGCAAATATAAAGATGATAAAATGTCATTCTTTATAAAAATGTTATATTCAGCATTTTTATTCTGCTTATTAATGTCGGTAGATTAAGGCAAGATTCAAAAGAATATTCCAACAAAAACTCCTCAGTCCAAAAACAAGAAATTGCTTTTGTACCGCCTCAATTTTACTTATGTAGCATTAATATTGTGGATTCCAGACGGGAGATGCATACAAGTGAAGTGAATAGCGTTTTTGTTGTATAACGGTCGTTAAATTCTTTTGACCTTAAAGAACTTTTAGCTTTGTTCACACACGAATTGATGTGCAAGCTCAAACATAATTAATTTGCAGTTCGTGGTCACACCCAACTCAAGAAATATAGTACATTATTCATAGTGTAAAGAGTATTTAGAAGGCATAGATTGCCTCCTCCTAAAAGTCATTAATTTACTTTTATCAAGATTATGGAACATTAAATTTAATCGGCACATTTTGAAAAGTTAGCAAGATCTTCTTGCAGAAGTTTTTGTTGGATTTATGGTTTTGCAATTTCGAATTACAAACGGCAAATCATTATTGAACAGAAAAAATAAGGTCCCCGATAGCTACCTTATTGAACCCCGGAACACATTTTTCACAAAGCACGAATTTTGATAATAAATTTTAATAATTTGAAAGCCTTGTTCAGCCGTAGTTCTATTCATGATGGCATGAATGGCAAACCAAACTGAGCATTTTCTACTTTGACACATTTCAAGAAACAAGTGTGAACTGTCAGATATATAAACGTCATAAACCAAGTAGCAAAAAAATGTAGATTTGAACCTCGGACAAGCAAATAATATCCCAATCGGCAATAAAGGACCCAACCTGGCAACACTGTCCGGTAGCTCTGTTCACCTTCCGCAGTTGACTTTCGGTTCTTAAGTTACCTAGAAATTTTGTTAGCTAGGGATGGGAATATCGTTACGAAATATTTTCGAAAAGTTATCGATAAGTTCGAGGAGTTCTCAAAATATTGGAGAAATGCAACAACAAATATAACAGGAAGGAATTTCAGCTACATAATTAAATATATGGAAAAAGATTTAATTTTTCTTCAGACCTACAGTTTAATGTCGAAAAAGAACGTCAGAAAATAAAACTTTTTTTTTTTTTTTTTGACTGACCATGTTTGAACTCAGCATATCAGTCGAACACTACTAACTACGACCACAAATTTAATTTAACTTAAACCTTTTAATTGAAGGCCAGTTGTCATTACCATATGAATATGTATATTATATATGTATATATTAAAATCAAATTTTATCTAACTCAAAATTTTCAAATTTATATATATATATACAACGTGCAAATATTTGCTAAACTTAGAAAGATAAAAATAATCCGAAATGAATATCACATTTGTTCAGTATAAAATATCTAAATTGATAACAGTTATAGGTATATGATTTAACCCCTTATTAAAAGCTTCATATATCAAATATAACATTAATTTAGTGAAGTTGAGTATGATATTTTATTCAACTGAAAGAAGTAAATAAAGATGCCGGAACACGTTGGTGCTAATTTGGTAGTTTTCGTACTCATTTCTGCATTTCTTTTGATAAAAAACACTGAGGAAATATTTTTTATTATCGGACAAATTCTCATCCCTATTTTCGTGCAAAAAAGTTTTTTGATTTTTGCTGTAACTATTGAAAAATAATACAATATAAGTCTAAGTTAAATTTAAGTTCAAGTTAGTGCAAGAACAATGAATAACTTATCAAAAAGAAGGCAACACATACAAATGTGCAGTAAATATCTGGCAAGAAGTTACAACACAACAATTATTAGTGAACAACGGAAAGGTAAATGCATTAGACCTATGTGTTTTATCAAAATAAAATAATAAATTTCAATGAACAGAAAAATTTTCCTACGAAGAATTCATGAGTAAACGCCAAATAGAAGCTACCCGCAGCATTGTTGTGCAAGTAAGTTCGAATAAATCATTTCCTGAATTGTATAACTATTGCAATTCCTTTGGAAACATTGTCGGTGCGCATCATTACACTACGCGACACGAAGATGAGTTACACTATATACTTTTAGAATTTTCAAGTATGCAAGAAGCTGCTGCAGCTATTGATTCTTCTGCAAACAATGAGGAATTAACAGGTGTGCCCGTGCGTTCACCATTTTTATGGTTTAAAGCAGCTGGAAAACGTACAGTGCAAACGGTTATCAAATCAACAACCGCGTTAAATATTATCGAAGGTACAAACACACTAAACAACAGAGAATTGAATGAAGTTCTACTTAAAGCGTCAACTATTGAAAATCAAATTTATGAACTACACCAGCGTACACAACTTAACGATCTGGGTGTGCGATTACGGTTCCTAGCGGCGTTACAAGTACAACAAGCGTTGACCGGTATGTTTCCTGCAGCTAATACACAACCTTTTGGCTCTTCGGTAAATGGTTTTGGAAAAATGGGTTGTGATTTGGATTTAATTTTACGGTTTGATCGTGAAGTTGCTAGTGAAGCTATACGACGGAAAGAGTCGCGTTTGGTTTTTCATACCAAGGACAATTTAAATAATGGCCGTTCGCAAACTCAACGACAAATGGAAAGCATTGGTGATATGCTACATCTATTTCTTCCTGGCGTATGTAATGTACGCCGCATATTGCAGGCACGAGTGCCCATCATTAAGTACAATCATGAACATTTGAATTTAGAAGTGGATTTATCAATGAGTAATTTGTGAGTATCAATATCTCTAATTAGTACTAAGAGTGTGTTTGAATATAGTTTAATTAATTTAATAATTAATAAGCTAATAGTTAATTAATTAATTTGCTAGATGTACACAGGATTTTCCAATACTGTAAGAAGAACTAAGGTCATAAATCTATTCTAATTTTGAGTATATTTACTATAGATACACTGTCCTCTATATTTTAATTTTTTTCAACGGTATTATTTGTAACGATTGTATTGCATCGGGGATGGGGTGTTTCTTACGGAGTGGAAAGATGGCTGGAATTTTTTAGGCTGGCCAAGTTAAGCGACTTTTTTACATTGTGATTTGCATTTCTCAACGAAAAATTTGCACATGGATTAAGAAGAATTTCATTTCCTAAAATTAACCTATTTCAAATTTCCATTTTGATAATTGTTTACCAATCAAAAATGTATTCCAACTTTGTTAAAGTGCCCTATTCTTCAGTTTATTCTTAAGTACAGTTCTGACTGTAATGTAAAGCACAAATTAAAAATGGCCCGCTACACACTTCCTTTCAACTTAGCTACGAATTTTACACAAAAATATTAAGTGGAAATGGTTAAGCGTTTATTGCAATAGAGAGAATAAAAAAAGTTGCACGTGTAATAGTAAATATGTGTATATTTAGTCTGTAGCGGCTATGAACCATCGTGATCAAAACCAAAAAATTAAGGAGTGTACACTAAAAATTGCATGCCCTGAAAAAGGAACGGTTTTCTTACAAAATAGTAATAGTAATATAATAAATTTGTTTTATTTTCCTTAAATGTCAAAAAATTTGTCAAATTTTATGAATTTGTGAGAAAATTTCGAAGTTTACTAACTGCTTGTATTGTCTCTTGGACAGTTGCATCACTGACTTTCTTGGCTGATACGTCCCATTTTTTTGTAAACTCCTTTTCGTTGTTAGCATTGCCTTCTTTTTTTTTTGTTTAAGGTACGCTTTACGATAGCCTAATAACTCTCAATAGGACGTAAGTCTGGAAATTTGGTGGGTTGCATTCCTTTGCGACAACAGATACTCTATTATCATCGTATCATTACAAAACTCTTTTATCATAGTGTGACGTGGCCAGATCAGGCTAAAAGAACTCTGGGACATTATTACTTCTTAAAAATGGTAAAAACCACTTTTTCAAGCACTCGTCTACATATGTATATTAATTTATAGACCCAGTGGTAACAAAAGTTTCACTTTGTTTCCAAGTGCCTGCAAATTCAAAAAATTGGGACTGCTTTTGGCTTTGAACTTTTTACGAATTTGGCATATAGCTTGAGCAGTTTAAAATTACTGTTCAGACAATTGCTGAAAGTTATATTTCACGTAGGTTTCATCATCCATAATGCCGCATTACATTTTGTAAGGAAAGTTGCGTGGAGCCTCCTACTCGAGATCAGGCCTAAATTTTCTTTTCTTCGCTTCGATCTGGAACCTTTTGCACCTTATATGATTTAAAATTAAAGTTCCAAGTTTGGAAGCAATATCGCGGACTTCAACTATCTCAACAGAAAGATTACTTAACTGGCACTACAACCGATGATCGGTCTTGGCCGCCTCTATAAAGCTTCGCCAGTCGCCTCTGCTATGCGCGCGCTGGCACCAGTTGATAAGGCCAAGTGCAGTCAGGTTGCCCTACACCTGGTCTTTCCAACGGATATTAGGAAGTCCCCTTCTGCGTGCTCCTCCACCATGGTTCGAATAAAACACCCTTCCAGTCGAAGCGCTTACTTCCATTCGCTCAACATGACCCAGCAACGAAGCCGCTGGATTTTTATACGCTTGACTATGTCAGTGTGCAGCTCATACATCGTTTCATCTTATTCGAGAAACGTCGTCCACGCATACTGGACCGTAGATCGTACGAAGTATCTTCCTCTCGAAAGCTCCTAACAGCCGCTCATCATTGATGGTCAATGTCCACGTCTCTGCGCCATACATTAGTACGGGAAGGATGAGGGACTTATAGACCGTTATTTTCGTCGGTCGAGAGAGGGCTCTACTTCCCAATTGCCTACTGAGCCCGTAGTAACACCTGTTGGCAAGAGTTAATCTCCGCTTGATCTCAAGGCTGACATTTTTGTTGGTGTTTATGTTTGATCCTAGATATACGAAATGATTGACGAATTGAAAAGTATAATAGCCAACAGTGACATTTTGCCGTGACTCTTTTTTTGTTGGCACAAGGTATTTGGTTTTGTCCTCGTTCACCACTAGACCCACTCGACGAGACTCCCTTTCCAGGTTGGAGAATGCTGCACTGACTGTTCGAGCATTTTTGCCAATGATATCAATCAGCTCAGTATGCTAGCAGCATGACACTCTTGTAGAAGATAGTGCCAGAGATGTCGATGTTCACACCTCTTTTGGTATCAAATGGTGCGGAGAGGTCTGTCCCAATTTTCACTACTCTGGTGTCGGTCAGTGTCATTTTGAAAAGACGAATGAGCTTTGCAGGGATACCAAAATCAGACATTGCGGTGTACAAGTGATCCCTAATCGTGCTGTCGAAGGCGGCTTTATAATCGACGAATAAATGTTTTTCTCGGGTCTTTTAAAGGATTTAACGTAGTGTGAATATCTACTCGATGGTGGATTTACCATGCTTAAAGCGACACGTCGTCCTGATAGGGTCCAATCAGTTTGTTGACGATGGGCTTCAGTCTTTCGCACAGTACGCTCGATAGAACCTTATATGTAATATTAAGAAGGCTTATCCCACGGTAGTTGGCGCGGACCGTGCAATCACCTTTCTTATGGATTGGGCAGAGTACGCTGAGGTTCCAATCACTAGGCATGCTTTCATCCGACCATATTCTGCATAGAAGTTTATGCATGCGTTTTTTGAGCTCTTCGCCTCCGGTCTTAAACAACTCAGCAGGCAGGCCGTCTGCACCTGCATCCTTATTGTTTTTCAGCCGAGCAATGGCTGTTTAGACCTCCTCATAGTCGGGCGGCGGTACTTCAACGCCTTCAGTGATTGGGGTTTCCGGAGTAGATTCCGCAGTTTCGGGATTATTGCCGTCATCGCCATTAAGCAGCTGCGAAAAGTGCTCCCTCCATAATCTCATTATGCCCTAGACATCTGTCACCAGATTTTCGTCTTCCCCGGTCGTCATACCATCAGTCAGGCGTCTTATTCTT
Organism: Palloptera scutellata; assembly: GCA_958295655.1. Classification (NCBI taxonomy): domain Eukaryota; kingdom Metazoa; phylum Arthropoda; class Insecta; order Diptera; family Pallopteridae; genus Palloptera; species Palloptera scutellata. The sequence continues at coordinate 79,652,510 of OY282449.1, read as the reverse complement.
TCAAAGAATTTTCGGACCTCGTTCCTGTCCCGCAACATATCGATATCATTGAACTCGCCTCTTTCTTCATCTCCCTCCTCAACTCTCTGTTTCGCTCCTAAGCAGCTTGCGTTGCAACTGACTGCAGGGTGGCTCTGTAAACAGTGTTTTTCGCTTCAGTAGCATCTCGGCACTCTTGGTCGTACTACATATTTCTCAGTCGACGGTGGTAGCCTACCAGCTCTTCGGCAGCCGTACGCATACAGCGGGAAATGTGCGTCTTCTGCGCACATATATCATCAAGTTAAGGGGTGACTTCGGCTATCTGTTGTGACTGCAGCTTTTCGACATCCAGCTTTCTCTTTGTACTTATCCGTACGTGATTTACTACACATATACATGTGCAGACCTTGGTTGCAATCAAGTGGTGGTCTGAGTCGATGTTTGCACCACGTATTGTGCGTACTTCTAGTACACTGGAAGAGTGCCTTCCATCGATCACAATGTGATCAATCTGGTTTCGTGTGTTTTGATCAGGGGACTGCCAAGTGGCCTTATGGATATCTTTATGTTGGAATCTGGTGCTACTAACTGTCATGTTTCGTGCGGAGACTGAATTTTCCGATCGTCGGACCACCTTGGCATTAAAGTCGCCTAACATGATTTTAATATCGTTGCTCATAAGTTTTGTCGAATAGCTCGTAGAAGTCATCTTTGGTCGTTTCATCATTCTCATCCGTCGGGGCATGGACACAAAATAGGCTGATGTTGAAGAATTTTGCCTTGATGCGGATAGTGGCTAGGCACTCTTTCACGGCCGTGAACCTCGAGACTAGATGACGCAGTCTCTTCCCAACCACAAATCCAACACTAAATTCGTGTCTCGACGCATGACAGCTGTAGTATATATCACAGGATGCTCTTTTGGAGCAACCCTGTCCCGTCCATCGCATTTCCTGTATAGCGATGATTTCAGCTCGATATCGTTGGAGGACATCCAACAGCTGTATAGAGGCATCTTCCCTGTAGAGGGTTTGGACATTCCAGGTGCATATCCCAAAATCGTTGTCCTTTGGACGTTTGCGGGAGTCGTCAACTTTAGGGGGGTTCCATATCCGAGGCTTCGAACTACATGTCGGCCGAGTCTAATTCATGTATTTTCGGCAAATAAAAAAGTTGGTTATCATCAAACGATACTTTTCTCCATTTACCGTAACGTTGCGGCCTTCATCGTCTTTGAAGAAGTGTGGCGCAATGATGCCGCCTGTCCATAAACCGCACCAAACAGTTTTCAGTTTTCGGGATTCATAGGTAGCTGCTGAATTGCCTCTGGCTGGTCTTCACTCGAAACGGCAATTCTGCTTATTCACGTATCCATTGAGAAAATAGTGCCTCGTCGCTGAAGACAATTTTACCAATTTTGTCGCAGAGCACCAATTTTGATAATAAATTTTAGATATTCGCAAACGCTGTTCAAGCGTATGTCTATTTATGATGGCAAGAATGGCAAACATAAAGAAGCATTTTTTTACTTTGACACATGTCAAGAATCACGCGTGAACTGTCAGAAATATAAACGTCAAAAACCAAGTAGAAAAAACACCTTTTATAAAATTTATGTACGAAGCGCCTAAGGTAAAAAAAGTTTAATTTGATAAAAATTTTTAATAATTTGTAATAAAAAGGTGTGACACCTTTTTTATTACAAGAACAAATAAATGATGTTGATTCTTCTTCAAGTAGAAGATAACAGAAATATTTAATAAAACTATTTTGGACTTACAAATTAATTGGTAAATATTTAATACATTTAAATCAAACTTATAAAACTGTAAGTTTATATTTATGTTAAATTATTACAAGAAATTAATTCGGCGTTTGAAATAACAAGTAACTTGTCTTTAATGCCGATATGCGCGTGCTTCATCTTCTTCCTTCTTTACTGCTTGAACCAGGATCATACTCATGGCGGCACAAATTACATTTAACATAGCCAATCCCAATGCTAACGCAACAATCCAAGATGATTTCCCTTCGAAGAACCATGTTAACTCATCTACACAACCGTTAAAGAAAGAATTACCGCTAACAGCATCCCGGCATGAAGCTGGTATGGGTTGACGTAAATTCCAATAGTCCCATGGTCCTGTAGCTCCGCAACAACCAATGTTATCTTGAATCATATTCAGCACAGATGAAGAGTATGGGTACTCTGATGTGGTTACCAAGCGTGTCAAAGTTGTCTGCAGCAAAGGCTGTAAACTCGAATGTATTGTACTGTAATCAAGAAGAATAGCTGAGCCTGCCACTCCAACAATAAATCCAAATACTTGTGTGCCAATAAATATAAAGAGCGCCAGTGTATTTTCCATAAGTGCACTAAGGCAACCCAGAAAAGATACTGCCATATTGATGATGCTTGTGCCAATTAATATGTATACGCCAATGTAGAATGCTTGTGCCTCTAATATGCGAAGCCAATCATTGAAACCTGGTTCGGCACGTAACCACACAGTTAGCGCAAAAAGTGCCGTCGAAAACATCCAGGCGACTATGTTGAAACAGAAAATCGTGTATTTTACGCAACCAATTTGCTTTTCAAGCGTATCTTCCTGGCGTCCGAAACCCATCTTCTAAAAAACTAAAAGGAAGTATTTGTTTCAATAAATATATGGTAAATAGCTCAATTTTATTAGGACTATGCACATATGAATAGATAGGCACACTATTCATGTACAAACATTCTTATTTTTAACGTAACATAGCTTTTCCCAAAATTATGACTGTAATTTTCGAGTAATTTTTGTTTTTGCCTATATACATAAGTCTATAGAATAAAGTCTGAGGTCTCCGAAGAAAGTAGTTCTAAAAATTCAGAATTTGAGAAAAAATAAAGTGTATTTTAAAAACCTCATTTATTAAATTATATTTGAAAATCAATCAATCTATTAGAGGTAAAACGAAACAATATTAGCGAATGGTTTCGGCGCAACAGCCAATGAAGTGACTAGCCGTTGTTGCAAAAGTTCCATAATGGGGGTTTCAATAGGGACATAACAATTTTGTATTTAAATACAAACCCTTAAATTTTTGTTTATCTGGTGAAGTTCAGGAGCGATCTCTTTTGGAGCTCGCTCCTAATATAATAATTGGTAATAATCGTGCTTCACTGGATAAAGTCGAGTCTATTTACTATTGAGTGTTCCTGTGTCAGTAAGGCAACGCATCGGTCAAAGTACCGAAAATATCACAGCCGTAAGTGCTTCAGTTAAAAATGGGCAAAATCAGTCGATTCCACGCTTTTCACAGAAATTGAAAATCTCTCAGTCCACAAATGTGGGAATTTTGGGTAAAGATCTTGGCCTACACCCTTACAAGATCAAGTTAACTCAGGAAGTGAAGCCTCGTGATCATTTGAAGCCCAGAAACTTATCCGATTGGGATCTGCAAAAGTTTGAAGAAAATCCGGAATTTCATCGAAAAATATTCTTCTGCGATGAAGCTGAATCTTTAACGATTTAACGCCGTTAGATTTCTTTTTATGAGGTTATGTTAAGTCGTTGGTTTATGCCAACAAGCCAACAACAAAAGAGGAGCTCAGGAACAATATGGAAAGAAAAGTTGCCAATGTTCCGGCCTATGTATGTAAGAGTGGTGGAAAATTGGCTCCAAATAATCGATCGCTGCAAACGTGTTCACGATGGTTACATGAGTGATATCGAATTCCGTACTTAAATTTAGCATGTGTACTACGCCCGGAATAAATTTCAGTTCGATATCTCAATTATTCTATCTTTATTTTAAAAACAAAATTTTGAGTTATGTTCCTATGTGTACACAAATCGATGACCCAGCTTTATTCCGAATATAAACGGAAAAGCAAAAAACTAATTCTCTTGGAAATGTTGAAAATATTGTATTTTTGACTGTGCCGACTCTCAAACCCAGGCATTCTGTGTAACACTCCATCAGTAAATTTCCTAAAATCGGCTCATAGAAATCAGTACAAAACAGTAAAGATCTATGTCAAAAATTAAACAAAGAAAAAAACTTAGGTGCCAAATAATCAAATATAGAATTCTAGACTGAATTCTAATACTTTTTAACGTTGTCTTTGACATAGGTAAATCAGTGCAATACATAAAAAGAAGTACATCTGGCAGCTCCACAAGTACCTGTCGAAAAATTAATACCCTTGTATGCTGCTAAATAAATAAATGTATACATTTAAGCTCTCTCGAAATGGCATAGAATGTCTCATATGTTCTTACTGTTACTACACTTTTGAACTAGCCAATTTTTTAACTTTATAATTCTAGAATTCTTTGAGAATGACCAAATATGATGTTGTTTTTATTAAAAGTTCGAATAATTTCTTCCAAAACTAATTTAATATTTTTTGTGTGCAGCAAATAATGCTATATTTATGCTTTCGATGATTAATAAATAATCTTACAACAGGTTTTATGGTCACTTTCGACAAACTCACAAATATTGAACAACAATACTAGCTTCCTTTGATTTTATTTAAAGCATTTTTTATTTGAATTAATACTAACGAAGCATTTTCATGTTAGGTCCTTTTAAATTGTTTATAAAATCTGCCTTTGGTTGTTTAAAATTAGACCAACACCTTTACCACTTTTTTAATATGTTTTGCACCTTTTTAACTGGAATCGGTTTAATTAAATTTTTATTAAATGATCGCCCTCGCTGGTGTCTGAGTTTGTTCCATTCGTTTAAAATTTTTGAAGTTCAATTGGTAAAGTAACATCATACTATCGCTGACTAACTTACAAAATATTATCTCATAAAATTGTATTGCAAAACTATATAGAACAGATAAGATAACTGTCATAATCTGCAAAAGATAAGATAAAATATTAACTATTTGATAACTTAATATAGCTTTTTGATTCAATTAAAATAGGGTAGAGTGAGACAGGTATAGAATTATTATGATACCAGATAATCATGATTCACTTCAAAATTCTTTGTACTTCAGTATGATGCATTGTTAAATTGTATGTATGTATAAGTATATATACAATATACCTGAATATTATTATGACGACATACATATGTACTTCTAATCATTTCCAAGTCAAAACCTTCAAAGTTGGTGTAATCTTTAAATTAGTGATGGGCATGGTAAAATTATATCGATGGTGTTTTCGATACAATACTTCGTTGGCCTACATTCATAATCTTCGATACATCTTGCAAAACCATCGCTGTTTTCGATGCATATGATAAATTTACATATACCCCGAAAATGATCAATTTCATCCCTTCTTTTAAGTTTGTCTACTTTCCGAGAGATATACAAGACAAATAATTATTCAGCGGGCTCATAAACTCGTAAATGTCTCATAAGTTTATGAGTGTGTACACTTGTCAAAATTAGCATGAAATGCTGACGGATTTGTACAGTTTACAAGAGGTTTCTACGAGTTTACTCTGATAACAATCGGGTGTTAGATTTTCTTATGCGCAAATAGTTCAAGGTCAAATTAAAAAGTAATAAAGAGGATACAAGTAGCATGCGCCTTTGGCGCTACATGTGGTCATAGACGATATTGATAAACTGAAGGTCACTGTGGTAAAGGCATAACACAGCCACAATGGCTGTCTATCTCTTTATTGGTGTGCTGTGATAGCATTGCCTCTCTCATTCACCCTCTTTCCTCCCACCTATCAATCTTCCTTGCAATCAAACACAATGCTCTGCATTCAAAGAAAACCAAGGTGACCTTAACAAAAAATTAGAAATTAGAAGTGATTTTAAAAACCAAAGGCAGATCCAAATAAAATTTCAGACCTAATAGATTTTTTTATTGTACGTAAAATTTACACAGAGTTCTTACAAATCGGTAATGTTGTAGATCTAAGCTGTGATCATTCACTTGTTTTCCTAACTTTAGGCGACTCAGTTACCTATAACAAAAAGTAAGAATCAGTAGATCAGCTGGAAAAAGTAAAAGCTTAGCACACAATTATCCAAATAAAATTAAGGAAATAATTCGGAAGAAAGGTAATCTTCGCCGTAAATGGCATCAAACGCGATCACCAATCGACAAAGCCAAGTTGAATAAGATGACTAAAGAACTTAAACAAGAAAACAGTAATTTTAAAAATTATTCTTTATTATATAAAGAATCTTACAAACGAAAAATTAACAGACTACTCGCTCTGGAAATGCACAAAATACCTCAAGCGACCAATTATGCACATTCCACCTATTAAAGTAAACAATTCTAAATGGGCCAGAAACAACTACGATAAGGCACATGCATTTGCTGAGCTCTTGGAACAATCATTTTTTTTTTGTTAGTGGCACAACAGCCTAGGCCGAGCTTTTCGCATCCGTTAATGTTGTGCGTGTTATATTTGTACATGATTGAAAGGGACCTACAGTTTTATGCCGAATCCGAACGGCGAGGTGAAAAACTTTTCATAGGCAATTTTTACTCTTAGGTATAGGTTTGCCATTGCCTGCCAAGAGGTGGTGCTAGGTAGAAATATGTTGGTTTCTACTTTTTGATTGTGGCTGTGTCGAGGTTCGAACTCCAGACTTTGCGTAACAGTCCAACGCACTACCACCACGCCACAGCGACTAATTATTCACTCTAAACGAAAAACAAAATGGTGGTATTGTGTTCCTAAACATCTCTAACTCTCAAGAAAAAACTACCATATTCACTCCAACTGAAGTTAAGTTTGAAATCGATAAGAACGTAGCTCTGAAAGAAAAACAGTTTGGTTTGACCTGATCAAAACCAAACCTTAGAGAAATTAAAGCTTTCACAAGGAAAAGTATTGGGTCCAGTCCTATATCTCTGGTTCACTAGTGACTTACTTGTTTTCGTCTTTACTGTTAACAACACGCCGCGCGTTTTTAAACACAAAAATAAACAATAACTAATAAATTAAATAATATATAACATAACGGGATCAACAATAAACCAATAATAACAACAAAACAGCAACCATAGTCAGCAGAATCGCATTGCTGTTGATTTCTCTTTTCATAATCCTTTAGTTGGCGCTACATGCGGCCATAGTCGGCATTGCTAAATTGAAGTTCATTGTGGTAAAGGCATAACACTTGCCACAGTGGCTGTCTATCTCTTTATCGGTGTCCTGTTATTGAATTCCCTGCCTCCTGTCTTGTTTTAATTTTGTTTAATTTAGGCTTATAAATGTTGGGAATTTATAATATAGCTTTTAGTAATATTCGCGGACTTAGATCAAATTTCTTCTCAGTATATGCGTTTATAAACCTCCATAAACACCATGTAATGGCCCTAGGATCCACTGGATTTTCACGTACCAGTGTATCGGCTGGTGTCATTATTCTCTCCCCACAGGGGTCTTGCTCTTGCCAGCAACAACTTTATATGACGGATGCTGAGTTGAGCTACTTGTGGGTTAAGTTCAGCATTCAGTCTCATTTGCTACACTTCTGTTTTCTTTATAGAATCCCGAATTCTGATAGGGATTTTACTTTTAAAAATTTAGATTCTCTTTCTGATTCTATCGCTTCTATTTTGGAATCATATCCGTGCAGTGAAATTATGGTTGCTGGTGACTTCAATGTTCACAATTTGGATTGATTGTGCCACTCAAGTCACACAAAATGCGAAGGTCTGTATGTCGAGTTATTCGCCAGTCGAACGACCTGACTCAATTAGTGACCAAAAATTAGTTCCATATATCGCAGGGCAAGTCCAAAACATCCTTAACCTATTTCTTACTTCTCATCATGACAAAAATGATGTAAGTGTCCACGTACCTTTTGGAAACTCGGACCACTATACCATTTTAGCATCCTTTCCGTATTCTTGAATCCACAATCCTTTGACGATAGCTCCGATTAACGTGGCTTTACGTGTGTTCAACAGAACTACACGATCAGCAAGCTGATCTCACGCCTTCCACCTAGACACGGTTGTTCCACCGTACTACGCACTACAGAGAAAGTTCGTTCATCTGTTGTACCGCGCGTATATGGAATAAGCTCCCTGCTAAATTTTTCCCAATTATTATGACCCTTGTAAGTTTAAAGCAAAAGTTCATAACTACTTCTCCCTCCTTCTTCCTCCCACCTATCAATCTTCCTTCCAATCAACACAATGCTCTGCATTTATAGGGGTACCCCCTCTGTTTTACCAGAAAATACACGTTAATTTAAGAAAAATGGTTATACATTCCATCTTCAAAGTAATGGCCATTGCTACACATTTTTCCCATCTCTCTTGCAATTTGTGAATGCCTCGCCAAAAAAACTGTTCGTTTCTTGAGCTAAACCAGTCATCGAGCCATTTTTTCACATTTTCGTACGAATCGAAGTCTGCTCAGCAAGTGCGTGCCCCATTGATGAAAATAAGTGGTACTCAGATGGAGCCAAGTCTGGTGAATAAGCTGTATGTGGGAGGGCTTTCCAGCTGTACGAATCTACTTACCAATTCCCGAGTCTGTTTTGTTCGATGTGATGGTGCATTGTTATCAAGAAAAATCACTTTGTGCTGCCTAGATTGATATTCTTGACTTTTTGGCGCAAAGCATGGTTCAAATCGGCCAATTGTTGTTGGTAGCGTTGAGTAACTGTTTCATCTGGTTTCAGAAGGTCAAACCAGATAACACTTCGCTGATCCCGGCGTAGTGGTAATGCGTTGGACAGCTACGCAGAGTATCCGAGGTTCGAATCTCGGCACAAGCAAAATTACAAAAAAAAAGAACAACTTGCATGGAGGGCCTTGGCCCTCCATGGGCTGTTGTGCCATTAAAAGTAAAAAGTAAAGTAAGATCCCAGAAAACACAGAGCATTGAGATATGCATTGTTGGGTCACATTTAATTGTTCTGCAAGTTGTTCTTGCGTTTGACCATCATCCTCATCGAGTAAGGCTTGCAATTCGGCATCTTCAAACTATTTTGGTGGTCTTCCACGTTCTAAGTTTCTCACATCAAAATCGCCACTTAAACTTATTGAACCACTCGTTGCACTGTGTTTTGCCTAGAGCGTGCTAGCCGTAAGGATCCACAAGCATTCGATGAGATTCCAAAACATATTCAGTTGGAAACAGAAAATCAATGATGGCCGCATATCGTAGTTTGTAAGCACAAAATTCGAACAGAGATGTAATTACCGGTTTCATACTTGTACACCTAGTAATTATATTTAAAAAAAAAACAAATCCATACATGTTGATTTCACAAATCAATTCTTTATAAACCGATGTACATGAATAATAATATTGTACCTTATTCGAACTTTGTCAAATACCTAGGCATGGCCTTAGAAGCTAAGCTTCGATGGAAGGAAAAAAAACCAGAGAGCTTGATCTCAAATTCAAAAATATGTATTGGCAAAAATATTTTGGTCAGAAATTGGTGCTTTCAATATGCAACAAAATTGTTTTATATAAATATGTCATCAAACCTATTTGGACCTATGGAATTCCACTTTGGGATTGCGTCAGTGAGTCAAAAATAATGTCAATTCAACGCACTTAGGTCATTCGTCAATGCAGCTTGGTACATTCGTAATGCCGACCTGCACCGTGATGTGGAGATATATAACATATATGGTAAAGGACGTGATCAAAAAATTCTCTAATTCTCATGCTGTAACGCTTCACGTAAATGAAGAGGCTTGCAGCTCATCCTTCCTTCCGAGTCATAACGTAGGCAAAAAGGCACAAAGCCCTGCGATCTTGCTGGGCGATAACTTATATAAGTTAGACTTTTCTAACTTTTAAATTTATTAAATAAGAATTGCTTGTTAGTTATTTTTGTAACTAGACGCAGTTTTATATATCCTTCTTGTATAAACATTGTTAATAAAAACATGATTTCGACTATTGTTTCTCTGTATATTTATATATTTGTTCATGTATATAAATATATTTGTTCATAACTTTTTATAATTTAAAGCTTATAATTAAGACTTAGTCTAAATAAAGTAAAAGAAAATTTGTTTCATAAAGTATTGAATTGAATTGCTAAATGTAGAATATACTTTTAAACATTTTAAATTATTTTAAAAACTTACTTGCAAAATGGTGAATCTTCTACCGTAAGAAAATTACTTTCATAAGTCGGTAGAATAGAAGCTCCTTCTACACCAACTGGATCTTTATTGGATAAAACAACACATTCTAGTACTCCTACAGTTTGCACAACCGAATAAATTGATACTGTTCTTTAGAATGTGCAAGAATAAGTTACAGTGTGCGCACAATGATAACTGATTATTTGTGGTCTGTTTTAGAAGATATGTATTTAGACATTTGGTTCTAAGTAACAGGATGGCGTGCCGTGTCACACAAACCGTGCAACAATCGATCTTTTGCGTGGGAAGTTTGAAAAACGCGATATTAGCCGTTTTGGTGATGTGCATTGGCCATCACGGCGTTGTAATTTGGCTCCGTTGAACTATTATGTGTGGGACGCGTTTAAAGATAAGTGTTACGCTAACCTTCCAGCAACGATTGAAGCTCATAAGGACGAAATTGGTGCAGCCAACTGTCAATTGCATCTCTATAAGTCGAAAATGTACTGAAAAATTGGGTTGATCGTATGGGCTATTGCCAACCGAGAAAGTCATTTTACTTTCGTTCGGGTCCTTAATTAACCGGAAGGATTGCATTTTCTAATAATAAAAACTACATTGTAAGAAAATTATTTGTGTCTTATTTACTGCTTCTTTTAATGGCAAGAAAACCCATGGAGAGCCCAAGCCAAGTTTTCCAATCCACTCATGTTGTGCATGTTATATTTGTACATTAGTGGTGAAGAGCTTTTCATAGGCAATTTTTACTCTTGTAGGTTTGCCATTGCCTGTTAAGAGGTGGTTGCCGTGTAGAAAAATTGTTTTTTCTACTTTTTGATTTTGCCTGCGCTGAGATCTAACTCCGGGCACTCTGCGTAACAGTCCAACGCGCTTTCTGTAATATTTTCAGAGATTCGGCACACGAAAGTCAATTTGCAATACAAAATTTGAGACCTATTCTTTGTTCGATATTTTAATCCATTGTAAAAATTGCAAAACACATCTGAGATGAGCTGACAAAATCGAGCACAGTTAACAAGCTAATGACAGATCGCGCTCAAGCGTCAGAATAGAGGACATTGGTGCAAACTTAGCGACAAACAGAATTTTTACAATCTCTTTAAGCGGGTGTTTTCAATGATCATTACTTTGTACTTTTTTGACCAAATTAATTTTATGTTAAAAATTACATATAATTTTCCTCTTGAGATTTTTGTGATCAGTTTTTAATTGACAAAAAGGAGATATTATCGATGAAGTTTGTATACAATTTAAGAATACAAAAAGCGGAATGTATTTTTAAACATTTTAGAAATGCATATCTGTGGCTTTTTGACAAACAACCTGTTTCCACATAAGAAGTTTCATCTTCTCTTCTAAATTGTACGTGGTTTTGCTTTTCAATATCTTTGCCTCTAGGTCTTTTACTTAGTTCAAGAGAAATAGCTCAAACTAAATATACTAGAAATTAGGAAATAAAATCAGAAAAACTTCATGAAATTGAAAAGAAAGTTCCCTGAGTAGACAAGTATCGCCATCTCGTATGTACCATATGAAAAGCCACCTTGGGTTTTATTTAATGAAACATATAATAAATTAGGTTTTGGTGCAAAAAAATTTATATTCTAATAATTTTGAGTTACAATATTTTCATAATGAACGATACATATACACAACTGTTCTTACACAAAATGTAGCCACCTTTCAAACAAGTGTTCGTTTAACATAATCGAACTAGTGTTGCCAGATTTGTGGGTACCAACGTCATCTTGAAACGATACTACTTTTTACACTCTCTCTTATCGCTTCAACCAGTTCAATGGAACGTCTTGGCCATTGATTAACGGCTAGTCGACGATCTCCCACTGTTCGAAACCAAACGACGAATAGTGTTGACAGACGGTGCTTGGTGGCCACGATATTTTCGAAGACGTGCACGTTGTTAACACAACAACGACTATTTTCAATGTATAGCGTCACTATTTCGGTGCATTGTTTCGATGTGAAGGGATTCATTGTTCAAATTGTACTGAATTGGCGTTTCAAAAACTTATTTACTCAAGTCAATTGATTGATAAATGTTAAAATTATTCAATGTTTACATACCAACATAAAATATGGCGCAACCTGTACATACCATATGCACATGTATCCATTTTTTTGGAAGCCACGTTTAATGATTAAAACATATACGTACAAACATGTACATTATAAAATGATGATAATATTGTTTTTTTTATTTACCAAAAAATTAGGCGACTTCTTCTTCTGTTAATGGCACATCAGGCAATGCTTTTCGCATCCATACATGTTGTGCGTGTTATATTTGGACATGAATGGAAGTTACCTACGGTTTTATGCCGAATCCGAACGGCGAAGTGGAAAGCTTTTGATATCAATTTTTACTCTTCTAGGTCTGCCATTGCCCTCCAAGAGGTGGTGCGGTGTAGATAAATTGTTTCTTTTGATAAGATCTCTTTCGATCTCGGTCTGTGCCGAGATTCTTACCCCGGTCACTATGCGTAGCAGGCCAACGCACTACCAAATACTACATGGCGACCACAAATTAAGCTAATATAACATATAGTAGTATTATATAGTGAAAGATAATGGATTTTAAGTGTAATGAACAAGCAAAAAAAAACCACTCACTCATTTTGTGCGTGTTATATTTGTACATGAATGGAAGGGATCTATAGTTTTATGCCGAATGCGAATGGCTACTTAAGTGAAAAGCTTTTCAACCAACATTCAGATTTCACACAAATAAAGTTCAGTTTATTAAATGTAATTTAATAAACTGATAATTAATTATTTAAAAAATATAATATAATTCATAAAAAAATTAATTCAAATATTATTAGCGGTTGCAAAATTGATTAATATTTTTCTTAAAGTTCTTAGTTAGAGACTGGACAGTACGTTCGATGACTACTGCATAGGCTGCCAAGAGGAAAATAGTGTTTTTTTTTACTTTTTTTGTGTTTGTTTGTGCCGAGATTCGAACCTCGCACACTCTGTGTAATAGTGCAACGCACTACCACTACGCTACGAAGACCACCAAGTATTGCCAGTCCCTGTCTTGACTGACAATAATTTATGACAAAACTATCCGGCTTGTCATAAAAAAATCGTGTAGAGACCTTATGACTATACTTGATTATGACATGTCATGTATGACAGAGGTTATTTCTGGACAATACCTTTGTCATAAACACAGTCATAAGTTTGATGTTTATATATAAAACAAAAGCAATTTCAGGAACTACTGTCAAATATTTTATTTAAGGAAAACGAGATAAAACATTTTTATTAATATTTTTAAAACTGTTTGTTTGACAGTCGTACTTAATTAAAACTTAATAAAACCCAAGTGCTTTACTTAATTATTGTAACGTATCAACATTTGTAAATATGGAGTTATACTTAGGTTTTTATTAAAAAAATACTCTGTTACGAGTATTTCTTTTGAAATTAAAAAACTTATTTTAACTTCTTGTAATAAATGAAGTCATACTTATGACAAAAAATTATTGATATTTTACGTAGACATTAAAAACCAACCAACATTCAGAATTCACACAAATAAAGTTCAGTTTATTAAATATAATTTAATAAACTGCTACTTTATTATTTAAAAAATATAATATAAATCATAAAAAAAATTTATTCAAATATTATTAGCGGTTGCAAAATTGTTTAATATTTTTCTTAAAGTTCTTAGTTAGAGACTGGACAGTACGTTCGGTGACTACTGCATAGGCTTGATTCCATCGATTTCGGAATTCTATATCGTTTTTGCAAACTTTCTTTGTTTTTCTTAGGGTTGCTCCATTATAGCCCAATATCTTTCAATAGGCCGAAGTTCCGGACAATTGGGGGGGATTTGCTTCTTTTGGGACCACTGTGACATTATTTTCCTTATACCATTCCATAGTTGACGTGGAGTAATGACTTGTGGCTAAGTCTGGCCAAAACAAACGGTTCCTTTGTGCTGTCCAATAAATGGTACAAGGCGTTTTTGCAAGCATTCTTCTATATAAATTCTGGAGTTAATTATTCCTGTCGTAATGAACGCCTTGCTCCGTAGACCGCAGGTGCAAATAGCTTGCCAAACCAAGATGTGTTTTGGAAATTTGGTATATTTTACTTCAGAGTATTTTTTGGGTGTTGCATCCCTATTCTTTGTTGTGAAATAGGCATTCCCAAGCAACTGGTTGAAATTTGGTATATTTTACTTCAGAGTATTTTTTGGGTGTTGCATACCTATTCTTTGTTGTGAAATAGGCATACCCAAGCAACTGGTTGAAGTCCGCCAGTAGGTCTCATCATCGAGGTCTCACAATCGAATTTGGTTAGGTAATTGTCAGCTTTCGGGCACGCGTCTTCGCTGCAACATCACGAGTCGACCTCGTGGGTTTAGCCCTATATGTATTAACAACTGTTTCAGCACTACTGGGTTATTTGGACCCTTTTTTAGCCTTCGGTTCTGAATATGGAGTTTCCCGCGTTGTAGTTGTTCATGACGTTATAAACCGTTGCTAAACTCGATATTAATTTACGGCGCTGCTCTAGTTTAAGTAGGTCCGAGATGAAAATGACTAATATAGAAAACATCGGCACTATTTGTAGATACTTTCCCTTGAAGATAACGGGGTCCTAACTTATGACAATTGCGTATAATGAATATGCAAAAATTGTACTTCACCAAAAAAAAAACCGAAGAGTATATATTTTTGGTAATAGACTTTGCTTCATCTGAAGTAGTTTGATAAAGAATCACTCATTACTATAGAGGCCACCTTTACTAATCCCAATTAAAATCTTAAATGAGCATTAGGAGTAAATTTGGAGGAGCTAACAGTTTTACGTACGAAGATTGAACCACTTCTTTGTAGTTGGTCTGAATAATACCATCAAGCAGTTTCATCTTACCCTCCCAGGAATCTGATTTATACCGATTGAGCATTTGCATAGCCGTTCCTAACATTTCATATAGACCACCCGAACGAATAGATTATTTCGTTCGGTCGGTGTGTTCGCTATAAAATGTTCGGGCGGTGTGAACTGTGATACTCAAAACGAATGTAAAATCTATGTTCGAGATGATCGGACCGAGTTCGATATGCTTTGGCGAATCCAATGTTGCACATTTATGTACCTAATGATAAGCACGAAAATGTTACGCCTAGATTGTTTTATGTAGTTTTTACTATTTCAAGTTTTTGATTTCAAAGGTTGAGGAAGAAGTTTTCTGAGATAGGTTTCTAAAATGAATTTGGTTTTTTTTTGTCGATTCAAAGACGTGCTCTTGCATTCGTTCCTATTCACTAGGAACGTTCTCCTGTTCTCCACCTTCAACGTTCGTAGGCCCAATGTTTACAGTTTTTACAAAAATTGTTCAAGAGATTAAATTTAGTTTTACTCGAGTTATCGTGTTCATAAATTCACTTGGCTATCTTAATTTATATACAGGGTGGACAACATATAATTTGTAATTTGTTTTTTCTGTACATAAGAAACGAATAATGTTTTTCAATGTAGTTTTTATTATTCGAAAATACATTCCTTCCGGTTAATTGTTGAACACTATTTCATTCAAACGACTTCATCGGCTGGCCTTGCAGTATCCCATACACTCAACCCAATTTTTCAGTACATTTCAGCCTCAATCATTGCTGGATGGTTAACGTAACACTTATCACCTCATAAATAATAGCCCACATCAAACTGTAGGTCCCTTCCATTCATGTACAAATATAACACGCACAACATGAGTGGATGCGAAAAGTTCGGCCTAGGCCCTCCATGGGCTGTTGTGCCATTAACAGTAAAGTAAGTAAAGTAAATACGAATTACATTAGAGTTGCCACACTCAAAATAACCAGTAGTTCATATTCCAATTCTTACGCTGTATATATGTGTTCATACGTATGACGCCTAATTGTGAGCGTTATAAACAACCGTTACTCGGTCAAAACCAATATACCCTGTACACACTGTGTAGGGTATAAATATAGAAATAGAAGTAAAGCAGTTACGGAATTTAAATACATTTTCCGAAATCGGTAATTATAATGAGATCTACGAAAATTTCCCATAAATTTCGGTCAACGTTTCTTCTTTCTCTTTCTTTGTCTATGTCTAATTTTTTTCCTCAACCCTCTGGACCATTCTAGCACATTTTTCCTCCAGCTTCTCGAAAATAAGACCAGTGCTATTTTCCAATTTCTTGTCGATGTGCTCAGTTTATTATTGTATCAGCTGCTGCTCAGCTCGTTGTTGCCAAATTGTTGTTACATCAGCTGTCGCTGTTCTGATTTTTATTTCTCAGTTTGATGATGCATCAGTTGCAGCATCATTTCCATATTATTGGCCATTGAATCTGCCTTGGCACTATTCCTTATTCAGATTCACTATACTTACCTTTTCAAGGTTTCATCTACGTTGATTCCTTCTGCTTCCATAGCACTTCTTAAATGCAGTTGTAGCTCCGATTTATTACCACTTGTTGGCAGATTCAAACAAGGCAACTCTTTTTTAAGTGGCTCTACTATCAGCTAATCGAGCTTCATCATTTTAACACAAACCCACTTCTAACAAATTATTACCATTATTTAGTTTCTACTATTTATTCTCTACAAATAAAAAGGTTCGATCACTGGATTGTATTAAAAGCAAATTATTGCAACTTTCTCATTTTGACCACGAAACAAAACATTTAAAAATTACTTCACAATTACATATATAACACTTTTTGTATTTTTATTAAGACTGTATAACTGGGGTTCACTGTATTCCGCTGTTGGAGACGTATTTATAACACAGATTTCATCGCTGTCACGAACATTCCAGAGCTCTTTGAAGTTTACAGATGATGCTAGGTTTTATTTCATTAGTTAACATAACCAAGAACATTAGCCTGGCCACGTGCTAGGTTAAGAAAGTACAACTCTTCCGGTTAATTGCGGAACACTATTTCATTTAAATGGCTTCTTGGCTGGCCTTGCAGTAGAACATACGATCACCGCAATATTTCAGTACATTTTCTATTGTTGGAGCTGTACTTGACCGATGGCTGCACTTTAGGACCTTCAATCATTGGTGAATTGTTAACGTAACTCTTACCTTTAATGGCTACCTACATATAGTAGTCCATCAGAGTCAAATCGTAAAGGCATGGTGGCCAAAAATGCTGCTGGAATTGCTATAGCCCAATCCAAGCCTAAGGATTATGTCAGAAAACTCAAGTACGATAGTGACCTAAATTAATGAAAAGAGAAGACTAAAGAGAGAGTGACAAGCTTCTAGATCGCTGAACCTTAAAAAATATTTAAATAATTGTTCCCGGTAGCTTCGCAGAACGTTACAAAAAAAGAAAACGGTTTTCAGGAGTATCTATTGAATCTTGGGGCCACATAAATACCCAAGCTATCTGTCAATCAAAACTTTCTGCACTAAACATAAAAGCTACACTTCAAAAAGTTGCCCAATTACAGCTGGGGTCCCACAAAGGAATGTCCTTGGTTATTCTACCTGTTATTCCTCAGAATAACAAAGCATAATTTACAGCGTGTCCCATCCAAATGCTTATACAGCAAGAGATACATTTTTTTTCAAATAATTTGTTTTTCTTAACTTTTTGTTTATTAGTATTTTCCATTTAATATATTTTACATTTTAAGTATTATTTTCAAAACACTCGTCTTTAACTTTGATAACGTGCGAAGACGTATCGGAAAACTCTCGCAAGCCGCATGGAGATGGTCCTCTCGCAATTTAAATCAAATCTTTTGCAAATGATTTCTAAATTGATCTAAAATCGGTGGAAATTTTGTCAGATGAGATTCAATCATGCCCCATACACAGAAATCAAATGGGTTTAAATCCGGGGACGAGGGAGGCCAGAGATCTTAAGAAATAAAATCAGGAAAATTGCCCTTGCACCATTTTTGAACATCCTTTGCCGCATGTGCTGGTGCAGAGTCTTGTTGGAAGACCCATTTCTCATTTCCAAATAAGTTTGTGGCATGTGGAGTCACATGATCTTCCAATATTTTGGATCTGTAGGATCTGGCATTAATTTTGACTCCTCGTTACATGAATTTTAAGGGAAGTTAACCTTTTTAGCTGGGGTACCATAACATAATGCACGCTCTGAAATCTTTCCACCACCCGAATATTGGTAGGAATATCCTCGCTACTTGCCGTGTAAATCCTATAATTCTGAAGGTTAGGGATGCAACATAAAAAACTTCTCTTCATTGAATAGGATAAGAGAATTCGCGTGTTGGCGAAAGATCTCACGGCATCTATCGCACCGCTCTTTTTTCTGAACGACTGTGAGGCCATGAATTCGGTGTAAGGTCCAATCCCCAAGTCATGGCGGAGTATGCGTTGCAACGTGGACTTTTAAGTATTCATTTCCCTAGCCAGTT
Source organism: Palloptera scutellata (assembly GCA_958295655.1). NCBI lineage: Eukaryota > Metazoa > Arthropoda > Insecta > Diptera > Pallopteridae > Palloptera > Palloptera scutellata. The sequence goes on along the minus strand of OY282449.1, from coordinate 79,634,038 downwards.
GACGTTAGGGATTTCGGCGAATTCGCTCCTTCACTGCTGAAACTAGGTTTGTGGTTTCCTACTAGATCCACCTCTAGTAGGAGTATCAACGGTACCCGTTTTCCTTTACCTTTTCAGGATTTGATATATAAGTTGGCGGTTGATGCATTTTTTCTGGGTGGGCCTAAAAATTTCACAGTCGTTTACCCTGCAAATGCAATTGTAGATTTCTTTGACGCTTGTACATTATACTTTACTATTTTAACAATGCGAGTTAAAATAAAATATTGTGTATGTTTTTAGTTAGTTTATAACAATAAATTTTATAAAAAATTAATAAGAACGCGAAACGATCTTCACAGAATTTACTTTACTAACTTTACTTTTAATTGGCATAACAGCCCATAGAGGAATTAGGCCGAGCTTTTCACATCCACTCATGTTGTGCGTGTTATATTTGTACATGAATGGAAGGGACCTACAGTTTAATGCCGAATCCGAACGGCGAAGTGAAAAACTTTTCGTAGCAATTTTTACTCTTGTAGGTTTGCCATTGCCTGCCAAGAGGTGGTGCCGTGTAGAAAAATTCACAGAATTTGCAATCTTAAAATTAAGTAATGTGAAAGCTTTTGATTGGGACACGCTGTACATTCATCTACATGTGCTGATGAACCAGCAATTTTAAGTACCCATACTCCACACACTCCACATCAGCGACTGAAAACCTACAGGATCACCTTGAAACAATAGAGAAATAGTAACCGACTTGGAGAATAAAAGTAAATGAATCAAAAAGCGTCCATCTTACTTATGCGCTAAAAAGCTTGGAGCTTAACTCTCTCTCAATAATTGTCCTATTATCCAAAAAGATAGTTTTAATTACCTCAGCATGCACATTGATAAAAGATTGACAAATTTCGATAAAAAAGACCATATCAAAAATAAAAGCATCGAAACTTCATTGGTTGTTACATCAAAACATAAGCTGACCCTCGGCAACAAATTGCTTCTCTATTATTAAACATTTCTGGACTTGAATGCCATAAATTATGGAAAACTGCGTCGCCATCAAACGTGGAAAAACTTCAAAGATGGCAATCCAAAATGATCAGAACTCTCTTAATTTATACTAATTAATTTCGGTGTAAATTCAGACTACGCGAGGCCTTTAGTTTAGATTTAAAACAACTTATTGTTAGTTTCACAGTAATAATAATAATCATAATAACATTAACATTAAAAAAAAAAGTGAAAAAAAATAATAAATTTTAAATCAGGGGAATAAATTTCTTCATTGATTAAAATTTATGGAAAAATTTCAATTCCTATGAGTTTATTATAAAATTTCACATTTGTTTTAAAGGTTTTTTGTCACAATGGCTTACAGAACTGTAGATCTCTTTTAGAGAAATAACCTAACAAAGACATCCATTTAATTTATTAATATATAAGAAAATGCTACTGTTGAGGACATTACATTCGTACATAATTTTTTTTGTTTCGTACAAAAGGAATTATATACTATAAAATTATTATTAATGAAAGTTAGTTTTGAAGAATTGCTTTTGAAAAAAGTTTGGTGATATGTAATTTCAATTAAATTTAATTACGATGCATTTGTCGTTAAAACATGCGTTCGGAAGTACACGAAATGGTAGTAATTTCGAGGTGAGCATGTAGCTCAACAGATTACAGTTAATTTTGCATTTAAAAAAAAAACCTGTAACTGATATTTGGGGGGGCCTGGGGCGTAGGACACAAGGTAAAGTTCGTGACAGTCGCAGGTGCGTCCATGGTCGATCCTTGCGCTTCTACGTTTCAAGTCGACACACAGCCTCCTCGTGGCGTCCCCTGGATAGCGATCTGACAACCGTCAGTGAGTTAACTAATGTGTGCGGCGGGCTTCTCCACGGCCTTGAATGAATGGTTGTGCGTCGGGCTTGGAACCCACCACGTTAAAATACCCTCCAATGAAACCTCCAAACAAGCCTCGGATAATGAACCCCTCTAATGTTGACGACTCCCGCAAACGCCCAAAGGACAACGATTTACGGATATGCACCTGGAATGTCCGAACCCTCTACAGGGAAGGTGCCTCTATCCAGCTGGTGGATGTCCTCCAAAAATATAGAGCTGACATCACCGCTATACAGGAAATGCGATGGACGGGACAGGGGTATCCTGTGATATCTACTACAGCTGTCATGCGTCGAGACACGAATTTGGTGTTGGATTTGTGGTTGGGAAGAGACTGCGTCATCTAGTCTCGAGGTTCACGGGCGTGAACGAGCGCCTAGCCACTATCCGCAACAAGGCAAAATTCTTCAACATCAGCCTAATTTGTGTCCATGCCCCGACGGATGAGAAGGATGAAACGACCAAAGATGACTTCTACGAGCTCCTCGACAAAGCTTATGAGCATTGCCCCCGCCACGATGTTAAAATCGTGTTAGGCGACTTTAATGCCAAGGTGGGCAAGGAGAGTCTCTTTGGTCCGACGATCGGAAAATTCAGTCTCCACGACGAAGCCACCGATAACGGTATGAGACTGATCGACTTCGCCGCGGCACGAAACATGACAGTTAGTAGCACCAGATTCCAACATAAGGATATCCATAAGGCCACTTGGCTGTCCCCTGATCAAAACACACGGAACCAAATTGATCACGTTGTGATCGACGGAAGGCACGCTTCCAATGTACTAGACGTACGCACAATACGTGGTGCAAACATCGACTCAGACCACTACTTGGTTGCATCCAAGGTCTGCACACGTATATGTGTAGCAAATCGCGTACGGATAGGTACAAAGAGAAAGCTGGATGTCGAAAAGCTGCAATCACAACAGACAGCCAAAGTCTTTGCCAACCAACTTGCACTTCTCCTTTCGCAAAACACCCCTCAACTTGATGATATATGCGCACAGTGGACGCACATTTCCCGCTCTATGCGTACGGCTGCCGAAGAGGTGCTAGGCTACCACCGTCGACGGAGAAATATGTGGTACGACCAAGAGTGTCGCGATGCTACTGAAGCAAAAAACACAGTCTACAGAGCCACCCTGCAGTCAGTTGCAACGCGAGCTGCTAAGGAGCGATACAGAAAGTTGAGGAGGGAGGAGAAACGTCTTTTCAGGCGCAAGAAAAGAGATGAAGAAAGACGCGAGTTCAATGATATCGAAATGTTGCGGGACAGGAACGAGGTTCGAAAATTCTTTGAAAGAATAAGACGCCTGACTCTTGGTTTGAAGACCGGGGCCTCTTCCTGCAAGGATGAAGATGGAAATCTGGTGACAGATGTCCAGGGCATAATGAGATTATGGAGGGAGCACTTTTCGCAGCTGCTTAATGGCGAAGACGGCAATAATCCCGCCACTGCGGAACCCACTCCGGAAACCCCAATCACTGACGGCGTTGAAGTACCGCCGCCTGACTATGAGGAGGTCTTAACAGCTATTGCTCGGCTGAAAAATAATAAGGCTGCATGTGCAGATGGCCTGCCTGCTGAGTTGTTTAAGACCGGAGGCGAAGAGCTCAAAAAACGCATGCATGAGCTTCTATGCAGAATATGGTCAGATGAAAGCATGCCAAGTGATTGGAATCTCAGCGTACTCTGCCCAATCCATAAGAAGGGTGATTCCACGATCTGCGCCAACTACCGTGGGATCAGCCTTCTTAATATTGCATATAAGGTTCTATCGAGCGTACTGTGCGAAAGACTGAAGCCCATCGTCAACAAACTGATTGGACCTTATCAGTGTGGCTTCAGGCCTGGTAAATCCACCATCGACCAGATATTCACACTACGCCAAATCCTGGAAAAGACCCGAGAAAAACAGATCGACACCCATCATCTATTTGTCGATTATAAAGCCACCTTCGACAGCACGATTAGGGGTCACTTGTACGCCGCAATGTCTGATTTTGGTATCCCTGCAAAGCTCATTCGTCTTTGCAAAATTACACTGACCAACACCACCAGCGCAGTGAAAATTGGGACAGACCTCTCCGCACCATTTGATACCAAAAGAGGTTTCATACAAGGTGACTCCCTATCGTGCGACTTCTTTAACCTTATGCTGGAGAAAATAATTCGAGCTGCGAACATCGACATCTCTGGCACTATCTTCTACAAGAGTGTCATGCTGCTAGCATACGCTGATGATATTGACATCATTGGCAAAAACGCTCGAGCAGTCAGTGCAGCATTCTCCAACCTGGAAAGGGAGTCTCGTCGTGTGGGTCGAGTGGTGAACTAGGACAAAACGAAATACCTTGTGTCAACAAACAAAGAGTCACGGCGTCTTGGACAAAATGTCACTGTTGACAACTACACTTTTGAAGTCGTCAAGGATTTCGTTTATCTAGGATCCAGCATAAACACCAACAATAATGTCAGCCTTGAGATCAAGCGGAGACTAACTCTTGCCAACAGGTGTTACTACGGGCTCAGTAGGCACTTGAGAAGTAGAGCCCTCTCTCGACCGACGAAAATAACGCTCTATAAGTCCCTCATCCTTCCCGTCCTAATGTATGGCGCAGAGACGTGGACATTGACCATCAATGATGAGAGGCTGTTAGGAGCGTTCGAGAGGAAGATACTCCGTAAGATCTACGGTTCAGTATGTGTGGACGACGTGTATCGAATAAGATGGAATGATGAGCTGTATGAGCTGTACGCCGACACTGACATAGTCAAGCGTATAAAACTCCAGCGGCTTCGCTGGCTGGGTCATGTTGAGCGAATGGAAGAAAGCGCTCCGGCTAGAAGGGTGTTTTATTCGAACCACAGTGGAGGATCACGCAGAAGGGGACGTCCTAATCTCCGTTGGAAAGACCAGGTGCAGGGCAACCTGACTGCACTTGGCCTTATCAACTGGCGCCAGCGCGCGCATAGCAGAAGTGACTGGCGAAGCTTTGTGGAGGCGGCCAAGACCGATCATCGGTTGTAGCGCCAGCTAAGTAAGTAAGTAAGTAACTGATATTTTGAAGAGATAAGAATGAAGTCTATAAAAACCATTACCCAAATATTGACTTAACTTCATTAATATTTTTTTCATTCGTTCGGACGCTATTTATTTTTCCAAGTAATAACATGATCATTAATTCATATTTTATTATACACACAAAAAATAACTGAAGAAAACTATCACCATTGGGCCACACCTACTTATACACTTTTTCCTTTGATATTGCCCGTTACATATTCTAATCACTTTCTAATCATTTAATATTAAAAGCTTTTAGGGAAATCCTTTGACAGCCTGAGAGCAAAAGCGAAAGTGGGTTACATATATTTGCACGGATAAATTAATCTCTTAAATTTCAATATCAACGCTTTATTATCTTTATCATCGTTTGGCTACTTTTGATGTTTATTGCAATTTGTTCATGTTTAGAAATAATTAACGGAATTAAAAGATTTACTTGTAGTAATGTCACTTGTATTTATTAATCGTGTAAGTCTGGCATCAGTATATTGACGAAAATAACTAAAGGATGATTTTTTAAGAGCTTGGGGTTTCAACATTCAAAAAATACAGAAATTTTACAAATTTTTTAAAATTTTATTTGGATCTATCAATCAATTCCTGCCATTTACTTTTTAAAGACAATTTTCACTTAAATGTTGCCCGCGGCTACGCTTCAAGTGGTCCATTCTGAAGGTCCAATTTGGGCACATTTTTTCACACATTTTGGCCGGCATCTCACCAATGACTCGTTCAATGTTGGCTTCCAAAGCGGAAATCGTGTTTGGCTTGTCGCTATAGACAAGAGATTTAACATAGTATAGCCCCACAAAAAATAGTCTAACGGGGACAAATCACACGATCTTGGTGGCCAATTGACTACACCAAAACATGAGATTAACTGCTCACCAAATTCGTATCTCAATTGATTCATGGTTTCGCGTGCAGTGTGGCATATGCACCGTCCTGTTGGAACTAAATGTCGGCCGAGTTCAATTCCTGCATTTTCGAACGGTACCTTTCTCCATTGACCGTAACGTTGCGACCAATTTTGCGATAAACACATATTTCACAGAGCACGAATTTTGATAATAAATTTCAATAATTTGCAACCGTTGTTCAGGCGTAAGTCTATTCATGATGAAATGGCAAACCAAACTGAGCTTTTTTTTTACTTTGATACATGTCCAGAATCACGCGTGAACTATCAGAAATAGAAACGTCAAAAACTAAGTAGCAATAAAATCACCCTTTACAACACTAATATTGTAATTTTAAATTTTAATGACAATGAGATGGACCTGCAACAGCGAAATATAGGCAGTCACAGTTCGACAGTCTTAGTGTAAACACAGAGTGTGTAATATTGTGAAGAAACTTTTAAGTGTTTTGTTAAGTGGTGAAGTTGAAATAATTAGCTTTTAACACAATCTAGTTATCAAATCTCTTTTATTTATAACAGTATTTATTGAGAACAAAAATTCGGTAGGAACTATAACTATGCAATAGTTACAATAAATATTATTACTTTTAAATTCTTAGTTTAAATACAGTAAATTTCATAGCTATTCATTTGCTCAATTAAAAATATATTTATCTATAGAACGGGCTTCTACATGTCGGAACTACTGTATATGTTCGGCGAATATGATGAACGTGTACGACCTCTAACTTTCTGTATACGCCACTGGGCGAATACTTGTGGACTTACAAACCCTTCTCCTGGGCGTTGGATAACCAACTTTTCACTCACTTGTCTAGTGATATTCTTTTTACAACAAATGAAGGATCCAGTTTTGCCGACAATCAATATGCTTACAAAATCAGCTTCACAAGATGATGTACGCATTACCGAGAATGGAATAAATTGCACATTTGCTCGAGATTTACTTCGCATTGGATTTCATTGCCGAAATACTAATAAAATCAGTGAATTACTATTAAATTTTTTTGAATTTTATTCGCAATTCGACTTTAATAATAAGGCTATATCATTAAATGAAGGTCGTGCTATAACGAAACCAGATCATTCAGCTTTATATATAACAAATCCATTGGAGCAGGTAAGCATATTTTTAATTCAATAAATTTTTATATATACATTTTACGGTTGATTCAGAAGCTGTCAAACAGAGTGGTCGATACTCTTGCACTGAAGTAAGAAATCATGCAGCCTCTTACGAGCTAGAAAAGATTAAGTTTTTTCCGTCTTAATAGTCTTTTTCGTTATAAAGTACCTGTTCACGGTATTAGAAAGTTCATAAGCAATACAGTACAATGCTTCTAGCTATGTAACAAGTTTACAAGTTTGAAACCGGTAATTTTACCGGTAAGATAACACACGTTTATTTAAGAAAAATGGTTATACATTCAATCTTCAAAGTAATGGCCATTGCTAGACATTTTTCCCATCTTTGGCCATTTGAGAATCCCTCGCCAAAAAAAACTGTTCGTTTTTTGAGTCAAACCAGTCATCTAGTCATTTTTTCACATTTTCGTACGAATCGAAGTCTGCTCAGCAAGTGCGTGCCCCATTGATGAAAATAAGTGGTACTCAGATGGAGCCAAGTCTGGTGAATAAGCCGTATGGGGGAGGGCTTCCCAGCTGTACGAATCTAGCAATTCCCGAGTCTGTTTTGTGCGATGTGATTGTGTACTGCGATGTGATTGTGCATTGGTGCATTGACATCAAGAAAAATTACTTTTTGCTGCCTAGATTGATATTCTGGACGTTTTTGGCGCAAAGCACGGTTCAAATTGGCCAATTGTTGTTGGTAGCGTCGATCGGTAACTGTTTTACCTAGTTTCAGAAGGTCAAACCAGATAACACCTCGCTGATCCCAGAAAACACAGAGCATTGTCTTCTTTCCGTAGCGATTTGGCTTTGTTGTCGATTTGGCCGGTGTACCGGGCTTAACATACGATCTTTTACGTTAGCGATTCTCGAAATATATCCATTTTTCGTCGCCAGTAACAATTTGGTGAATATATGCAATTTTTTTGTACCTGGCGAACAACATTTCACAGGTGGTTTTTCGATTTTCTTACTGTCTTTCTGTCAATTCATGCGGAACACATCTTCCCACCTTCAAAATCAATCCCATGAATTATTGGGTCACGTTTAATTGTTCTGAAGGTGGTTCTTGCGTTTGACCATCAGCCTCTTTGAGTAAAGCTTGCAATTCGGCATCTTCAAACTTTTTTGGTGGTCTTCCACGTTCTAAGTTTCTCACATCAAAATCGCCACTTTTAAACTTATTGAACCACTCGTTGCACTGTGTTTTGCCTAGAGCGTGCTTGCCGTAAGCTTCCACAAGCATTCGATGAGATTCCAAAGCATATTTCTGCAATTGGAAACAGAAAATCAATGATGTCCGCATATCGTAGTTTGTAAGCACAAAATTCTAAATTTTTACGAGCGAAACAAAAATGTTGTTTTTTCATACTTGATTGTTTATGAACTGAATATTTTTGACAGAACTAAATGCGAAGAAATGGCGCCAATGATTTGGTTTGTAGAGTGTATAGTTTTACCTAGCGACACAGAGATGTCATTACTTGTTTCATACTTATACACCTGGTAAGTTTGATATTCTATAACACGACTCATCTTTTTTGTGCCTTAGTCTTTTATAATTCCTAAAGGGTCCTATTGTTCTGTTCTCTATGTAGTTTTCCCTTCTCAAATTTCTCTTGTTTATTATCTAGTTTTTGTTTTGGGTTCGTATGTACTAAACATTTTATGAAGTGAATTTTTTGGATTAGCGGTAAATAATTCTGAAATAATAAGTTGTACTTTATGGTAATCTCTTTCTCATTCGAAATGTAAGTATTCCTACATGGAATTTCTATAATTTATTTTCTACTTTTCTATTACATAGGTCTGTATGTTAGAATAATTTATATTTTCCATATATTTGTTAAATACTTATCGCTTCTTTTATGTAATCCAATTGTTCTTCTTCTGCTGAATGTGTCTGATAATTCGAAATTTGATTCATTTTCCTTTTATAGCATCTATATTTGGTAATGGGTATTTATCTGAAACGGTTATTTGATTTAACCGCCTATAGACGACGACAATTAAAAATTTTTGTAAACCCGATGCTTCTTTTTTTTTTTTTGGCATTATTATAATTGGAGAACTATATTTGCTCCTACATTTCCTTATTATGCCCTGCACTTCCATCATTTGACTTCTTAATTCCTCTTCATACTTCGGAGGATTTCTGGTTCTACCACAACTGAACAACCTATTAATGTACAACAGAATTGGTATTTGTTTAATTATCCCCCATCACGTTCAAATATACTCTTATATTTTTTTATTAAACTCTCAATAATACTTGCTTGTTTTCGTTAAGGTATTTTTTATATAAGTATTTAGAATATTAATGACTTTAGATTTGCCATAGCATAACAACAATTTTCACTTCAAAATGTTCACTGATCAGACTATTGTTTCGGAACTAGCCATAGTTCATCATCAGTGATATTAATCCATACTTACTAATATTCGAAAGGGAAACCGAGAATTACTGTTACAATAATTCTTCAAATATTTTCACTGAATGGTATTTTTGAAACAGCGTTATATGGGTAGTCAGATTATGTTTGTATAAGCGATACATTTTTCAATTTGATTTGTTTTTTTTTAATTTGGAATAATTGGTTTATCAGAATTTGGCAAGTTTCTATTGTGAGAATATATTTAGTGTACTAAATACTCTTTTTTGTGGTTTAACTTCCCTTGTACTTCGAGTACATCATAATTAATTATGGTTTTTGGCACTAATAGAAGACTCACCATTATTTAAAATCACCAATTGTTCTTTGATATTAATTTCTTTAACATTTGCTTTTACCCAATCCATCCCTACATATAAGTCGTAACGCCTGTTGAAGTACATAGCTAACCATCTCATACAAGTATTTTGTGGGTATTTAAATTCAGTTGGGCAGATTGTAGCTACCGTTATACTTTTCATATTAGCTTCGCTTTCAGTAGTATTAATACTTTGGATTTGTCGTCTATTATTTAAAGTTAGAAACAGTATTTTGATTTAGTATACTATACGGTGTATCTCTGTATACTGCCGATAACGTAAACGTCCATGGGTTGGTGGCTTGTATTTGTTATTCTTGTTTGTGTAGTATGATAATGATTGTTTGACTATCTGTTATTGTTATAAAAATTATTATATTGTCTTATATTTTGTTGGCCACTATTATTTTGTGTATTGATATTTTGTCTAAAATTTTGACTTCTACCATACTTTTGATTGCTACTATAACTCTGTCTTATTTGTTGAGTATTTAGTTGATTATTACCTCATCTAGGTTCCCCTTGATTACATCTATTATGTTACTGTGTATGATTAGTATAATTAAGTACTGACATTTTTGTATTGTCGATTTAGATTGTATCTTGCTAGGACGTGAATCATTATTTTATGCATTGTGATTGTTATAATTGTTGTTTTTTGTAATTTTCACCATCTTTATTATTATAGTTTTTATACATAAATCTTATAATTATACTCTAATCGAACTACTGGTTATTTTGAATGTGGTAACTCTAATGCTATTCGTATTATGAGAAGAAGTTACAGTGAATGGTGTGCGCTACCGCACAATAATAACTGATTATTTATTTGTGACATATGTTAGAAGATATGGGCTTTGGTTCCAACAGGATGGTGCGCCGTGTCACACAAGCCATGTAACAATCATTAATTTGCGTGGGAAGTATGAAAATTGCTTTACTAGGCGTTTTGGTGAGGTGCATTGGCCACCACGGAGTTGCCATTTGACGCCTTTGGACTATTATTTGTGGGGAGCTGTTAAAGATAAGTGTTACGCTAAACGTCCAGCACATCGGCATGCATCGATCAAGTATAGCAGCATACAGTCGAAAATGTACTGAGCAATTGGGTTGATTGCATGAGTTGCTACAAGGAGAGCCGAGGAAGTCATTTGAATGAAGTAGTGTTCCACAATTAACAGGAAAGAGTGTACTTTCAAATAAAAAAACAGCAGTGGAAAAAAATTATTCGTTTCTTATTTACACCAAAATCAAATTGCAAATGGTCTATCGTGATACTTGTACACTGCAACAAATATATATGAGTATATGAGTTAGAGTTACATTTATTTTGACTCTTGGTTAGGCTGAAATAAGTGAATCACATTGTTCTTGTTCTTGTTTTTGTATATTTTGATTTGTTTTGTGGAATAGTTTTTTACATTTGTTGTTGGTATATTTTAAGGCATTTTGTTCATTGTGTATTAATATCATATTTATTTGTACGAACACTACAAGGCTGTGAACTTTCGAAATCGGGATTATAATCGACGGCAACATTTGCAGCATCAGATATGACACCTTCATTGAGTCAAAGTATGTACGATTTTTTCCGGTAGAGAATTTTATAGGCCTTTTAACTTAAATTCAATTCTACTCTTCTTTTTAGCTCTTGCGGACAAGCAAGCTCTTGCTTAAGTGGTTCTTCTTAATTTTTCTTTGAATGGCATACAAGCCCATTTAGGGCCTAGGCCGAGCTTTTCGCATCCACTCATGTTATGCGTGTTACATACTACTGTGGGCAAAAGTTAGTAAGACTTTTTAATTTAAATTTCGCGCGGAAACCCATTCATCAAAATATTATTTTTTTAAGGTTGGTATGACTGTCGGTGACATCTGTGACAAATGTCACATCAAAATAATCATTAGTGTTTAGTATACGCTTGTCTTTCTGAAGTACAAAAAGTGCATTCGGCGATGGTCACAATGAGTGAAATTATTCAACAAAGAAGTTCCATTAAATTTTGTGTGCGGAATCAAATTTCTGGTGCCAAAACGTTCAGCAAAAGGCCTTCGGTGATAATTGTACGTCGCGAGCCAGTGTTTTTGATTGGTACAAATTGTTCAAAGATGGTCGAGAACGCGTTGACGACGAACCACGTCCAGGACGGCCATCAACATCAACTGATGATCAACACGTCAATAAAATCAAGGAATTGGTGCTCGAGAATCGACGATTAACAGTCAGAGACCTTACTGGCATCGTTGGAATATCGGAAGGATCAGTGAAAACCATTTTAAAACATCATTTGGTGGGCCTAAGAAGAGTGAATGCACGATTGGTTCCAAAATCACTGCATTGGTTTTACGAGACCATTTTGCCAAAAATTCGACTGACATCGTTCCGCAACCACCCTATTCGCCTGACTTAGCACCGTGTGACTTTTGGCTATTTTCTAAACTCAAAAAACCGCTTCGTGGACACCGTTTTGAGTCAATTGAAGACATTAAACATGAATCGCTAAGCGCATTGAAGGCTATTCCGGAAATTGACTTTAACAACTGTTTCGAGAATTGGAAAAAAAGTTGGCACAAGTGTATTGGTGCCGGGGGGGGATTACTTTGAAGGGGACGAAATAGATTTGGAAGAATGAATAAACAAATTTGAAATTATTAACTAAGTCTTACTAACCTTTGCCCACAGTAGTATGGACGGGACCTACAGTTTTATACCGAATCCGAATGGCGAAGTGAAAATCTTTGCATAGGCAATTTTTACTCTTGTAGGTTTGCCATTGCCTGCCAAGAGGTGTTGACGTGTAGAAAAAGATTTTTTTTTACTTTTTGATTTTGCCTGTGCCGAGATTTTAACCTTGGACACTGTGTAGCAGGCTAACGCGCTACCAACTACACCACAGCGGCCATCACTGCAATAAAATATGTAAATCATACGTAATGGCGTACACGATAAAATTTATACTTACAGTTTCTTTATAAACATTTTTAAATACATACTTGTGATTAGAGTAGGCTTTGATTTTTACAAAAGACTAGTTATCCACAAATTGTTGTGATTTCGTTTTTAATATGAGAAAATTCTTTAAACGAAATAATAGACACGAAGCTTGAGCGACGAGGTAATATATTGGACATTTTACTTGAAAATACTTCATGGACCTAAAAGAATTTGCAAACCTAGCGAATGTCAGCATTGTAACGGTAAGGCGAACCATTAACAGGTATAAAGAAAATATTTCTGTTGAGAGTTAAGGGATCCGGCAAAAAAATGTGTGGACACGTGGAACACATGGGCTTTAGGTAAAGCTCACTTCAAGAGAAACCCTAATGCATTTGTCCGCGATACTGCTTCCAAACTTGGAATTTCTAAACGTTATGTCTAAAAAATTAAAGGTTCGTTCTAAATCATATAAGATGCTAAAGGTTCCAGATAGAAGCGAAGAAAAGGAAAATAAAGCCAGAAGGATATACGAAAATGTCCTTACAAAATTTAAATGCTGCCCAAGCTAGAGGCCCAGTCAAATTTCTCAAAATTGAAACTTTGGTAAACATTGGTTCCATAAATCAAGAATTTTACATAGACGAGTGCTTCAAAAGGTGTATTTTACCATTTTTCATGAAGTCATGATGTCCCAGTATTCTTTTGGCCTGATCTGACTACTTTACATTAAGCTAAGAAAGATATGAAATGGTACGAGGATAATAGAGAAACTATTGTCGTAAAGGAATGTAACCCATCAAATTACTCAGAGTTACGTCATATTGAACTTTAATCGGTTATGGTAAAGCATAACCTCAAAAAAGTGGAGAACTGGGTTAGTGGAGAACTTTTAGTGGTTCGTTTATTCAGATCGTTGGCCACAAGAGTAAACGATGATAAATGAAAAGTCGAAATTATTTAATTGCTAGTTTCCAGCAAAATAAAATCTAAATTTATTACTCATATAGTCACTTGTGTATCATGAGTAGGGTGGCAACAGTGATATTCTGTATACACTACACCCTTACCCTTTAAGAAAAATTATGGAAAGAGTTAACATATGTTTGACAATGTCTTATTTGTAAATTCGGTTCCTCTATCAGATTTAAAAATATTGGAGTGAACATATTTTTAGTGATTTTGCTGTTTTGACGGTATGCTTTGACGTTGGAGAATGCTATTACAAATTTTGTTAGTTCACATTACACCATGAGAATGTATCGGTATTCGTTTGAAATTCTTAACGAGCCTACGGTGTCAATTGATATTACTTCGAACTGTTGTCTGTGTGTCTTGTTTGTGGTTATTTCCTGCATTAAATTTAAAAAAAAAATTTTTTTAATATTATTTTAAATATTATTCATATTTTTCCACACATATCTCTGTTTTAATTTTAGGGTTATTTTTCTAACGCCCTTCTAAGGGCCCTCCGTTTGTGGCATTATGGGATTCGTCAATCAGTTTATACCTTGTGAGAACATCTGTTACTCTCTTAGGGGTGTTATAAATTATGATTTTTAGTTGAGGGCTTTCTTTATTTAGCATTATGGTAGCATAAGTATTTTTAAATTCTTCGTATACCTATATACTGTAAATATTTCATCATTGTTTGCATTTGAGAGCTCTTTTATATTCGCTGCATTATTGCTGTATCGACCTACGTGCACAAAATTATCTTGGATATGTGTTTACAATTATACAGTTACTTACTTAGCTGGAACTACAACCGATGATCGGTCCTGGCCGTCTATAAAGCTTCGACAGTCGCCTCTACTATGTGCGCGGTGGCGCCAGTTGATAAGGCCATGTGCAGTCAGGTTGCCCTGTACCTGGTCTTCCCAACGGAGATCAGAACGTCCTCTTCTGCGTGCTCCTCCACCCTGGCTCGAATAAAACTCTTCTAGCTGGAGCGCTTTCTCTCATTCGGGCTATATTTGAATACGCTTGACTATGTCAGTATCGGCGTACAGCTCATCGTTCCATCTTATTCGATACACGTCGTCCACGCATATTGGAGCGTAGATCTTACGAACTATCTTCCTCTCCAACGCTTCTAACAGCCTCTCGTCATTGATGGTCAATTTCCACGTCTCGGTTCCATATATTATGACGGGAAGGATGAGGGACTTATACCATAGAGCGTTATTTTCGTCGGTAAGTATAATTGTCAACAGTAACATTTTGTCGAAGACGCAGTGACTCTTTGTTTGTTGAGACAAGGTATTTCGTTTTGTCCTCGTTCATCACTAGACCCACTTGACGAGACTCCCTTTCCAGATTGGAGAATGCTTGTAGAAAATATTGCCAGGGATGTCGATGATCGCAGCTCGCATTATAAGGTTAAAGAAGTCGAAAGATAGAGAGTCACCTTGTCTGAAACCTCTTTCGGTCAGTGTCATTTTGTAAGGACGAATTAGCTTTGCAGATACTAAAATCAGACATTGCGGCGTACAAGTGATCCCTAATCGTGCTGTCGAAGGAGGCTTTATAATCGACGAATAGATGATGGGTGTCCATCTGTTTTTCTCTGGTCTTTTCCAGGATTTGGCGTAGTGTGAATATCTAGTCGATGGTGGATTTACCAGGCCGGAAGCCCAGTTTGTTTACGATGGGCTTCAGTCTTTCGCACAGTACGCTCGATAGAATCTTATGCAATATTAAGAAGGCTTATCCCAAGGTAGTTGGCGCAGATCATGGAATCCCCTTTCTTATGGATTGTGCAGAGTACGCTGAAGTTCCAATCACTTGGCATGCTTTCATCCGACCATATTCTGCATAGAAGCTCATGTATGCGTTTTTTGAGCTCTTCGCCTCCGGTCTTAAACAACTCGGCAGGCAGGCCATCTGCACCTGCAGCCTTATTGTTTTTCAGCCGAGCAATGGCTGTTAAGACCACCTGATAGTCAGGCGGCGGTACTTTAACGGCGTCTTATTCTTTCAAAGAATTTTCGGACCTCGTTCCTGTCCCGCAACATTTCGATATCATTGAACTCGCGTCTTTCTTCATCTCTTCTCTTGCGCCTGAAAAAAAGTTTCTCCTCCCTGCTCAACTCTCTGTATCGCTCCTTAGCAGCTCGTGTTACAACTGACTGCAGGGTGGCTCTGTAGCATCGCGACACTCTTGGTCGTACCACATATTTCTCCGTCGACGGTGGTAGCCAAGCACCTCTTCAGCAGCCGTACGCATAAAGCGTCCACTGCACGAACATATCAAGTTGAGGGGTGTTTTACGATAGGTGGAGTGCGAGTTGGTTGACGAAGTTTATCGATATTACCATAATTTGAATTTCCTTATATTCTTGACTGGAGTATTAGACATGCATTTCCATATTTAAAGTTGATCAGGCTTCTGGGCTAAGCATTGGTCTTTATCATTAATTTCATCTTTATTTTTATTTTCCTCTTTATCGTCCATTTTTGCACTTGTTATTATTAGTGTTCTCTTTGCTTTTTAGTGTATCTCAACGTTTTCAGTGTGTCAGAATCGAGTTATATTCTGGATAATGCTTCGGCATTAGTATTCTTTTGTTCCTTTTTCTATACGGTTTCAAAATCGTAGACGCTTTAATCTAATCTTATTCCTGTCATCTTAGAAGAAGGATTCTTATGTGAAAATAAAGATATTAATGGGCGGTGGTCCGTTACCATATATTTCGCGCCATAAAGGTATGAACGGAATACATTTATTACCCAGTGACTGGCTAAAGCTCTTTCTATCACGGGTTTGTTCAAGTGATGTTTTGCAGTGATTTACTTGGGTATGATATCATGTCCTATCTCGCTTTACGAGAGGATTGCACCCAATCCATATTGTGGTCGCTGTGGCATAGTGGTATTGCGTTGGACTGTTACGCAGAGTAGCACCTATCAATCTACCTTCCAATTAACACAATGCTCAGTATAAATAGGGGTAGACCATGTAAGTATGTTGACTGTAATATAAAAAAAATCTGTGGTAAGAATGAAAGGTTTGTCAAAGTTTGGATATTGTAAGATTGGCGGATTGATGAGCTTGTCTCTTAATTTGTCAAACGCGTTTTGACATTTTGGAGTCCTTTCAAATTCAGCATTGTTCTTTAAAAGTGCGTTCAGATCTTTTGTTATGTCTACAAAGTCGGAAATAAACCTTCTGTAGTAATTGCAGAATTCTACGAATCTTCTTACATTGAGTAATTCTTAATGGCTTCAAATTTGGCAGGGTCTGTTTTAACTCCTTCTCGGGTAATTAAATTGTCCTAGGTGAACTACTTCTGGACGTAGAAAACGACATTTGTCAGGGTTTAGTATAAGATTGTATTCCATTCATGTACAAATATAACACGTATAGTACAACATGAGTGGATGCGAAAAGCTCGGCCTAGGCCCTCCATGGGTTGTTGTGCCATTAAAAGTAAAGTAAAGTAAAGTATAATATTGTATATTCACAATCTATCTGTCTAATACTTGAATTAAATTTTTTTATTGTGGTGCTGATGAAGACTGCATTAAAATTTATTTGCAGTGGTTCTGTTTAGGTTTAGGTTTTTCGAAATTACTTCGTCTTTCGTTGTATTTACAATTTTAATATGTGTTATGCCTTTTTTTTGGTGCTAATGATTGAAACTTCTTCTTGTATCTCTTTGTTAAATATTACCTGATCTTCGCCTAATTCTAATTTAATGGGTATAATGACTTCGATCCGTGGGGGCATTTCAATTTTCAACTGTTGAAGTTGTTTTGCATGCATTGGTAGAAAAATGGTTGTTTATTTGAGTGAAAGTGTAAATGTTTCATAATCTATTTTACTTTAAAAATTTTTTTGTACCTGTTGGAAATTATGTAGAAGTGTGTAGTTAGTTTTGAATAGCTACATTTTATTGGCCATTTTGTTTAACATGTGCTATGGAGGTGAATTTATTTATTTTATGAAATATCGATAACAATAGAAATCAATAGAAATGATTGCCAGTCGGAATTGAATATTTCATAAGAATATTTAACACTGAGAAGACAAATAATGACAAATACATCCCTAATGACAGCTGATGTCTTTATTTATATTTGAGATTATGTGCAAATTTTGTTATTAAATGGAAAATAAATGTTTATTTTTTTGTTTATTTAAATTTTTACTTATTTTTTTTTCGGTCTTCGATATTTCATATGTATTGTATATCCTGTGCTTTATTTTTATGACAAACTGTTTTTTTCGTTTTTGAACGTTCGCGATAGGATTTTTGTGCAAACCAGGGATGTTAAGCAACATAATAGCTATACATAGCAGCTATAGTTATACGTGATATCTTTGCGATATATGTTGTTGCTTTTCTATACAATTATCGCAAATAGTTATACAAACTAGTTGTAAACATATAGTATATTATATATAAGTATTTGAAATACCTGCATCTGTCTTCTTCATGTACTGGATTCTCATTTTCTAAAATGTGTATCTCATTGTTGTCTAAATCTATTCTACTAAGGAAATCTGCTATTTTGTTATCTTTTCCCTTTATATCTAGGCATCATATTCTCCAAGTTGTATTGACCAATGTTGGAGCCTCCTGGGATTTATATCCTTCCCAGTGTGTTTGTTTTGCAACCACTTAAGTGGCTGATGGTCTGAATTCTTTATCAGCTCTTTTTCGACCGTCGCATAAGGAAAGTTGCTTTCATTTGATTGAAGTTTATTGTTCAAATTTTTTTGTTAAAATTTGGGTACTTTAATATGGGGTAGTCAGAAAAGTTTTATTTTTTTTATTTTTTATTATATATTATATAAAGCAAGCTGTCTTTTAGACATTTAACAATAGATTTATAAATAAATAGAATTTAAAAAATAAAAAATAAAAACATTAAAAAAATAAAAACAAACATGTATGGTGAGTGACACACTAGTAGTAGGGATATGTATGTTCTGGCACAGGGGAATAAGGAATGGGGATCGGGGAAATGAGGAATGTGAGGATGAGATAAGAGGTGAGGAATGTGGAATGAGGAATGTGAGGATGAGATAAGAGGAGTGTGGAATTGGTGGATAATTTCTATTTTTCCGCAAATATAAATGGTAATTACAGAAATCGGTGTCAAATTTTATATGGCTTGTTTGAATAGCAACCAGGAGAACAGAAATAACAAACAAGCATAAATGGAAAATATATTTAATTATTAATTTCATATAGAAAGGAAATTGTTTGTGTTTTTGATCATCTCTTGCTATCACATATATTTGTGCACAATAGTATCCTTCATAAACCTGCAGGTTATGCTTCAGCATGTTCACTTTCTTTAAAGGGTGATAATGGGATTGAAAATTGTTTATGTTTTTATCATCTCTTGCTGCCGCATATATTTGGAGTACTCGTATGTTATTTATGATTCATGATGTAAGTTGTTTGATTTTCTTATAGAATTCTAATATTTGGTTTCTAAGTCAACAGGAGCACAGAAATAACGAACAGGCATAAATGGAAATACGTTTTAAGGGGTATTATAATGCATAGATACTTAAATGAAAATACATGCACATTTTTTATAAGTATTTACTAATCTTTTATTTTTTAGGAGGTAAAATATTCATTAGTATTTTAGAGAATAGCGTTTATATTTATTCATGAATTATGTTCTTTTGTGAATCCTAACCATTTCACAAATACCTTTTCTCCGTTGCGTTTTAAAACCTTTTCAACCAGATATAAGCTAGGATATTTTGTTTTCTTTAATTCCATTTCATAAAATTCGCCTTTTATTACATTTCCTTTATAATCTTGTAATATGTATGTAATAGGGTTAGTGTTTGTATTATCTTAATATTAAAAATTTCAGTGGTCCAATTAGGTGTGTATCCTTTTTTAGGTATATGAAATTTCTTCAAGTTACTATAAACTGAGTTTAACAATAAATTTTCAACTGCAGAATCCACATTACGAGGTGGCATTTTTATTGTTCGATGAATTTTTTTTTCTTATTTATTTTTTTTTTTTTTTTATTGCATATAAGGTTCTATCGAGCGTACTGTGCGAAAGACTGAAGCCCATCGTCAACAAACTGATTGGACCTTATCAGTGTGGCTTCAGGCCTGGTAAATCCACCATCGACCAGATATTCACACTACGCCAAATCCTGGAAAAGACCCAAGAAAAACAGATCGACACCCACCATCTATTTGTCGATTATAAAGCCGCCTTCGACAGCACGATTAGGGATCACTTGTACGCCACAATGTCTGATTTATGTATCCCTGCAAAGCTCATTCTTTGCAAAATGACACTGACCAACACCACCAGCGCAGTGAAAATTGGGACAGACCTCTCCGCACCATTTGATACCAAAAGAGGTTTCAGACAAGGTGACTCTCTATCGTGCGACTTCTTTAACCTTATGCTGGAGAAAATAATTCGAGCTGCGAACATCGATGGCACTATCTTCTACAAGAGTGTTATGCTGCTAGCATACGCTGATGATATTGACATCATTGGCAAAAACGCTCGAGCAGTCAGTGCAGCATTCTCAACCTGGAAAGGGAGTCTCGTCGTGTGGGTCTAGTGGTGAACGAGGACAAAACGAAATACCTTGTGTCAACAAACAAAGAGTCACGGCGTCTTGGACAAAATGTCACTGTTGACAACTACACTTTTGAAGTCGTCAAGGATTTCGTTTATCTAGGATCCAGCATAAACACCAACAATAATGTCAGCCTTGAGATCAAGCGGAGACTAACTCTTGCCAACAGGTGTTACTACGGGCTCAGTAGGCAATTGAGAAGTAGAGCTCTCTCTCGACCGACGAAAATAACGCTCTATAAGTCCCTCATCCTTCCCGTCCTAATGTATGGCGCAAAGACGTGGGCATTGACCATCAATGATGAGAGGCTGTTAGGAGCGTTCGAGAGGAAGATACTCCGTAAGATCTACGGTCCAGTATGCGTGGACGACGTGTATCGAATAAGATGGAACGATGAGCTGTATGAGCTGTACGCCGACACTGACATAGTCAAGCGTATAAAATTCCAGCGACTTCGCTGGCTGGGTCATGTTGAGCGAATGGAAGAAGATGCTGTGGTGGATGTTTTTGTTTTTTTTTCTCGGGTCATTTCCAGTGTTCAGTGTAGTGCAAATATCTGGTCGATGATGGATTTACCAGGCTTGAGGACCAACCAATAAGGTTCTATCAGTATGTTGACAATGCGCTTCAGTCTTTCATACAGGACGAGGGTAAATCAATAAGTACCCGCGTTAGGAATGAAGAGGCAAGTTTTTCAGTTTCATTTGTCAAACTCTTTAAAATACGCTTCCGTCTCGACGATAACCTCCTCATTTGAGCTGAATTTTTTTTCCCCCAAGCCACGTTTTCATGTTGGGGAACAGAAGGAAGTCGCAGGGAGTCAAGTCGGTCGAGTACGGTGGGTGCGGCAGCAATTGGTAGTTCCATTCATGCAATTTGGCCGCGACAATTCCGTATCCGCCTGTTGTCCACCGTAAGCGACCGCGACACCCATCGGGTGCACCTTTCTCATGCTTAACCTATCATGTAAAATATTAATTTCCGTTCCGTACGACACTGCTCCGGCCTCTGCTACTTCGCGCACTTTCATTTGGCGATCAGCGAGAATCATGTCGTGGACCTTCTCAACGATTTAATCGGTAACGCTCATCAAAAACAGATGTAGGACCACGTTTAAATTCGTTGAACCAATATCTTACGATTGTCATAGATGGTGAAGGGTCCCCACAGACAGCGTCCTAATTCGCTTTTATTTCTTCGCATGTTCCATCCAAAAATAAAAAGCGAATTACGGATCGATATTGTTCTTTTTCCATTTTATCGCGAAACACGAAACACGTGTGATACTAATGACTGCCAAATAAAAACTAACCCATGAATTAGTTTGAAATTTAGTGTGGTTTCGTGTGAAAGGTGGCAGACGCCACCTGTCTTCACACACGGGTACTTACTGATCTACCCTCGTACGCTCGATAGAAAAAAGGCTGAACCCACGGTAGTTGGCGGAGATCGTGAAATCACCTTTCTTGTGTATTGATCATAGAATCCCGAGGATCCAATTACTTGGCATGCTTTCATCTGAGCACATTCTGCATAGAAGTTCTTGCATGCGTTTTCGCCTCCACTCTTAAACAACTCAGCAGGCAGGCTATCTGTACCTGCAGACCTTCTCATAGTCGGGCGGCGGTACTTCAACGCTATTACTGATTGAGGTTTCCGGAGTAGGTTCTGCAGTGGAAGGTTTATTGCCGCCATCGCCATTAAGCAGCTGCAAAAAGTGTTTCCACCATAACCTCATTATGCCCTGGTTATGTGTAACCAGATTCCGTATTCGTCCTTACAAGAGAGTCCCCAGTCCATAACATCTCGATATCTTTAAACTCACGACCTTCTGCTTCTCTTTTCTTGCACCTGGAACTATAATTTTTTGATGTGATAATTTCGTAATTTTTATGTAATAATTTTGATGTAATAATTTTGACGTGTTAATTTATATTGATGTGATTTTTTTGAGTTATAATTTTGACGTGTTAAATTTAACTAATTTGATTTGATTAAATAATTCTTTTTATTTTTTATCATTATTATATAAAGCAAGCTGTCTGTGAGACATTTGACAATAGATTTGTACATAAATAGAATTAAAAAAAACAAATAAAAACATTTACAAAATAAAAACAAATATGCATGGTGAGTGTCCAGTGACACAACAGTATAACATTTACATATTTATGTTTCGCAATTTTCACCTTAAATTATGAGAACCTGAGGGGTATTTCGTTTTAGTCTGGAGAAAGTCCACTGCGAATTCATCAACTTAGATGCTAGTTGATTTGGATGTTTCGACATTTGTATTTTGTATGAATTAGATTTGGCCGTAATTTCATCTTTGACGAAAGGGACTTGTAAATTACGATGTACTTGTAAGTTGATAACATACCAGGTGCGTTCACAATCATACGAAGCATTTTGTACTGATAGCGTTGCAATATTTCGACATTTGAATTAGCGGCTGTACCCCACAGTTGTATGCCGTAGGTCCATGTGGGATCGTCTTGTAAAGGAGCAGTTTGTTTTCGCAGCATAGTTGTGAATTACGATTGAGTAGCCAGAAGATATTTCTCAGTTTAAGACCTAGAGCTTTGCGTTTCGTAAATATGTGTGTTTTCCATATGAAGCGTCTATCCAGATGCATTCCTAGGTACTCGCATTGTTTGGTTGAGGGATTTGTATTGCGTTTAATTGCACAGGTGGGCAAGTATTGCGCCAAGCAAGTGTGTGTTGTTACCAAGTTGTGAATGTTGCTTGCACCGACTTGGTTTCGTTCGCCACAATTTTCCAGCTTTTAAGCCACAATAATATTTTATTTCAACATTTTTGGAGTTTGAGTGAGGCAGTGACAGAATCATCATCAATTGAAAAGGCAGCAGTATCGTCTGCGAAGGTTCCAATAACAATTCCATCAGTTGTCGGCAAATCAGCAGTGAAACGTGTAAAAATTTATTGGAAGCGTTTTTCTAGCTTTATAAACAACGATTCCAAGACTTTGGAAGGGATTGATAGCAGACTTATGGGGCTGTATGACTTTGCATCTCCAGCATTTTTACCAGGTTTTTGGATCATTTTTATTTGTGCAACCTTCCACTGTGGTGGGACAGAGCTAGTTGTCAACACAGCATTGTAAAGTTGGGTTAGGAAGGTTATTGCTTGTTCTGGTAATTCCTTCAGAATTTTTCCTGTAATCAGATCATATCCTGGTGCCTTCGCAGGTTTCAATTTGTTTATAATTAACCGCACTTCATTTTTTGTGAATCGAGATATCGGTAAATCTAGTTGATATGGCTGAGCTAAGAGCTCAGATACTTCATCTAATATTTCCACTGGTGGTTCGTCAGGATTAGGAATAAATACATTTTTAAGATGTTGCGCGTAAATTTGTGCTTTTTCGTGGTCACTTTTCTTCCATCGGATTTTCGTATTGGGGGTTGTAATTGTGTTGGTCTTTTCAATTTATTTGCTGCCTTCTAAAGAGAATAATCAGTTACAAAAGTTGCTTCGAGTTTTTCAATATAATTTTTGAATATAATGTTTTTGTCCTCAGCTAACAGTAGTTTTAACTCTTTGGTTTTAGCATTGAGCTCCTTTTTATCGCTTGGGAACCGTGTTTTTTTGCCAAATTTTCCTTGCTAACCTTTTTTCTTTTATCTTTTCCATCATTGAAATGGAATAGTTGTTTGCGTAGGAAAATGTAAGTACTGGAGTAGAAGCCCAAGAGAATGGTTGAATACAGTCATTAAAGTGTTCTACTGTTTTTAGTAGCAGTTTCATATTAATCGTTGTGGCAACTAACTCTCCAAAGAAAGGCCAATTGGTTTTATAATTATGGAGCATACATGGCTTGTTTACTTCCTTTGGCGTTTTGCTAAGAATAATTATCACAGGGGAATGGTCTGATAAGTCAAAATTTGAGTGGCATTTAAAACTTGTAAGAGCAATACCTCTAGTTACACAAAAGTCAATAAGATCAGCGATTTTTTTAGGATCCGTAGGCCAATACGTTGGTTCTCCTGTTGAGATTGTGCTTAGATTTAAACTTTGAATAGCAGACAGCAGCTGTCGCCCTTTTGTAGTTATTAATCACGAGCCCCAAGCAGTGTGCTTTGCATTGTAATCTCCACCACTTATAAATCTATTGTCAAGTGTCTTAAAGAATATTTCATACTCTTCTTTTTTTATATTATGTTTTTATATATTGTGATTGGCCCTATCGCATTACCACTACGCCACAGCGACCACAAGTTATAGCTGTTTGTTTTAAAATGGCTGGTGTAAGTGAAGTGTGTTTCGGATATCAGAAGTATAGAAGTATGTCGACTTAATTTATGTCTAAGAACGATTTAATCTCAAGGATGTGGTGTGACAGACAATTTGCATTCCAGATAACTATTTTTAATTTACCGATTTTGAGAAGAGCTTGATGTTAGATTTATTAATAAGTTTGTCGTGGTGGTAAGTTGCTGCATTATCTGTTGTAGCAATGACATCATTTCACGCATATCAGGTGAATTGTTTGGAAGTTGAACAATATTTGTTGCAGTTTCATTTTGATTTGGGGTGTCTCTGACAGCCTGCGCGTACAATACGATTTTTTGTACTTTTTGATGCTGTGGATTATTTGTCGTTTCAGTCTGTGGGGATGTTGTTGTTATTTGTTTTCTTGAGGGAGGGTATTTTAATTGTAGTAAGTTTTTATATACAGCACTCCCTTTATAATTTGCAGAATGATTTCCATCACAGAGAGCACATTTCACATCTTCAGATCTGTTTTTTCTTGGGCAATTGGCGGAGGAGTGACAATCAGCACATTTAATGCACCTAGGCTTACGTCTACAATATACCCTTGTGTTACCATATTGCTGGCAGTTTGCGCATTGTGGTAACTCGCGCTTGGGATGTGGTGGTTCAAATACGATTCTGCTATGTAATAAGTTTTTAACTTCGTTTATTTGTTTGTTGTTACTTTTGGATTCTAGCTCTACTAAAAATATAGGAAGTGGCTAAAAAATATAGGACTACTAAAAATATAGGACTAGATGGCCGAGATCTAAAAGTTCATTTTTTATATCATCCATTGCAGTGGATGGATGTATGTTTTTAGTACAACTTTGAAGGACCTTTGTTGTTTTGGCTTATAAGCATAAAAATCGGGTCCTTTTAGTTCCAATTCTTTGACTATAGCGGTATATGCTTCAGACATGTTTGTTTGAATTTTCACCCGATGACCACTTATTACTTTTATATCGTACTGCCCATCTATATGGTCATGTAGTAGCTTATAAAGAGGCTGGATATTGGCGACCTTGTCAACAAATATCGGAGATGGTTGGTATATCTTTTTCTTAGGTGCAGAGCTACTTTGGTTCTGTTCTTCTTCTACTTCAAGAATTTCGTATCTGTTAGGTGTACGTTCAGGGTTACTAAGCCAGTACGAGCTTAGCTTTGTTTGTTTCGTAGTTTTTTGCGCATTACCGGGACTGTCTCGCCTTCTCTCTGGGCGCGATACCTCAACCCAACCCTCGTTAAGGACACATTTTTCGGTAGACATAGTACTACTTACTATTTAATGAAACTATGTTACTTTCTTTTTCAATGTTTTGCTGGTTTGGTAAAAGTTCACTTAGTGAGGAGCTTCGGTTTCTCTCTATTGTTTTCAGGTTTTGATAGGTCTTGTTTAAATCGCTCAGCTGTTGTTGTTCATTTGATGTTATTGCTTCTGCTCATGTTGTTGTTGATGATGTTTGTGCTTAAACCTGCTGCTGTTGTTGTAGTTTGCTGATGTTGCTTCAGTGGCAATTTTTTTTATTTTATATATTTTTTTTTTCAAGGCAGAATTACCTGTTTTTAGTAGCTCTGAAAATATTGTTATTGTCCCAGCTCTATCTTGTATACATATTAGCATAAGCATATGCCTTGCCACGGGCATTGTTGTTGACGTAATGTACGTCAAAGTCTTGCAATTCAGCAATTCGGACGCCCTGCAAAGACGTAGAGAATCCCCCTATTGTATATTTTGTTAACTTGTACCATTTATTGGGACTATAATGTCTCTCTCTTCCATTGAATATTCTTCATGTCTTGGCTCCACATCACTTTCATAAAAATATTCATGTAAATCATTCAACAAAATGTAAATAATTTTGATACACCAATAGCCACAAATGATCACAGCAAATATCAATGCCGATCTCCATATCTCTCGATAAATATCTTCCTCTAATGATTACTTACTTACTTACTTAGCTGGCGCTACAACCGATGATCGGTCTTGGCCGCCTCCACAAAACTTCGCCAGTCACTTCTGCTATGCGCGCGCTGGCGCCAGTTGATAAGGCCAAGTGCAGTCAGGTTGCCCTGCACCTGGTCTTTCCAACGGAGATTAGGACGTCCCCTTCTGCGTGATCCTCCACCGTGGTTCGAATAAAACACCTTTCTAGTCGGAGCGCTTTCTTCCATTCGCTCAACATGACCCAGCCAGCGAAGCCGCTGGAGTTTTATACGCTTGACTATGTCAGTGTCGGCGTACAGCTCATACAGCTCATCGTTCCATCTTATTCGATACACGTCGTCCACGCATACTGGACCGTAGATCTTACGGAGTATCTTCCTCTCGAACGCTCCTAACAGTCTCTCATCATTGATGGTCAATGTCCACGTCTCTGCGCCATATATTAGGACGGGAAGGATGAGGGACTTATAGAGCGTTATTTTCGTCGGTCGAGAGAGGGCTCTACTTCTCAATTGCCTACTGAGCCCGTAGTAACACCTGTTGGCAAGAGTTAGTCTCCGCTTGATCTCAAGGCTGACATTATTGTTGGTGTTTATGCTGGATCCTAGATAAACGAAATCCTTGACGACTTCAAAAGTGTAGTTGTCAACAGTGACATTTTGTCCAAGACGCCGTGACTCTTTGTTTGTTGACACAAGGTATTTCGTTTTGTCCTCGTTCACCACTAGACCCACACGACGAGACTCCCTTTCCAGGTTGGAGAATGCTGCACTGACTGCTCGAGCGTTTTTGCCAATGATGTCAATATCATCAGCGTATGCTAGCAGCATGACACTCTTGTAGAAGATAGTGCCAGAGATGTCGATGTTCGCAGCTCGAATTATTTTCTCCAGCATAAGGTTAAAGAAGTCGCACGATAGGGAGTCACCTTGTATGAAACCTCTTTTGGTATCAAATGGTGCGGAGAGGTCTGTCCCAATTTTCACTGCGCTGGTGGTGTTGGTCAGTGTAATTTTGCAAAGACGAATGAGCTTTGCAGGGATACCAAAATCAGACATTGCGGCGTACAAGTGACCCCTAATCGTGCTGTCGAAGGTGGCTTTATAATCGACAAATAGATGATGGGTGTCGATCTGTTTTTCTCGGGTCTTTTCCAGGATTTGGCGTAGTGTGAATATCTGGTCGATGGTGGATTTACCAGGCCTGAAGCCACACTGATAAGGTCCAATCAGTTTGTTGACGATGGGCTTCAGTCTTTCGCACAGTACGCTCGATAGAACCTTATATGCAATATTAAGAAGGCTGATCCCACGGTAGTTGGCGCAGATCGTGGAATCACCCTTCTTATGGATTGGGCAGAGTACGCTGAGATTCCAATCACTTGGCATGCTTTCATCTGACCATATTCTGCATAGAAGCTCATGCATGCGTTTTTTGAGCTCTTCGCCTCCGGTCTTAAACAACTCAGCAGGCAGGCCATCTGCACATGCAGCCTTATTATTTTTCAGCCGAGCAATAGCTGTTAAGACCTCCTCATAGTCAGGCGGCGGTACTTCAACGCCGTCAGTGATTGGGGTTTCCGGAGTGGGTTCCGCAGTGGCGGGATTATTGCCGTCTTCGCCATTAAGCAGCTGCGAAAAGTGCTCCCTCCATAATCTCATTATGCCCTGGACATCTGTCACCAGATTTCCATCTTCATCCTTGCAGGAAGAGGCCCCGGTCTTCAAACCAAGAGTCAGGCGTCTTATTCTTTCAAAGAATTTTCGAACCTCGTTCCTGTCCCGCAACATTTCGATATCATTGAACTCGCGTCTTTCTTCATCTCTTTTCTTGCGCCTGAAAAGACGTTTCTCCTCCCTCCTCAACTTTCTGTATCGCTCCTTAGCAGCTCGCGTTGCAACTGACTGCAGGGTGGCTCTGTAGACTGTGTTTTTTGCTTCAGTAGCATCGCGACACTCTTGGTCGTACCACATATTTCTCCGTCGACGGTGGTAGCCTAGCACCTCTTCGGCAGCCGTACGCATAGAGCGGGAAATGTGCGTCCACTGTGCGCATATATCATCAAGTTGAGGGGTGTTTTGCGAAAGGAGAAGTGCAAGTTGGTTGGCAAAGACTTTGGCTGTCTGTTGTGATTGCAGCTTTTCGACATCCAGCTTTCTCTTTGTACCTATCCGTACGCGATTTGCTACACATATACGTGTGCAGACCTTGGATGCAACCAAGTAGTGGTCTGAGTCGATGTTTGCACCACGTATTGTGCGTACGTCTAGTACATTGGAAGCGTGCCTTCCGTCGATCACAACGTGATCAATTTGGTTCCGTGTGTTTTGATCAGGGGACAGCCAAGTGGCCTTATGGATATCCTTATGTTGGAATCTGGTGCTACTAACTATCATGTTTCGTGCCGCGGCGAAGTCGATCAGTCTAATACCGTTATCGGTGGCTTCGTCGTGGAGACTGAATTTTCCGATCGTCGGACCAAAGAGACTCTCCTTGCCCACCTTGGCATTAAAGTCGCCTAACACGATTATAACATCGCGGCGGGGGCAATGCTCATAAGCTTTGTCGAGGAGCTCGTAGAAGTCATCTTTGGTCGTTTCATCCTTCTCATCAGTCGGGGCATGGACACAAATTAGGCTGATGTTGAAGAATTTTGCCTTGATGCGGATAGTGGCTAGGCGCTCGTTCACCGCCGTGAACCTCGAGACTAGATGACGCAGTCTCTTCCCAACCACAAATCCAACACCAAATTCGTGTCTCGACGCATGACAGCTGTAGTAGATATCACAGGATGCTCTTTTGGAGCAACCCTGTCCCGTCCATCGCATTTCCTGTACAGCGGTGATGTCGGCTCTATATTTTTGGAGGACATCCACCAGCTGGATAGAGGCACCTTCCCTGTAGAGGGTTCGGACATTCCAGGTGAATATCCGTAAATCGTTGTCCTTTGGGCGTTTGCGGGAGTCGTCAACATTAGAGGGGTTTATTATCCGAGGCTTGTTTGGGGGTTTCATTGGAGGGTATTTTAACGTGGTGGGTTCCAAGCCCGACGCACAACCATTCATTCAAGGCCATGGAGAAGCCCGCCGCACACATTAGTTAACTCACTGACGGTTGTCAGATCGCTATCCAGGGGACGCCACGAGGAGGCTGTGTGTCGACTTGAAACGTAGAAGCGCAAGAATCGACCATGGACGCACCTGCGACTGTCACGAACTTTACCTTGTGTCCTACGCCCCAGGCCCCCCTAATGATTTCATTTTGTTTTTTCTTTTAAAATTAAGTAATTTAGTTTTTTTACCAAGTAGTTACCATAAAATATTATTAGCTTGGATTAGAATTTTTCGAGCCGAATTTACTTAGTTACTCCGTTGGCATGTACAAAATAATTAAGTAATGGAGGGAAAAAAGTTATACCAAATTTGTAACTGTGCAATTTGTTTGTGTATTTTTTAATACAGTAAGTAGTAGCGGAAATTAGAAAAATAAGTGTTATGATTTTTGTAATACTCTACATGCGGCATTTTAACACGTTATTGATGTTTCATAGAAGAAAAATTTTGAAAAACCGTGCACCTCCAACTCGGTATAGTCTATGTGAGGTAATTCTGGCCTCTATCTATTGTCAATTAATTTTTTTATATAAAAATTAGAAATGTTTAAAAAATTTCGTCAGGATTTATCACTCCATGGTCTGTTGTGCTTTCATGCGTGAAAGTTAACAATTCCAAATAAATAACTATCAATTTTTATTTCAAAGTCAGTCAATTTCAAAGTCAAAGTGTAATCAAATTACAAGAAATATCAAGCAAGTAAGTACAATTCAATTACAAAGTAGAATTTTTCAACAAGTCTACATGCATTCATTGCATTTTCTTGTTAATTGAAGCATAAATTATACATTTTCATCCATGCAATGGGCGTACACAGTAATCCCAGCTTAATTGAACCACGATTACCCTGCATTTCCCGTTTAATTGCACCAGAAACAATACGTTTTTAGTTCTAAATTTATTCAAATTATATGAGAAATTGCAATCCCCGGTTAATTGGACCATTTCTTGGAGGAAATGTTACATGATCAGGGCTGCCTTTTAGAGCTTCCGTATCAGCTTCATATTTCGGAGTTGAAGCTGTAGCTGTACTTGTTGATATATCAGCATCTGGAATAGGACTTATCACTTGGTATCGCTTCAATATCACGTGCTCGGTTTTCCTGATGTTCGGCAAATCGAGATAAACTCTACGGTACATTAAGTAAGTATTTCTCGCTGCCCATATGAAAAAAACGACAACAATAGTATAAATGCAATAAGCCAAAAATCTCTGCTGCCCATTTTAACGTTTTTAAGTAAAGTTAAATAATAAAAAAATGCAAAAAAAGTAATGTTCAAATTTTATAGTGTTTAAAATGGAAGGGCGACAAAGATCAAATAGACGATGTGTTGGTTGTCGATCAAACGAATAACTGTGTTGTTGTTGTTGATCTTGTTGTTTTTTTCGATGTTGCTGCTGTTGATGCGTTGCGACTACCATTTTTGCTGTCGCTGTTCATATATTTGGCGAAGTATTTCCACTGGGCCCTGACTTGGGCGAATGTTGGACACTCATGGTCCGCTGTTGTGTTTTGGACAAGTTTGTGCTAAGTTCGTACACAAACCTAAATAATTAATAGTAGACTGGTGGCGCTAGTAGCTGAATACCGATGACAGCTCGGACAGCTGACAGTATTTACACTCCGCGTTTGAGTTAAATAAAATATTGCGAAACGGGAATAATGCGCGGTAAAGCGAATTCAACTAAATTTTGATTTAACAAAATTTAATAATTATTATCTGTTTTTTCCACAACAGTGTCCAGGCAAACGATTGGGAATATCTCAATCGTGTCATTAAACCTTTGCTCATCTCCTCAAGAAAAAATAGATTTGAGTATGAAGAACTGCTGTCTAAAAAACATACACTGGAGCCGACAAAAATCACGAATTCATTTGAATATTCACTCACTACCTATGTACTATGTACATAGGTACATAATCTTTCAGATAGGGGGTGGTTTTTTCATACTTTTTTTTTTTGTATGGGGACCGACCCGCTCTAATGTACATACTCCAAATAGAACATTCACTTTTAATTTTATATTTGTTAGGAATATACTATGATGCGTCACGTTTTTCCGCCAAATGAGTAATAATTGATTTTAATTTTTCGAATACAGGTGCATTTTTCAGACTGAAAGACATTCTAACAAATTCATAGTGTCCAAATGGGGTAGAAAATGCGTTTTTTTTTTATCCTTTGATGTTACCGAAATTTGGTGAAACCCTTTTGTCAAATCGAGAGTTGTGAAATATTGTGCCCTTCTCAATTTGTCTAATATTGTATCAATATTAGGAATTGGGAGTTTGCCGCTAACTGTTAATTTAATTTTCGATAGTCGATAACAATTCTCCATTTTTGTTGTCCTGAATTGTAGACAGCATCCAACTTCGCTTTTATTTCTTCACATGTTTTTCCATCCAAAAATATACAGCGAATTACGGATTGATATTGTTCTTCTTCCATTTCATCGCGAAACACGAAACACGTGTGATACTAATGGCTGCCCAATAAAAACTAACCTATGAATCAGTTTGAAATTTAGTGTAGTGTCGTGACAGATGGCGGACGCCACCTGTCTTCACACACGGGTACTTATTGATCTACCCTCGTTCGGTTGTTAAGTTCAATTTCATTCCATGAAATTATACCCCTTATTCCGAATTCGTTCGGAAGTGGAGTAGTAATTATTTCCATTACCTTATTAACTCCATTTATTACTCAAAGTACATTTAATTGTTCTTTTTTATAACTTTTAAATATGTCAGGTCTCACAACAATGTAGACCCAGTGTCAAAGAGACATGATAATGTCTTATTTCCTATTGTTAATTGTATAGGTATTATTGGAATCTATATTCCTAGGCTCTACGTGAAAATTTATGCTGTCCTCTTGGAAATTGTCAATTTCCATAGGTTGTGACCGTTGTTGATTAACTTGGGCTGAATTCCGACCCCAGTTGTTATTATTACTGCGATTTTGTACAGAATTACTACCGCGGAACTGATGTGATCTGTTATTATATTGACCCGAATTGTTGTTGCGTAACTGTCCTCAACCATTGCTGTATTGTCCGAATTTGCGAAATTGCTTAGTATTGCTGTTAAACTGTCCGGAGGAAACGTTATTAGACTGTCCGGAATTGTTATCATACTGTCTGGGATTATTAAATTGCCTACTATTGTTATTAGACTGTCCGGAGAAAACGTTATGAGACTGTCCGGAATTGTGATTATATTGTCTGGGATTATTATAGTTATTGAATTGTGCTGGTTTCTCAACATACCCGTCTCTGCTAAGGTATAGTATGCTTCCCTCAAGATAGAAATATTTCTGGCATGGATAATGCCAGCAAGGTTTGGCCTTATGCCGTTTAAAAATGTTCTTAAAATTAAAGACTCATTTTTCATTGGCTTAAACTCTATTGGTTTACTTTGATCAAACTCATATCGTGTATTTAATTTGCTTAATAGATTTCGTAATTTAAAAAAAAATTTCTTACAATAACATTACGAAGCTGTATCGCCTGATGATGCAGCTGGTGGTAGGTTTACCAAACTTCTTTGAGAGCTTTGCTTTTATTTGGTCCCATGTTGGATCCCGACCTAGCGGATAACCTGCAACGCTGCGCCTTGTACCTTGTTTTTGACGTATCTCTGGTACACAAATTCTTTCAGCTCGGACTTCTGTGGAAATAATGGAAGGATTTGGTCTACTTCTCTTTTGAAGGAGGAAACGTCGTAGTACTTTGTTCCATGGAACTCTCTTATCCTCGAGGTTTCCTTCATGAGGTCAATGGACGTGATCTGTTGTGGTGGTTGCGTTTGCGGTTGTTGTTGTCGTTGTTGTTGTATTTGTTCTTGTAACAACAGCTGATCTCGTTGTTGTTGTACCACTGCTTCTTGTTGTTGGATTACCTGCTGTAATTCTACGAGGCGATTGCTTAATTCTTCCATATTGCGATTTTTATCGTAACTAGTTTGCCTTTGTAAACGTCTCATACACTTTGTTTTATTTTTTGTTTAAATATTGCTTTTATTCACTTATGCCATGTAATCATTTTCAGTACTTTCATATTTTCATACTTTTTAATTTTTTTTGTATTGATCTGATCGTTAACAAATCTTAGGATTTACTTCTTTAGAGACTGCGCCAGTTACGGAATTTTTATAATTTCCTTTTAATTGATGATTTTCTTTTAATAAAACGAACAATTTAATAGTTGATTGTTTTCTTTTAATAAAACGAAAAATTTTTTTTTATTTAATTTGAAAATACCGTTCTGGTTTGAGTTTATTTTACGACTACTTGAAGTCGAAACTTAAAATGAAGTGTTTAGTACAACTGTTCATATCTCTCGCTCCAAAATTTGCAACACAACACGATGCATCCTGTACGTGATTTTTAGTTAAAACAATTCTGAAAAAAAATGCATCGTATTCAATGCAAAGCTTCGAAGCAAAGTCATAATGACGAACTCGTGTCATTGTGACCATATTCATGAAGAGCTGGATACAGATATGGATACATGTTTACAAATTTAATATGCATTGTAAGCGTTTTTGGGCGAGTATGTTTTCGTCACTGGCAAATACTAATTAAATATATTTTCGGTAAGGCCAAGTGTAGCCAGGTCGCACTGTACCTGGTTTTTTCTAACGGAGATTAGGAAGTCCTCTTCTGCGTGTTCCTCCACCGTGGCTCGAATAAAACACCCTTCTAGCGGGAGTGCTTTCTTCCATCGCTTTTATACGCTTGACTATGTCAGTGTCGGGGAACAGTTCATACAGCTCATCGTTCCATCTTATTCGATACACGTCGTCCACGCATACTGGACCGTAGATCTTACGTAGTATCTTCCTCTCGAACGCTCCTAACAGCCTCTCATCATTGATGGTCAATGTCTACGTCTCGGCGTCATATATTATGACGGGAAGGATGAGGAACTTATAGAGTGTTATTTTCGTCGGTCGGGGAGAGGGCTCTACTTCTCGGTTGCCTACTGAGCCTACAAGAGTTAATCTCCGCTTGATCTCAAGGCTGGCATTATTGTTGGTATTAATGCTAGATCCCAGGTAAACGAAATCGTTGACAACTTGAAAAATATAATTGTCAACAGTAACATTTTGTCGAAGACGCAGTGACTCTTTGTTTGTTGGGACAAGGTATCGATGTTCAGCTCGCATTATAAGGTTAAAGAAGTCGCATGATAGGTAGTCACCTTGTCTGAAACCTATTTTTGTATCACATGGCGAGGACAGGTCTGTCCCTATTTTCACTGCGCTGGTGGTGTCGGTCAGTGTCATTTTGTAAAGACTTTGCAGGAATACTAAAGACATTGCGGCGTACAAGTGATCCCTAATCGTGCTGTCGATCTGTTTTTCTCGGGTTTTTTCTAGGATTTGGCGTAGTGTGAATATCTGGTCGTTGGTGGATTTACCAGGTCTGAAGCCACACTGATAAGGTCCCATTTGAAACGCGCGAATCCTATCGGAAGCTCCTCTAGCCCAACACGACCGAGGGGCGAATACGTAAAACGCACAGATCGGTGACCGACGCAAGCGCTTTAAACGAAAATATGTAATGAGCCGCGTATATCCAAATAGGCATTCTGTACAATTACAGATATAAAATCATCAGCTGTTTTGTTTTAATATGATAGTTGTAAGTAAGTTTGTTTTGATGTGTTCCAGAGAATAGGAAATGTTGAATATCCAGAGAATCGACCATGTTCATTAAAATCTCTACATATTCCACGAAAAGGACAATTTTGAGAATAGTTTGCTCTGCATATGCTAAGTTTAACAGAATAAAACAACGTAAGCTTCTACAGGGTATGTTAAACGTTTATTTCGTTAAGCAAATATGGCGATGATAAAATGTCATTCAAAAGTTTTATTAAAAAACGTTATATTCAGCATTTTTATTCTGCTTATTAATGTCGGTAGATTAATATGGTTAGTTTTAATAGATGTTCATACGGGGGAAGATTCAAAAGAGGATTCCAACAAAAACTCCTCAGTTCAAAAATAAGAAATTGCTTTTATACCAACTCAATTTTACTTATGTAGTATTTATATTGAGGGTTCCAGACAAGAGATGCATACTCAAGGATGAGCCTAACAAGTGAAGTAACCTTATATGCAATATTAAGAAGGCTTATCCCACGGTAGCTGTGGCAGATGTGGAATCACCTTTCTTATGGATTGGGCAGAGTACGCTGAGTTTCGAAACACTTGGCATGCTTTCATTCGACCATATTCATGCATGCGATCTGTGAGCTCTTCGCCTCCAGTGATTGGGTTTCCGGAATAAATTCCGCAGTAGCACGTTTTTCTGCGTCTCTTGCACCAGAAAAGACATTTCTTCTTCCTCATCAACTCTCTGTATCGCTACTTAGCAGCTATCGTTGCAATTGTCTGCAGAGTGTCTGTATAAACTGCGTTTTTCGCTTCAATAGCATCGCGACACTCTTGATCGTACATAATATTTCTCCATCGACGATGGTAGCCTAGCACCTCTTCTGCAGCCGTATGATTAGAGCGCGAAATGTGCGTCCACTGTACGCGGATACCATCAAGTTGGTTGTTTTTCGATAGTTTTTCGGAGGAACAAGATATTGGCCTGAGTCGATGTTTGCACCACTTATTGTGCGTACGCCTAGTACGCTGGAAGCGTGTGTTCCGTCGATCACAATGTGATTAATCTGGTTTTGTGTATTTTTGTCAGGGGACCACCAAGTGGCATTATGGATATCTTTATGTTGAAATCTCGTGTTACTAACTGTCATGTTACTTGCGGCGACGAAGTCAATTAGTCTCATACCGTTGTCGGTGGTTTCATCGTGGAGGCTGAATTTTCCGAATGTCTGACTAAAGAGACTCTCCTTGCCCACCTTGGCGTTACAGTCGCCTGACACCATTTTAATATCGTGGCGGGAGCAATGCTCATAAGTTTTGTCGAATAGCTCGTAGAAGCCAACTTTGGTCGTTTCATCCTTCTTCTCCGTCGGGGCATAGATACAAATTAGAATGCTGTTGAAGAATTTTGCCTTAATGCGGACAGTGGCTAGGCGCTCGTTCACGGGCGTGAACCTCGAGACTAAGTGACTCAGTCTCTTTCCAACCACAAATCCAACACCATATTCGTGTCTCGACAGCTGTAATAGATATCACAGAATGCTTTTCTAGAGCAACTCTTTCCCGACGGTCCAATTTCCTGCATCTTTTGGGCGTTTGTGGGAGTCGTCAACAATATGGGGGTTCCTTATCCGAGGCTTCATTTGAGAATTCAATGGGTAAATATTTTAACATGGTGGGTTCCAAGCCTGACGCACAACTATTCATTCAAGGTCACGGGGAAGCACGACGCACACATTAGTTAGCTCACTGACGGGTGTCAGATCGCTATCCAGGGGATGCCACGAGGAGGCTGTGTGTCGACTTGAAGCATAGAACCGCAAGGATCGAACATGGACGCTCCTGCGACTGTCACGAACTTTACCTTGTCTTCTACGCCCAAGGCCCCGCAGGCGATTAAGATATCACTAGCACATAAACTAGCATATCACGTCGTGGTCACAAAAATGTTTAATATGATTTTATATTAAAAGGAGTTAGACCAGGCGCATGAGCCATGCTCTAATTGATTTACTCATACTTAGTACTTGAACCAATTATAAAATTTACGAGTGAATTAAAACAACCCTTTTTGTGGTTAATAATAATATCACTTAATTTATTGATTGAATTTAAGGACTATTTATACAATTTTTAGATATTGGGAAATACAAAAACGCTGTGGCGTAGTGGTAGTGTGTTATGCTGCTACGCAGAATGTCCGATGTTCGAATTTCGGCACAGGCAAAATCAAAAAGTAGAAAAAAAATAATTTTTCTACACGGCACCACCTCTTGGCAGGCAATGGCAAACCTACAAGAGTAAAAATTGCCATGTAAAGCTTTTCACTTCGCCGTTCGGATTCGGCATTAAACTGTAGGTCCCTTCCATTCATGTACAAATATAAAACGCACAACATGAGTGGATGCGAAAAAGCTCGGCCTATGCCCTCCATGGGCTGTTGTGCCACTAAAAGTAAAGTAAGTAAAGTAAATACAAAAACAAATACATACAAAAGTGAATAATGCACCCAGCAACTGCATTTACAGCATATGTTGCGACAATGAACTTTCACTAATATTCACAACCAGTGAATATATAGTTGTGATCGTCAGGGGGGCGGATGTCCCCACCAAACTTCTTTTCATATTTATTGTCCTGTCTTTTCGTCTGTTGTTGTGTGACCATCTAAATTTTTTCTCGCGGAGTGCATATATAAATATTGCATTAAATAAAATAGTTAAACTTTATCAAAATAAATGAATTTAAATAAAAAAACAACAGAAAACAATCAAATAACAACAAAACAGCATTGCAGAACCGCATTGTGTTGATATCATTTTTCTTCTCCTTTACTATTTCTTTCGTTGGCGCTACATGCGGTCATAGTCGGCATTGATAAACTGAAGGTGATTGTGGTAAAGACATAATCCTTGCGACAATGCCTGTCTATCTCTTTATGGATGCCCTGTGATTGCATTCCCTTCCGCTTTTCTTGTTTCAGTTTTGTTTAGGCTTATAAATGTTGAAGAATTTTAGCATAGCTTTTTGCAATATTCGCGGACTTAGATCGAATTTCTTTCTTGCATAAGCATTTATAAACCTCCATAAACCCCATACAATAGCACTAGATGAGACGCAGGTATGTGAGGGTGCAGATCCACTGGATTTTCACGTATCTGCTGGTGCCATTGTTTTCTACACACAGGGGTCTTGCCCTTTTTATTAATGAGGATGTCGCGTACCAGTGCCAGCAACAACTTTATATGACGGATTCTGAGTTCAGCTGCAGTCTCACTTGCTGCACTTCTATTTTCTTTATAGAACTCCGAATTCTGATAGGAACTTTACTTTTAATAAGTTAGATTCCCTTTCTGATTCGATTGCTTCTATTTTGGAAAAATATCCACGCAGTGAAATCGTGGTTGCTGGTGACTTCAATGTTCACAATTCGGATTGATGGTGCCACTATTTTTACAGGTGATTTTAGGTCAGTTGATAAAAAGGAAATTTTTGCTAACATTTTCTACCAACATCTGATTCGTGTCGCGACCCATGACAGCTGTAATAGATATCACAGGATGCCCTTCTTGGCAACCTTTACCCGACGGTCGCATTTTCTGTATAGCGGTGAAGTCAGCTCTATATGCATATCCGTAAATCGTTATCTTTTAGGTGTTTGCGGGAGTTCCTTACCCGAGGTTTTATAATTCTCTACCAGCTCAACCACTGCCCGTTATCGAATCTGTATATTGTGTTATGCCTGAGATACATTTTCGAACGCGAGGAGTTAAAAGAATCTTAACATAAACAAGGCATCGGGTTCCGATGGTATTCCAGCCTATGTATTGCGAGCTCTTGCGACAACGCTGGCAACGCCGTTGCGCAATCTTTTTAACATTTCATACCAAACTGGTGTATTTCCGTGTTGTTGGACAATTGCCAATGTTCAACAGTTCCTATCGTCCCTTCGCAATCTGTTCTACGCTATCCAAAGTCATGGAAACTGTAGTTACTTTTACTTGATCAAACTTCTTGAGCAAAATGAATTGCTTTACAACCGCTCTACGGGCGATCTCATGGCGGTCTAAGCAATGGAACTATGGTGTCCATGGTTTAGGTGAAAGCAAAGCGGTTGTTCTGTATATTTCAAAGACGTTTGACAGAGTGTCGCATAAAGCACTAGTGTTAAAACTGATTGCGCATGTGATCGGTAACTTCACACGATGGATTACGAACTTTCTAAGTGGTCGCTCTAACCGAGTAGTGACGGTAGAGGTTCTGCTGAGATGCCGCCAGTTCGTGTGTTCACCAAAAGTACACGAACAGCAAGCGGAACTCACGCCTTCCACGTAGTCGAGGTGTTACAAATGTTCACATGTTCACTACGCATTACAGAGGCAGTTCTTTTATCATCGTAACGTTCGTATTTGGCATATTATTATGACCCTTGCAAATTAAAAGCATACGCTCATAACTAGTTCTCCCTCATTCTTCCTTCCACCTATCAATCTTCCTTCCAATCAACACAATGTTCTACATTCATAGGGGTACCTCCTGTTTGTGGACTGTATCAAAAAAATGTCTTTATTACATAAAATGGGGATAACGAACTTGCGCCAACATTCGAGACCGAGTAGGAATTCATATTCCACAATTATGTGTCAGCACTAATTCAAACATATCTCTTCATCCGTTGCGATACAATAACTCATCACGAATTGGTAATTTTGCTTTAACTGATCGACCAAAAAACAATTGAGCTGGTTCCAACTGCAACTCAGATACCGGTATTGTATTATTTATAAGTATATTATAAAATTCGATAGACATTTTTCAATTTCATTTGCTACGTAGCAACGTTTTAAAAAGTTTTTTTTTCTGTAGCCAAATCTTTTTCGCTAAAACATTACTTTGAGCATATCTTGGACTTGAAAATTTAAATTGTATGTTACAGTAATTTGCAAAGCTTTCAAATGCTAATGAACCGAATCGACTGTTATCACATGTGATTATTATTATGATGGGCAACCTAATTAAAAATTTCTAGAAGAGAGCATAAGATATGCTCAGTTGTTTTGTTTTTGAGTTTCCGTGAAAATTTGAATAAGCATCAATGATTGCCAAGCAGTCTCTTACAGCATATTCATATAAATTAATGGCAATCTTATGAAATTAATATTTCGTGGTTGATGGTTGCGTTTAAATTGTTCACAAACTGAGCTGTAACAAGCTGTAACAGTATCTTTAATTTGTGTACCCATATTTGGCCAATAATGTTTTCTTGTTCTAGCCAATGTTTTTTCGACTCCTAAATGTGGCGCATGCAACCATTTACAAATGTGGTCCTCTAATTGCGTTGGTATTATCAGCCGCTGATCTTTGAACGAACGTCCTTTTTCAAAATGTAATTCTGATTTAAATTTGTAAAATACCTTGCTGAAGCTATCAAATTGATGATACCCGGGCCATTGAGTTCGAATATATTCACAAATTGGTTTATATTTCTCGTCACTTTCCAAAATTGCACTATATTTTTAATAATTTTCCTATGACAAA
Source organism: Palloptera scutellata (assembly GCA_958295655.1). NCBI lineage: Eukaryota > Metazoa > Arthropoda > Insecta > Diptera > Pallopteridae > Palloptera > Palloptera scutellata. The sequence goes on along the minus strand of OY282449.1, from coordinate 79,593,245 downwards.
AATACTGACTGTACAAGTGAATGAATTACACATGGTAATTCCTCTATTTCACAATTTCAGGTAACTGAGCTCTTGAAAGACAATCAGCTACCAACATGCCTTTTCCAGGTTTGTAGACAACATTTAAATTTGTGTATTTAAGTAAAAACATAAAAATTCGTTGTAATTGTGCTGAGACATCATCTATATCTTTTTTAATTAGAGGTTCCAGTGGTTTGTGATCACTTTCAACAGTGAATTCATGGCCATATAAAAAGAAATGAAAGCGCTGGTATGCAAAGACTATACTAGCAATTCTTTTTCTATTTGTGCATATTTTTGCCCATTTAATGAAAGTGTTCGTGCAGCTGGATGCCCATTTTGCACCAATACGAAACTTAACCCAACTTGAGATGCATTTGTTTCAACAACAATTGGTTTCTTTGCGTCAAAAATAGATTACACAGGATTTTGATTTGTTATTAAATATCATTTAGTGTTTTCCACTTCTTTATCATGTTTTCAGTACGCTTACATTATCCTTTGATAATTTTCTCAATGTTGCTGATTCCCTTGATAAGTTTTGAATGAATTTACCTACATATTTTAAAAGACCCAATAATCGCAAAACGCCACTTACGTTTTTTGGCTTTTTTATTTTCAAAATCGAATTACGAAATTTTTTTATACTTATACTTTTATACTTATTATCTTTATTGAACTTAACACCATGTAAACATGCACGTTCAAGCACCCGTGCAAATGTCTTGTCATGTTCCTCTTCACTTTTAGCTGATATGCCAAAATCATCAAAATATGTAAATAAATAAATAAATAATCCAATTAATCCTAAATCCCCAAAAACCTGAACCATTTTCTTTTGGAACATTTGCAGTGCTCATTTTAACACAAAGGGCACACGATTGAATTTTTATCTTCCGAATCGCGTCATGAACGTCGTGAAATCAGAGCTCTTTTCCTCCTGTACCAAGTACCAAAACCCACTCATAACACCAAAAACCGTACAAATCTTTGTTCTTGCAAATTGTGTTGAAAAATCATACATTGTTGGAATTAAATAATGCTCACGTTGAATACATTTGTTAAGTGGCTTTGGATCAAAACAAGGACAAAGTTTTCCATTAGATTTTTCCACAATTTGTAAGTTATTTACCTTTCCGTTGGATAATCAACTTCAGAAATTATTTCATCTTTTATAATGTTTTCTAACTCAGTCTTCAATCTATCTTTTAAACTCAATGGCACACGTTTTTTGTAGTGCAATGCCGGAATAGAATTTTCCTTCAACGTGATTTTTCAACGATTTACCTTTAAATTTAACAAATCCATTAAAAACATCTTTGTGCATTTTTACAAGCTCTTCCTTGCTATGTGGAACCTTAGTGATAGTTGATATCCATTCGTTTAACTAATCCATGTTCAATACAAGTATCCAATCCAAGCAATGGTTCAAGTGAATCAATAATGAGAAATTTAGTACATCAATTTATGTATCAATGTCAAGACAATTTAATTTAACTGTACCGAAAACTTCAATTTTATTATTATTATAATCAAATACATGTTTGTGTTTGTTCTTTAGTTTAAAATTTAAAGTTCATACAGTAGTTTCAACAAGAAAGCAATCGGCTTAAGTCAATGGAAAAATTAAGGTATCTTAAAAAAAGTCCACAGCATCTTGAAATGATTAATTATTCATTGCGCAAATAAGTATATTAATATGGCGTCCAGTTGCCACCATTCTTTGTAATTTCATTATAAGGGAAATGCATGCTATCGACTAATTTTTCAGCATGTGACCGTGGTAAACTTCGCCATTTTACCCTAAGAAGCCGTTTCAAATGATTTATTGAACGTATCTTTTTTCCACGTAGTTTTAACTTCATAAGAGCCCAAACATTTTCGATCGGATTCGCATCTGGCAACTGTGAGGGCCAATCCAATGAAGTTATGCCGTATTCCTCTTTCCAACTGCTACGCAAGCGACTGCGATGTTTTTCGTCGTTGTCCTCTTGCAGAACCCAATCTCGGCTTCCTGCCCCAAACCACATATTCGTTGATGGCAGAAGTCCACAACGGTATATCGTGGTCATGAAGTTGGCATCCAAATTCCTCGTGAACATGATTAATTTGCCAAATTCTTGTTTTGTGACGCATCCCCAAACATGAACCTTTCCTGGATATTTCACTGATCGCTGGAGCATCTTACCGTCTTTAATGGACCAGTCACGCTTAATAGTGTTTGTCATTCAAAAGGAGGATTCGTCTGTGAACACCACTTGGCTCCAATCGTTATCCACATGTTCAGTTGCCCACTCTTGGCGTTTTTTTATTTGCTTTGCAGTTAGTAAGGGTTTTACCGTCGTTGCTCGAAATTGGATCTGAAACTCCCTCAAACGGTTACTTATTGTATTCAGAGAGACATTTATGCCCTTTCGAGCAAATTTTTGTTTAGCTGCTTTCAAGGATATGGCTGGATTAGCTTCGAAAATCCTTTTTATAACCAAGTTATCCTGTTTCGAGGTAGCTCTGCAAATGCCGCGATTTTGCCCATTTTTGTGCAGCAAAAAGTGTTGGTTCCAATGCTGGACAAACGCCTTCGACTTTTTTAAGTACTTCGAGGCACTCAAGTGGGACATCTTGGGATTTTTTGGATGGGAACAAAGAAAGACTGTTTCAAAACGTTTTGCGTTTACGGAACTCATTTCTTAAATATGCTCTTGAGACGAAAGTGTATAATGGACTGTTTCTACAATTACTTACTTAGCTGGCGCTACAACCGAAGATCGGTCTTGGCCGCCTCCAAAAAGCTTCGCCAGTCACTTCTGCTATGCGCGCGCTGGCGCCAGTTGATAAGGCCAAGTGCAGTCAGGTTGCCCTGCACCTGGTCTTTCCAACGGAGATTAGGACGTCCCCTTCTGCGTGATCCTCCACCGTGGTTCGAATAAAACACCTTTCTAGCCGGAGCGCTTTCTTCCATTCGCTCAACATGACCCAGCCAGCGAAGCCGCTGGAGTTTTATACGCTTGACTATGTCAGTGTCGGCGTACAGCTCATACAGCTCATCGTTCCATCTTATTCGATACACGTCGTCCACGCATACTGGACCGTAGATCTTACGGAGTATCTTCCTCTCGAATGCTCCTAACAGTCTCTCATCATTGATGGTCAATGTCCACGTCTCTGCGCCATACATTAGGACGGGAAGGATGAGGGACTTATAGAGCGTTATTTTCGTCGGTCGAGAGAGGGTTCTACTTCTCAATTGCCTACTGAGCCCGTAGTAACACCTGTTGGCAAGAGTTAGTCTCCGCTTGATCTCAAGGCTGACATTATTGTTGGTGTTTATGCTGGATCCTAGATAAACGAAATCCTTGACGACTTCAAAAGTGTAGTTGTCAACAGTGACATTTTGTCCAAGACGCCGTGACTCTTTGTTTGTTGACACAAGGTATTTCGTTTTGTCCTAGTTCACCACTCGACCCACACGACGAGACTCCCTTTCCAGGTTGGAGAATGCTGCACTGACTGCTCGAGCGTTTTTGCCAATGATGTCAATATCATCAGCGTATGCTAGCAGCATGACACTCTTGTAGAAGATAGTGCCAGAGATGTCGATGTTCGCAGCTCGAATTATTTTCTCCAGCATTAGGTTAAAGAAGTCGCACGATAGGGAGTCACCTTGTCTGAAACCTCTTTTGGTATCAAATGGTGCGGAGAGGTCTGTCCCAATTTTCACTGCGCTGGTGGTGTTGGTCAGTGTCATTTTGCAAAGACGAATGAGCTTTGCAGGGATACCAAAATCAGACATTGCGGCGTACAAGTGATCCCTAATCGTGCTGTCGAAGGCGGCTTTATAATCGACAAATAGATGATGGGTGTCGATCTGTTTTTCTCGGGTCTTTTCCAGGATTTGGCGTAGTGTGAATATCTGGTCGATGGTGGATTTACCAGGCCTGAAGCCACACTGATAAGGTCCAATCAGTTTGTTGACGATGGGCTTCAGTCTTTCACACAGTACGCTCGATAGAACCTTATATGCAATATTAAGAAGGCTGATCCCACGGTAGTTGGCGCAGATCGTGGAATCACCCTTCTTATGGATTGGGCAGAGTACGCTGAGATTCCAATCACTTGGCATGCTTTCATCTGACCATATTCTGCATAGAAGCTCATGCATGCGTTTTTTGAGCTCTTCGCCTCCGGTCTTAAACAACTCAGCAGGCAGGCCATCTGCACCTGCAGCCTTATTGTTTTTCAGCCGAGCAATGGCTGTTAAGACCTCCTCATAGTCAGGCGGCGGTAGTTTCTACAATTACATTGCGAAATTTACAATGAAATCAAGTGTTTTGAAAATCAAGGCCTCAATTCAAATTATTTCATGCGAAAAAGCCGATTGCTTTCTTCTTGAAAGTACTGTATAATTTTGATCGGAATGCGATTGACATCGGATCCAGTATCGATTTTGAATTTTTATTTATTTTTTAAATATAATTAACACACAGGGGTACCCCTATGAATGCAGAGATTGTGTTGATTGGAAGAAAGATTGATAGGTGGGAGGAAGAAGGAGGGAGAAGTAGTTCTGACCGTTTGCTTTAAACTTGCAAGGGTCATAATAATTAGGAAAATTTGTTGCAGGGAGCTTATTCAAATACGCGCGGTACGACAGGTAAACGAACTTTCTCTGTAATGCGTAGTGCGGTGGAACACCGTGTCTACGTGGAAGGCGTGAGTTCCGCTTGCTGATCGTGTAGTTCTGTTGAACACACGAACTGGCGGCATCAGCTTGCACATCTCAGAAGAACATCTACCGTGAAAGTAAAGGTAGACCAGTAAGACGCAAGCCACGTTTCGACGATGTTCCAAGGAGTCAATAGAGCTGGAAACTCTACTGTCTCCTATTAGCTTTATCACTCGATGTTGGATATGGTCCAGGAGTTCCAGTTGCGCTCGTGAAGCGAATTAAACTCCAATTTAGGACGTATATAGGTGGTGTAAGTCATGCGGAGATCAGTCGGAGTGAAATATTTTTTCGATTCGATAACGGGTAGTGGTTGATCACTAGCTGACAGAGAAGAATTCTCTGCGAAAATGTTTACTAAAAGGTTAACCTTTTTAAAAGATCACCTGTAAAAAGAGTAGGAATTGACGAAGTCGTTTGGCTCTTTACTCTTTACAAATGACCAAAAGTTCTTACCACCCTTATGGAATTGTAAGACTTTGTGCCTCAGGCGCCGCTCGTGTAAAAACTTTTCGCGCTTTTCTTGTGGCATTTCTTTTCTGTTTACGCAACTGTTCAGTATTGGCATTCTTGCTAGATTACCAGTTCCTGAAATCGACCTCTTTGGACCTGACTGCTTGTCTACAAGTCGCATTAAAACATGCATTGTCTTTAGGTTTAACGCTAATCGTTTTATTAGGTATGAAAGACCGTATTCCTAATAGAGTTATTTCTTCTACCATTTTAGCACTGGTTTCTATGTTTTTACCGGTAAAACATAATTTCCAATTAAAGTTTTAAAAAAAGTTATTGAGACCCTTCCAATTTGCCTTTTCGTAAAGCCACGTTAATCGCTTTGGAGCTGTCGTCAAAGGGTTGTGGATTCGAGAATACTGAAAGGATGCTGAAATGGTACGGTGGTCCGAGTTTCCAAGAGGTGCATGAACACTTACATCATATTTGTCATGATGAGAAGTAACAAATTGGTCAAGGATGTTTTGGACTTGCCCTGCGATACACGGAATGTGTGGCAGTTTGATCACTAATTGAGTCAGGACGTTCGACTCGACAAATAACTCGACATACAGACCTTCGGTTGTTGTGTGACTTGAGTGGCACAACCAATCCAAATTGTTAACATTGAAGTCACCAGCAACCACAATTTCACTGCACGGATATGATTCCAAAATAGAAGCGATCGAATCAGAAAGGGAATATAACTTATTAAAAGTAAAATCCCTATCAGAATTTGGGATTCTATAAAAAAACAGAAGTGCAGCAAATAAGACTGTATGCTGAATTTATCCCACATGGAGCTGAACTCAGCATCCGTCATATAAAGTTGTTGCTGGCAAGAGCAGACCCCTGTGGGGAGAGAATAATGACACCAGCCGATACACTGGTACGTGAAAATCCAGTGGATCCTAGTGCCATTACATGGGGTTTATGGAGGTTTATAAACGCATATACAGAGAAGGAATTTGATCTAAGTCCGTTAATATTACAAAAAGCTGTACTAAAATTTCCCAACATTTATAAGCCTAAATTAAACAAAATTAAAACAAGGCAGGGAATTCTATAATAGGACACCGATAAAGAGATAGACAGTCGTTGTGGAAAGTGTTATGCCTTTACCACAATGAACTTCAATTTATCGATGCCGACTATGGCCGCATATAGCGCCAACTAAAGGATTATGAAAAGAGAAGGAAGAAGAAATCAACAGCAATGCGATTCTGCCGACTCTGGATACTGTTTTGTTGTTATTATTGGTTTATTGTTGTTTCCGTTATGTTATATATTTACTTACTTTACTTTAAATGGCACAACAGCCCATGGAGGGACTAGGCCGAGCTTTTTGCATCCACTCATGTGACAACAAGTGGATAAAGTCGTACAATATATATTCGGAAACGATACAGTTGTGATCGTCAAGGGGGCGGATGTCTACCCCGTTTTTCGTGTATAAATTTATATTTTGTATATGTATAATGCACTCGCGTAAATTTTTTCGTCTTTAATGTTCAACAACGTTTATAAACACAAAAACAAACAACAACTAATAAATTAAATTAAATAATATATAACATGTGGTCGCTGTGGCGTAGTGGTAGTGCGTTGGAGTGCTACGCAGAGTATCCGGGGTTCAAATCTTGGCAAAGGCAAAATAAAAAAATATTAAAAAAAATAATTTTACTACATAGCACCACCTCTTGGCAGGCAATGGCAAACCTACAAGAGTAAAAATTGCCTATGGAAAGCTTTTCACTTCGCCGTTCGGATTCGGCATTAAACTGTAGGTCCCTTTCATTCATGTACAAATATAACACGCACAACATTGGATGCGAAAAGCTCGGCCTAGGCCCTCCATGGGCTGTTGTGCCATTAAAAGTAAAAAAGTATTAGAAGACCATTGTATAAAAGATTATTTTTGACCTGTGGATATTCGAAATTCAATTCTGAAATCATCGAATTCGATAGTGATGCATTTACAACTTTTTGCAATTTCTCTATTTTGGTTACATTCGATTTCATTAAATATTACGGTTTATACTTTGCTTGGTTACTAAACTCTTTATCCCATTCCTCAATTTTTGCATATTTTGTAGTTCGTTACTTAACTATTTGTTTGAATTATTGTTGACAAATATGGACTTTGCCCTTATATTTTTGGAATCTTTATTGCACTCATATGCATATCACAATTCTTATTAATTTTTCTAGCTTATTTTGTAATTTTCTCTGCAAATGTGTCTCTAATGCAGTTAAAATAAATGTTTTCAATCGGAAATTAGGGAATTTCCCCCGAGTTGGCAGTTTGAAGTTAGATCAATAGTGCAATAGTTTGAGCAAATTTAAATCCCAAGCATTTATAATATATTTTTTTGGACGAATGATGGATTTATCCATTAATTTTCTACTCTAGCATCTATAATCTTGAGCACCCCACATTTTATTGACTGAAGCTACTGAGTCACGCCGTACAACAAAAAAAGATTTTCAACATATGTTCTTTCTTTATAGGGTTTGAATGTTAGCAAAAATGTCAGTCTTGAAGAATGTGAGCGTTTCCGCATTGAAATACGTAATGCAGCATGGATGCTTGAATTCCAAATAGATCATCATATAATATCAGATCAAGAACACCTTGAAGCCCCATGGGGTTTGCTAAACATTTTCAAAGCATCTGAGAAAGTTTTAATACGACCAAATATGTTTTTTAAACCACGTATGGTAGAAGTAAGTGATCTTTTTGATAAATCTGGAAGTCCCACTCCTGCGACGACACACATTAATTTCAAGGATGCAAAGGTCAAAAAAGAAGTACAAACTATTAAAACGCAAGCTCGCAGTGATTTAAAACAGTTGCGTATCAGTGCGTCAATGTCAGCAACGGTTACGCCATTGAAGACGAAAGGTCGACGAGGTAGATAAAGATATGAATTGAAATCATTAGAGTATGTATATAAACTGCCAATGAATTGTAATGTGTTCCCAAGGCATGCTTTATCAATTAAGTATTTTCTACCAAAAATAAATACCAAATTACTTAAAGCCAAATTTGAATAATTAATTTTTTAATATATTTTAAATGTAATCTGAAGTTTTACTAAGTGTATAAGTGAGGAAAATATGAAAAAAAGTTTGTAAGGTATGTATATAATTTAAGATATAAGAAAGGATGCACTTTTGTGGCAGCATAGAATCCACTTCCGAGGCTAGTAGAGTTCGGAAATCCTTAATAAATTTGACTCTATCCAGAAATCTGATGATCAATGGGCCAATTTTTAAACCGAGACCCTCGAGGTTCTTTTGGATACCCATTTCCCGGGGTCAACCTTCGTTGATTATAGTCCTTTAGTGGCCTACCATTATTTAAGTAACTCCTTCCAAGTGACCAAAATTCATCTAATGTTGGGCATCAAAACATTTAGCCCTTTTAAATCTCCTGGGCCATCCGGTATCATTCTCGCGAAAATTCAAAAAGGGGTTGAATTCATTGTACCATTGCTTTTGCATATATATAAGTAATACTTGCATCAAATTATCTCCATAAGTAATGCGTCCCATACCAAAGGACTTCAGACCGATTTCAAATCAGGTGCTCTACTCTTATATACAAATCGCAGCATTTCTTTACACAAGGGAAGTCTATGGAATCATCGCTACACGTGCTCATTGAAGAGGTTGAAAAAGTATTCTCTAACAAGGAGTACACGCTTGCATTGTTTCCCGATATCGAGGGGGAATCAACAACGTTTGATTCCGTTTGATGTCAAGTAAGTAGAAATGTGAAGTATATAGTTTCTACAACTGAATTTAAATCAAGCAAGTAAGATATGTAAGAATCAACTGAATTTAAATCGTTGCAAGTCAGCACAAGCCGTATTTGCGCAAACTACATACGAGCAGTCAATAGATATTGCACTTCTTAGCGAGCCATACGCAAACAAGCTTGACGATAGGTGGGCAAGCAATGCATCCGGCAAAGCAGCAAATTGGATATGTGGCACAAAAACCTAAAATATGGTGTTACATGGGTCAGAGGTAGGATTTGTTTGTGTGAAAATTCATAATGTGTATATATACAGTTGCTTTACAGTGCTGTGTAAATCATTTGCAACTGAGAACACATAGACTCAACGATTGCAAATGTTTTGCACAGCCAACTACAATACACTTTTACATTGAAGTAAGGTTTTGTTTTGGATTAGTGAAGTATGTACTTTTTATTTTTGTTTTATAACCGTCTACATATATGACTTGAAACCTCATACCAAACTCTTTATTTGCATCTTTTTTAGTGACCGAAAATCGATGATTTATCTCTATGTGTTCTCAGTTGCAAATGATTTGAACAGCAGAACACACATCTGGCAAACATGGTGTAACTAGGATGAATTATTTATCTTACGTTTGGTAGCTGCTATATGGAGCATCAGTAGTTGCTATACACATAGCGATCACCGATCGATTATAACTGAAATAACCACTACTACTCGCCTAGAACATCAGCAAAAATAAGAAGTGTCGGATGAAAAGTGGGCAGCTTGGACAATGACACCTTTCTTGGGTCAGCTTCAACTCACGTCATGACAGCAATTAAAAACTCATGTGACTCATTAATGGTGCGGAAAAAGTTTAAACAACAACATATTCAGCTCTAGAAGAATACTTTATTTTTATTTTTTATTATTGATACATTCAACACACAGGGTATACCCTTATGAATGCAGAGCATTGTGTTGAATGGAAGGAAGAAGGAGGGAGAATGAAAGAGGGAATGCAATCACACAGGACATCGATAAAGAGATAGGCACCCATTGTGGCCAATGATATGCCTTTACCACAATGAACTTAAGTTTATCAGTGTGTACAGCATGTAGCGCCAAAGTCCAAGCTTTTCGCATCCACTCATGTTGTGCGTGTTATATTTGCACATGAATGGAAGGGAACTACAGTTTTATGGCGAATCCGAACGTCGAGGTGAAAAGCTTTTCATAGGCAATTTTTACTTATGTAGGTATGCCATTGCCTGCCAAGAGGTGGTGCCGTGTAATAATTTTGTTGTTCCTTTTTTTTTTGATATAACTAATTTTTTTTATTTATTTTTTTTAATTTGCCTGTGCCGAGAATCGAACCCTGACATTCTGCGTAATAGTCCAACGCACTACCGCTACTCTACAGCGACCACAAAGAACTAGAAATAATAAAAGCTTCGAAGCACCTAGATTACATCACAAAGAAAAATGCAAGATGCCTAAAAATGCCATATGTGATAGCAAAAACAATTGTTTTCTTGAGCTAAGCTACGATGTGGGGTCAGTCAACGTGCCCAATTCTAATAGCATACTTAGTGAAGAGTCTCTTTCCAGTTCATTCTGAGGTTCAATATGACGTAAGGTGTGGCAATGAAGATGTAATACCGGACATAACAGTGAAAACTGCACTGAAATCAACAAAAAAAATCGCTGTTTCAGAGCACCGGGACCGGATGGTATACCAAATATCGCCCTGGAAGCTGCAAGTGTGGACCAAGAATGAACATTTGGACAGCAGCGATAAGGCAATAGCAAACCTACAAGAGTAAAAATTGCCTATGAAAAGCATGAGTTAATCTCCGCTTGATCTCAAGGCTGACATTATTGTACACAAGGTATTTCGTTTTGTCCACTAAACCCACTCGAAGAGACTCTCTTTCTAGATAGGAGAATGCTGCACGCGTTGGTGCAAATAATATCAATGTCATCAGCGTATGCTAGCAGCATGACACTCTTGTAGCAAATAGTGCCAGAGATGTCGATGTTCGCAGCTCGATTCATTTTCTTCAGCATAGCTTAAAAAGGTTCAATGATATCGAAATGTTGTGGGACAGGAACGAGGTCCGAAAATTCTTTGAAAGAATAACACGCCTGACTGATGGTTTGAAGATCGGGGCCTCTTCCTGCAAGGATGAAGACGGAAATCTGGTGACAGATTTCTAGGGCATAATGAGATTATGGAGGGAGCACTTTTCGCAGCTGCTTAATGGCGAAGACGGCAATAATCCCGCCACTGCGGAACCCACTTCGGAAACCCCAATCACTGACGGCGTTGAAGTACCGCCGCCTGACTATGAGGAGGTCTTAACAGCCTTTGCTTGGCTGAAAAACAATAAGGCTGCAGGTGCAGATGGCCTGCCTGCCGAGTTGTTTAAGACCGGAGGCGAAGAGCTCAAAAAACGCATGCATGAGCTTCTATGAAGAATATGGTGAGATAAAAGCATGCCAAGTGATTGGAACCTCAGCGTACTCTGCCCAATCCATAACAAAGGTGATTCCACGATCTGCGCCAACTACCGTGGGATAAGCCTTCTTAATATTGAATATAAGGATCTATCGAGCGTACTGTGCGAAAGACTGAAGCACATCATCAACAAACTGATTGGACCTTGTTGGTGTGGCTTCAGGTCTGGTAAATGCACCATCGACCAGATATTCCATATTCACTACGCCAAATCCTGGAAAAGACCCGAGAAAAACAGATCGACACCCATCATCTATTCGTCGATTATAAAGCCGCCTTCGACAGCACGATTAGGGATCACTTGTACGCCGCAATGTCTGATTTTGGTATCCCTGCAAAGCTCATTCGTCTTTGCAAAATGACACTGACCAACACCACCAGCGCAGTGAAAATTGGGACAGACCTCTCCGCGCCATTTGATACCAAAAGAGGTTTCAGACAAGGTGACTCCCTATCGTGCGACTTCTTTAACCTTATGCTGGAGAAAATAATTCGAGCTTCGAAAATCTCTGGCACTATTTGCTAAAAGAGTGTCATGCTGGTAGCATACGCTGATGAAATTGACAGCATTGGCAAAAACGCTCGAGCAGTCAATGCAGCATTCTCCAATCTGGAAAGGGAGTCTCGTCCGTCGAGTGGGTCTAGTGGTAAACGAGGACAAAACGAAATACCTTGTGTCAACAAACAAAGAGTCACGGCGTGTGGGACAAAATGTCATTGTTGACAATTATACTTTTGAAGTCGTAAAGGATTTCATATATCTAGGATACAGCATAAACACCAATAATAATGTCAGCCTTGAGATCAAGCGGAGATTAACTCTTGCCAACAGGTTTTACTACGGGCTCAGTAGGCAATTGAGAAGTAGAGCTCTCTCTCGACCGACGAAAATAACGCTCTATAAGTCCCTCATCCTTCCCGTCCTAATGTATGGCGCAAAGACGTGGGCATTGACCATCAATGATGAGAGGCTGTTAGGAGCGTTCGAGAGGATAATACTCCGTAAGATCTACGGTCCAGTATGCGTGGACGCCATGTATCGAATAAGATGGAACGATGAGCTGTATGAGCTGTACGCCGACACTGACATAGTCAAGCGTATAAAATTCCAGCGACTTCGCTGGCTGGGTCATGTTGAGCGAATGGAAGAAGATGCTGTGGTGGATGTTTTTGTTTCTTTTTCTCGGGTCATTTCCAGTGTTCAGTGTAGTGTAAATATCTAGTCGATGGTGGATTTACCAGGCTTAAGGACCAACCAATAGGGTCCTATCAGTTTGTTGACAATGCGCTTCAGTCTTTCATACAGGACGAGGGTAAATCAATAAGTACCCGCGTTAGGAACGAAGAGGCAAGTTTTTCAGTTTCATTTGTCAAACTCTTTAAAATACGCTTCCGTCTCGACGATAACCTCCTCATTTGCGCTGAATTTTTTTCCCCCAAGCCACGTTTTTATGTTGGGGAACAGAAGGAAGTCGCAGGGAGTCAAGTCGGGTGAGTGCGGTGGGTGCGGCAGCAATTGGTAGTTCCATTCATGCAATTTGACCGCGACAATTCCGTATCCGCCTGTTGTCCACCGTAAGCGACCGACACCCATCGGGTGCACCTTTCTCATGCTTAACCTATCATGTAAAATATTAATTTCCGTTCCGTACGACACTGCTACGGCTCTGCTACTTCGCGCACTTTCATTTGGCGATCAGCGAGAATCATGTCGTGGACCTTCTGAACGATTTAATCGGTAACCACGTCTGCCGGGCGGCCTGCGCGCTCATCAAAAACAGATGTAGGACCACGTTTAAATTCGTTGAACCAATATCTTACGATTGTCATAGATGGTGAAGGGTCCCCATAGACAGCGTCCAAATTCGCTTTCATTTCTTCGCATGTTCTTCCATCCAAAAATAAAAAGCGAATTACGGATCGATATTGTTCTTTTTCCATTTTATCGCGAAACACGAAACACGTGTGATACTAATGACTGCCAAATAAAAACTAACCTATGAATTAGTTTGAAATTTAGTGTGGTTTCGTGTGAAAGGTGGCAGACGCCACCTGTCTTCACACACGGGTACTTACTGATCTACCCTCGTACGCTCCATAGAAAAAAGGCTGAACCCACGGTAGTTGGCGGAGATCGTGGAATCACATTTCTTGTGTATTGAGCATAGAATCCCGAGGATCCAATTACTTGGCATGCTTTCATCTGAATACATTCTGCATAGAAGTTCATGCATGCGTTTTCGCCTCCAGTCTTAAACAACTCAGCAGGCAGGCTATCTGTACCTGCAGACCTTCTCATAGTCGGGCGGCGGTACTTCAACGCTATTACTGATTGAGGTTTCCGGAGTAGGTTCTGCAGTGGAAGGTTTATTGCCGCCATCGCCATTAAGCAGCTGCAAAAAGTGTTTCCACCATAACCTCATTATGCCCTGGTTATGTGTCACCAGATTCCGTATTCGTCCTTACAAGAGAGTCCCCAGTCTTCAAACCGTTAGGTCAGTCGTCTTATTATGTCGAAGAATTTTCGGACTTTTCCTCTCCCATAACATCTCGATATCTTTAAACTCACGTCCTTCTGCTTCTCTTTTCTTGCACCTGAAACTATAATTTTTTGATGTGATAATTTCGTAATTTTTATGTAATAATTTTGATGTGATAATTTTTACGTGTTAATTAATATTGATGTGATTTTTTTGAGTTATAATTTTGACGTGTTAAATTTAACTAATTTGATTTGATTAAATAATTCTTTTTATTTTTTTATCATTATTATATAAAGCAAGCTGTCTGTGAGACATTTGACAATAGAGTTGTACATAAATAGAATTTAAAAATACAAATGAAAACATTTACAAAATAAAAACAAATATGCATGGTGAGTGACACAACAGTATAACATTTACATATTTATGTTTCGCAATTTTCACCTTAAATTATGAGAACCTGAGGGGTATTTCGTTTTAGTCTGGAGAAAGTCCACTGCGAATTCATCAACTTAGATGCTAGTTGATTTGGATGTTTCGACATTTGTATTTTGTATGAATTAGATTTGGCCGTAATTTCATCTTTGACGAAAGGGACTTGTAAATTACGATGTACTTGTAAGTTGATAACATACCAGGTGCGTTCACAATCATACGAAGCATTTTGTACTGATAGCGTTGCAATATTTCGACATTTGAATTAGCGGCTGTACCCCACAGTTGTATGCCGTAGGTCCATGTGGGATCGTCTTGTAAAGGAGCAGTTTGTTTTCGCAGCATAGTTGTGAATTACGATTGAGTAGCCAGAAGATATTTCTCAGTTTAAGACCTAGAGCTTTGCGTTTCGTAAATATGTGTGTTTTCCATGTGAAGCGTCTATCCAGATGCATTCCTAGGTACTCGCATTGTTTGGTTGAGGGATTTGTATTGCGTTTAATTGCACAGGTGGGCAAGTATTGCGCCAAGCAAGTGTGTGTTGTTACCAAGTTGTGAATGTTGCTTGCACCGACTTGGTTTCGTTCGCCACAATTTTCCAGCTTTTAAGCCACAATAATATTTTATTTCAACATTTTTGGAGTTTGAGTGAGGCAGTGACAGAATCATCATCAATTGAAAAGGCAGCAGTATCGTCTGCGAAGGTTCCAATAACAATTCCATCAGTTGTCGGCAAAATCAGCAGTGAAACGTGTAAAAATTTATTGGAAGCGTTTTTCTAGCTTTATAAACAACGATTCCAAGACTTTGGTAGGGATTGATAGCAGACTTATGGGGCTGTATGACTTTGCATCTCCAGCATTTTTACCAGGTTTTTGGATCATTTTTATTTGTGCAACCTTCCACTGTGGTGGGACAGAGCTAGTTGTCAACACAGCATTGTAAAGTTGGGTTAGGAAGGTTATTGCTTGTTCTGGTAATTCCTTCAGAATTTTTCCTGTAATCAGATCATATCCTGGTGCCTTCGCAGGTTTCAATTTGTTTATAATTAACCGCACTTCATTTTTTGTGAATCGAGATATCGGTAAATCTAGTTGATATGGCTGAGCTAAGAGCTCAGATACTGCATCTAATATTTCCACTGGTGGTTCGTCAGGATTAGGAATAAATACATTTTTAAGATGTTGCGCGTAAATTTGTGCTTTTTCGTGGTCACTTTTCTTCCATCGGATTTTCGTATTGGGGGTTGTAATTGTGTTGGTCTTTTCAATTTATTTGCTGCCTTCTAAAGAGAATAATCAGTTACAAAAGTTGCTTCGAGTTTTTCAATATAATTTTTGAATATAATGTTTTTGTCCTCAGCTAACAGTAGTTTTAACTCTTTGGTTTTAGCATTGAGCTCCTTTTTATCGCTTGGGAACCGTGTTTTTTTGCCAAATTTTCCTTGCTAACCTTTTTTCTTTTATCTTTTCCATCATTGAAATGGAATAGTTGTTTGCGTAGGAAAGTGTAAGTACTGGAGTAGAAGCCCAAGAGAATGGTTGAATACAGTCATTAAAGTGTTCTACTGTTTTTAGTAGCAGTTTCATATTAATCGTTGTGGCAACTAACTCTCCAAAGAAAGGCCAATTGGTTTTATAATTATGGTGCATACATGGCTTGTTTACTTCCTTTGGCGTTTTGCTAAGAATAATTATCACAGGGGAATGGTCTGATAAGTCAAAATTTGAGTGGCATTTAAAACTTGTAAGAGCAATACCTCTAGTTACACAAAAGTCAATAAGATCAGCGATTTTTTTAGGATCCGTAGGCCAATACGTTGGTTCTCCTGTTGAGATTGTGCTTAGATTTAAACTTTGAATAGCAGACAGCAGCTGTCGCCCTTTTGTAGTTATTAATCACGAGCCCCAAGCAGTGTGCTTTGCATTGTAATCTCCACCACTTATAAATCTATTGCCAAGTGTCTTAAAGAATATTTCATACTCTTCTTTTTTTATATTATGTTTTTATATATTGTGATTGGCCCTATCCAATCTTCTACTACAATATTTGTAGCTTGAATATGTTGCGTATAAAAGGATGTTGTTTCGTGATGATTTATATTACGTTTTACCAGTATTGCACTTCCTCCGTAAAAGTTATAGTTGTTGATTTTAAAATGGCTGGTGTAAGTGGTCGCTGTGGCGTAGTGGTAATGCGTTAGACTGCTACGCAGAGTGTCCGGAGTTCGAATCTCGGCACAGGCAAAATAAAAAAAAATTAAAAAAAAAGTAGAAAATAAATAATTTTTCTACGCGGCACCACCTCCTTGGCAGGCAATGGCAAACCTACAAGAGTAAAAATTGCTATGAAAAGCTTTTCACTTCGCATTAAACTGTAGGTCCCTTCCATTCATGTACAAATATAACACGCACAACATGAGTGAATGCGAAAAAGCTCGCCCTAGGCCCTCCATGGGCTGTTGTGCCATTAAAAGTAAAGTAAAGGTGTAAGTGAAGTGTGTTTCGGATATCAGAAGTATAGAAGTATGTCGACTTCATTTATGTATAACGATTTAATCTCAAGGATGTGGTGTGACAGACCATTTGCATTCCAGATAACTATTTTTAATTTACCGATTTTGAGAAGAGTTTGATGTTAGATTTATTGATAAGTTTGTCATGGTGGTAAGTTGCTGCATTATCTGTTGTAGCAATGACATCATTTCACGCATATCAGGTGAATTGTTTGGAAGTTGAACAATATTTGTTGCAGTTTCATTTTGATTTGGGGTGTCTCTGACAGCCTACGCGTACGATACGATTTTTTGTTCTTTTTGATGCTGTGGATTATTTGTCGTTTCAGTCTGTGGGGCTGTTGTTGTTATTTGTTTTCTTGAGGGAGGGTATTTAATTGTAGTAAGTTTTTATATACAGCACACCCTTTATAATTTGCAGGATGATTTCCATCACAGAGAGCAAATTTCACATCTTCAGATGTTTTCTTGGGCAATTGGCGAAGGAGTGACAATTTAATGCACCTAGGCTTACGTCTACAATATACCCTTGTGTTACCATATTGCTGGCAGTTTGCGCATTGTGGTAACTCGCGCTTGGGATGTGGTGGTTCAAATACGATTCTGCAATGTAATAAGTTTTTAACTTCGTATATTTGTCTGTTGTTACTTTTGGATTCTAGTTCTACTAAAAATATAGGAAGTGGCCGTTTAGTAGTTCTTTGTTTTATATTCCAAATATTGGAGACTAGATGGCCGAGATCTAAAAGTTCATTTTTTATATCATCCACTGCAGTGGATGGATGTATGTTTTTTAGTACAACTTTGAAGGACCTTTGTTGTTTTGGCTTATAAGTATAAAATTCGGTACCTTTTAGTTCCAATACTTTGACTATAGCGGTATATGCTTCAGATATGTTTGTTTGAATTTTCACCCGATCACCACTTATTACTTTTATATCGTACTGCCCATCTATATGGTCATGTAGTAGCTTATAAAGAGGCTGGATATTAGCGACTTTGTCAACAAATATCGGAGGTGGTTGATATATCTTTTCCTTAGGTGCAGAGCTACTTTGGTTCTGTTCTTCTTCTACTTCAAGAATTTCGTATCTGTTAGGTGTACGTTCAGGGTTACTAAGCCAGTACGAGCTTAGCTTTGTTTGTTTCGTAGTTTTTTGCGCATTACCGGGACTGTCTCGCCTTCTTTCTGGGCGCGATACCTCAACCCAACCCTCGTTAAGGACACATTTTTCGGTAGACATAGTACTACTTACTATTTAATGAAACTATGTTACTTTCTTTTTCAATGTCTTGCTGGTTTGGTAAAAGTTCACTTAGTGAGGAGCTTCGTTTTCTCTCTATTGTTTTCAGGTTTTGATAGGTCTTGTTTAAATCGCTCAGCTGTTGTTGTTCATTTGATGTTATTGCTTCTGCTCATGTTGTTGTTGATGATGTTTGGGATTGAACCTGCGGCTGTTGTTGTAGTTGCTGATGTTGCTTTTGTGGCAATTGTTTTTGTTGTTGATCTTGTTGTTGTTTTCGATGTTGCTGCTGTTGATGCGTTGCGACTACCATTGGGCGAATGTTGGACACTCATGGTCCGCTGCTGTGTTTTGGACATGTTTGTGCTAAGTTCGTACACAAACCTAAATAATTAAGAGTAGACTGGTGGCTGAATACCGATGACAGCTCGGACAGCTGACCGTATTTACACTTCGTGTTTGAGTGAAATTAAAATAAAATATTGCGAAACGGGAATATTGTTTTTTATAGCGAATTCAACAAAATTTTGATTTTAATTTAATAATTATTTTCTGTTTTTTTTTCTACAACAGGCTTACGATAATTCTGATGTAATAATTTTGATGGGATTAGTTTGCATGATAATTTTAATATGATAATTTTGAAACCTCGGCGTACTATGCTCAATACACAAGAAAGGTGATTCCACGATCTCCGCCAACTACCATGGGTTCAGCCTTCTTTATATCGCATGTAAGGTTCTATCGAGAGTACTGTGTGAAAGACTGAAGACAACAAACTGATAGGACCTTATTAGTGTGTCCTCAAGCCTGGTAAATCCACCATCGACCAGATATTCGCACTACACTGAATACTGGAAACGACCTCCCTTGGCTACCACCGTCGATAGAGAAATATGTGGTACGGCCAAGAGTGTCGCGATACTATAGAAGCGAAAACCGAAGTTTATAGATCCACCCTGCTGTCAGTTACAAAGCGATTTGCTAAGGAACGATACTGAGAGTTGAAGAGGGAAGAGAAAAGTCTCTTCAGGCGCAAGTAAAGAGATGCAGAAAAGACGTGAGCTCAATGATATCGAAATGTTACGAGGCAGGAACGAGGTCCGAAATTTTTTTTTATAGAAAAAGACGCCTGGCATTAAAATTATCACATCGAAATTATAACTCAAAATTATCACATCAAAATTATCTTATCAGAATCATCACATTAAAATTATCACATCAAAATTACTTACTTACTTAACTGGCACTACAACCGATGATCGGTCTTCGCCGCCTCTACAAAGCTTCGCCAGTCACCTCTTCTATGCGCGCGCTGGCGCCAGTTGATAAGGCCGAGTGCAGTCAGGTTGCCCTGCACCTGGTCTTTCCGACGGAGATTAGGACGTCTCTTTCTGCGTGTTCCTTCACCGTGGTTCGAATAATACACCCTTCTATCCGGAACGCTTTCTTCCATTCGCTCAACATGACCCAGCCAGCGAAGCCGCTGGAGTTTTATACGCTTGACTATGTCAGTGTCGGCGTACAGCTCATACAGCTCATCGTTCCATCTTATTCGATACACGTCGTCCCCGCATACTGGACCGTAGATCTTATTATCAGGAGTATTATCCTCTCGAACGCTCCTAACAGCCTCTCATCATTGATGGTCAATGCCCACGTCTTTGCGCCATACATTAGGACGGGAAGGATGATTGACTTATAGAGCGTTATTTTCGTCGGTCGAGGGAGGGCTCTACTTCTCAATTGCCTACTGAGCCCGTAGTAACACCTGTTGGCAAGAGTTAGTCTCCGCTTGATCTCAAGGCTGATATTATTGTTGGTGTTTATGCTGGATCCTAGATATACGAAATCCTTGACGACTTCTAAAGTATAGTTGCCAACAGTGACATTTTGTCCAAGACGCCGTGATTCTTTGTTTGTTGACACAAGGTATTTCGTTTTGCCCTCGTTCACCACTAGACCCACTCGACGAGACTTCCTTTCCAGGTTGGAGAATGCTGCACTGACTGCTTGAGGGTTTTTGCCAATGATGTCAATATCATCAGCGTATGCTAGCAGCATAACATTCTTGTAGAAGATAGTGCCAGAGATGTCGATGTTCGCAGCTCGAATTATTTTCTCCAGCATAAGGTTAAAGAAGTCGCACGATAGGGAGTTACCTTGTTTGAAACCTGTTTTGGTATCAGAATCTGTCCCAATTTTCACTGCGCTGGTGGTGTTGGTCAGTGTCATTTTGCAAAGACGAATAAGCTTTGCAGGGATACCAAAATCAGACATTGCGGCGTACAAGTGATCCCTAATCGTGCCGTCGATAATCGACAAATAGATGATGGGTGGCGATCTGTTTTTCTCGGGTCTTTTCCAGGATTTGGCGTAGTGTGAATATCTGGTCGATGGTGGATTTACCAGACCTGAAGCCACACTGATAAGGTCCAATCAGTTTGTTGACGATGGGCTTCAGTCTTTCACACAGTACGCTCGATAGAACCTTATATGCAATATTAAGAAGGCTTATCCCATGGTAGTTGGCGCAGATCTTGGAATCACCTTTCTTATGGATTGGGCAGAGTACGCTGAGATTCCAATCACTTGGCATGCTTTCATCTGACCATATTCTGCATAGAAACTCATGCATGCGTTTTTTGAGCTCTTCGCCTCCGGTCTTAAACAACTCAGCAGGCAGGCCATCTGCACCTGCAGCCTTATTGTTTTTCAGCCGAGCAATGGCTGTTAAGACCTCCTCATAGTCAGGCGGCGGTACTTCAACGCCGTCAGTGATTGGGGTTTCCGAAGTGGGTTCCGCAGTGGCGGGATTATTGCCGTCTTCGCCATTAAGCAGCTGCGAAAAGTGCTCCCTCCATAATCTCATTATGCCATGGATATCTGTCACCAGATTTCCGTCTTCATCCTTGCAGGAAGAGGCCCCGGTCTTCAAACCAAGAGTCAGGCGTCTTATTCTTTCAAAGAATTTTCGGACCTCGTTCCTGTCCCGCAACATTTCGATATCATTGAACTCGCGTCTTTCTTCATCTCTTTTATTGCGCCCTCCTCAACTTTCTGTATCGCTCCTTAGCAGCTCGCGTTGCAACTGACTGCAGGGTGGCTCTGTAGACTGCGTTTTTTGCTTCAGTAGCATCGCGACACTCGTACCACATATTTCTCCGTCGACGGGGGTAGCCTAGCACCTCTTCGGCAGCCGTACGCATAGAGCGGGAAATGTGCGTCCACTGCGCGCATATATCATCAAGTTGAGGGGTGTTTTGCGAAAGGAGAAGTGCAAGTTGGTTGGCAAAGACTTTGGCTGTCTGTTGTGATTGCAGCCTTTCGACATCCAGCTTTCTCTTTGTACCTATCCGTACGCGATTTGCTACACATATACATGTGCAGACCTTGACTGCAACCAAGTAGTGGTCTGAGTCGATGTTTGCACCACGTATTGTGCGTACGTCTAGTACATTGGAAGCGTGCCTTCCGTCGATCACAACGTGATCAATTTGGTTTCGTGTGTTTTAATCAGGGGACAGCCAAGTGGCCTTATGGATATCTTTATGTTGGAATCTGGTGCTACTAACTGTCATGTTTCGTGCCGCGGCGAAGTCGATCAGTCTCATACCGTTATCGGTGGCTTCGTCGTGGAGACTGAATTTTCCGATCGTCGGACCAAAGAGACTCTCCTTGCCCACCTTGGCATTAAAGTCGCCTAACACGATTTTAACATCGTGGCGGGGGCAATGCTCATAAGCTTTGTCGAGGAGCTCGTAGAAGTCATCTTTGGTGGTTTCATCCTTCTCATCCGTCGGGGCATGGACACAAATTAGGCTGATGTTGAAGAATTTTGCCTTGATGCGGATAGTGGCTAGGCGCTCGTTCACGGCCGTGAACCTCGAGACTAGATGACGCAGTCTCTTCCTAACCACAAATCCAACACCAAATTTGTGTCTCGACGCATGACAGCTGTAGTAGATATCACAGGATGCTCTTTTGGAGCAACCCTGTCCCGTCCATCGCATTTCCTGTATAGCGGTGATGTCAGCTCTATATTTTTGGAGAACATCCACCAGCTGGATAGAGGCACCTTCCCTGTAGAGGGTTCGGACATTCCAGGTGCATATCCGTAAATCGTTGTCCTTTGGGCGTTTGCGGGAGTCGTCAACATTAGAGGGGTTTGTTATCCGAGGCTTATTTGGAGGATTCATTGGTGGGTATTTTAACGTGGTGGGTTCCAAACCCGACGCACAACCATTCATTCAAGGCCATGGAGAAGCCCGCCGCACACATTAGTTAACTCACTGACGGTTGTCAGATCGCTATCCAGGGGACGCCACGAGGAGGCTGTGTGTCGACTTGAAACGTAGAAGCGCAAGGATCGACCATGGACGCACCTGCGACTGTCACGAACTTTACCTTGTGTCCACGCCCCAAAATCATCACATAAAAATTATCACATCAAAGTTATCGCATCAAGAATATCACATCAAAATTATCACATCAAAAGTAACACATCAAAATTATCACATCAAAATCATCGCATTAAAATTATCACGAAATTATCGCGACGAAATTGCCGAAAAATTGAATTATTATCACATCAAAAATATCACAGCTTCAGGCGCAAGAAAAGAGTTTAGTTTCTATACTTTCATTTTTGATAAGCTAAGAATTTTTTAATTCAATATGATTTTTCCAGGTGAATCTTTTATGCCGAGGTAATTAACACTATCTTGCAGAATAGGACAATTATTGAGAGAGGGCGCTCAAGCTCCTCTTCTTAGTGCAAAAGTAAGATGGACGCTTTTTGATTAATTTACGTTTATTCTTCAGGCCGGTAACCATTTTTCTATAGTTTCAAGATGATCCTATATGTTTTGGTAACTGTTGTGAGGTGGGTGGAGTATGGGTACTTAAAATTGCTGTGTCATCAGCAAATGTAGATGTGTGTAAATTATGCTTTGTTGGCCAATCTGAGGTGAATAAAAGATAGAATAGCGGACCAAGAACAATCCCTTTTGGGACTCCAGTTGCAATTGAGTAACTTTTTGAAGTGTATTTTTTGTCTTTAACTTAGAAAATTCTGTTAGACAGGCAACTTTTTAGTATAGGATGTGTATTTTGGAGTAACAGTTTATTAATGTATAGAAAATTAAAAAAAAAAAATTTACAAGACGTCTTCACGCAAAGCTTTTTTAAACGCCTGAGCAACATCAACAACAATGCTTTTCGTGCTTCAAATACAATTATATTCACTTGTTCCAAAGTATCGTGTTTTTCTCTAAAGCCAAACTGATAAGTGGCTATTATTTGCTTTGATCAATGGGCGAATATTTTTGATAGATTTTTCATTCTCAAATTTTTTTTTGAGATTATGAGCAGCAATATTATTAGTCTATACGAGCCAACAGAAATAAGGTCTTTATCTGGTTTGTGAACAATTATTATCTGAGAGAATTTCCACTCAACTGGAAAGTGGGCAATGCGCAATATGCTGTTGAAGATTTGAAGCAGATGCTTGACAATTTGTGGCAATTCTCTGATAATTTTTCTATTATATAATCAGTGCCTGGTGATTTTTAATTGATTCATTTATTTCGTGTAGTTTATATCTAATGCAATTAGTTGTTTGTATTTCTATAGTTGGGGTCAAATTGGTACTTACCGTTTCATGATTTGGTGTAAACACATTTTTGAGGTGAGTCGCTATGTGCCCATTTTCCATTAGGCAATCGAATTGGTGCATCCATGATAATGGGGAGTTTAACTTACATGGTGATTTCCATAAAGAATAGGCAGGCGCTTTTATAGCCCCAAGATCGTGAACACATTTTTCTTTGTGGATTGAAACATTTTGCAAAGCTTCCTCTAACTATTATCTAATTGTTTTTGAGGCTTGGGGGTCTATGAGTTTGGTCATTTTGGTCATTTGATTTGCATTTGTTTCCATGTAAAGTGCAATTGACTCAAAGAATATTACCGACAGACCGTCTACGTCGGTTACAGTCGCTCGAATGGTTGACACTGAACCTGATTTTTGAAAGAACATTCTGATGACCGACGTGGCCCATTTCACACTCTCTGGCGCCACACAATCCACACGAGATTCATGAAACACCATTACATGACCTAATCTCTTTATCGGTGTCCTGTGATTATATTCCCTCTCTCATTGATGTCGACGTTGAGATAGAATTGACAACGACGTCGACAACGACGTTACTCAATATTCACTGCACTAGAGCCTCCAATAACAACCAACGAGTGTTGGATGATTTTAAAATCTTATGTTTCTTCACATCAAGATGTTCTTGATATTGTTTTTAACGGTTAGAACTGTATGAAAAAAAAATAAAACAAAAAATAAATATCTCTTACTTAGAACTCGTCTTTAAATGGCATATTTATTTATTTAAGCCATTGATTTGAATAAGATCTACAGGCTAGATTTTACAAAATTAACAAAAAATGTTTTCTTACAATAATTAAAAATGAAACTAAAAGTAATTATTATTTACAAGTTTTTTGAACATGGATTTTGATAAAGAAAGGTTAATTTCAGTAATTGAAGCTAATTCATTAAATTCAATAAGAGACCTCGTAAGTGGTTGATTTAAAGCATAATTTGTTTTATAGCATTTAATAAAAAAAAATTTAGTTTGACGTAGCCCTGATTGGAACAAAAAAATCAATTTGGCTAAGCAGCATTGAACAATCAATATTGCCACTAACTATA
This sequence comes from Palloptera scutellata, assembly GCA_958295655.1. Taxonomy (NCBI): domain Eukaryota; kingdom Metazoa; phylum Arthropoda; class Insecta; order Diptera; family Pallopteridae; genus Palloptera; species Palloptera scutellata. The sequence continues at coordinate 79,568,332 of OY282449.1, read as the reverse complement.
TCATAGACAAAAATTATAGAATTAATAATACGTCTAACGCCTTCAGATCGATGAATAAACATCGCGACTTATATGAAGGAATAGGCTCCTGGAAATTTAAGGAAAAAAGAGCAACTTTTAAAAATTTATTCTGCACATTCAAGGCGATTTGTATGAATAGCATAAAAGGATTCCAATAATAGCCGCGTGTTCCAACCTTGATCTCACAAATGCAGTAAATAGAAGCTTATACGTATATGGGTCCCTAATTTCTTCACTATTACGTCGTACAAATGTTAACATTGCATAAGCTTTCGGTGTTACGTAATTCAAATGATTTACAAATGTTAATTTAGAGTCTAGCAAAACGCCCAGATCGAGCATTTCTGCTACTTCCTTTAAACGAGAATTTGCAATAAGAAATGTAGAGACAATATTACGGTTTAATTTAGAGAAAGTGATATGAAAACACTTTTTAACATTTAAAGCTAAAGAATATATAAGGCACCATGTATTTAACCTATTTATATCATTTTGTATATCACACCATCGGATACACATTAAACTTTTAAAAAAAATTTGACAATGGTCAAAACGTCACTATCAGCCTCAGCAGAAATTTTTAAATTATGTATGCCTCTCATTACATCACTTTCACTAATTCTCAGAGAGCCAAAATCAACAGAAGAAGAAACATTATCAAAAGAAGAACTGTCAATGGAATCCGGATCAGTTTCAAAATTTGACATAAAAAATTATTAAAAAGATTATAAATTCCAACAACAGAATTCGAAGTAATTTCATTGTAAAATTCAAAATGTAGTTTTTGTACAGTAATTTTTCCAAAACAGTAAACTCCTTCATATAATGCAGGTATTTGTTTTTATCGATTGTATCATTTGTGACTTTATACTTATTGAAAAATTTGTTCGTTAAGTTTTTTAATTTTTTAATGCCATTGGTATACGACGGTAGCTTGTATACTTTTGGCTGTACCAGAGGAACATTCTTAATGCAAATTTTGTTTATTTCAGAGCAAAACAAATAAAAAATGCGAGAAGTATCGCTATTAAAAATTTTTGATTCCAATCAATACTCTCAATAATAGCATTAACATTTTCATAATTGCATAAATTAAAATTAAAGTTTAGCTTATCAGAACTCTTAGGCAGACTTAAATACTCATAAAACTCAAAATGGAGAAAAAGTGGAACATGATGCATGTCGGAAGGAGAGATAGGAAACACACATTCTCCAGTTTATGTTTGACTGTATCGCTAATACAGATTAAATCTAAAATACTACCTAGTATATTAGAAAAATTGTTTATCTGGACGAGATCATAGCAGAAAAAGCTATCAAGCACATACATTTCATTTGTGGTATTAACATTTATTGGAGTGAGATTACACTCATTTGCTATGTATGACCAAGAGAGTTTATTGAGATTAAAATTGCCTAAAACACAAAAATTAACATTGGATTTATCTATATCCGTTAAATTTAAAATATTATCTACATGAGCAAAATACAAAATATCTAAGCTATTTGGCGGTATATAGGAAACACAAAAAATAAATTGTTCTTTCGATCCAAAAGCAGAAAGTGTCGCAATTACTTAGATTATGTACAGATGAGCGAAAGGCGAGGGGTGAGACTCAGCAACAGCGAGCGGGTGGGGTGCAGCATTTAAAACAGAAGGATTGGGAGAGACAATCAAAGGCACAGTAGCAGCAACGATTTCGGAGAAGGTAGGAGAAACGCCCTCAGTGCAAATGACAGAAGTAGCAAGCGATGTTGAAGCAGGGGCAGGAACGGTGCATGATGCATTAAATTCAGCAGGGATAGTGTGAATAGCGACGGCCGACAATGGAGAACTTGAAATATTGGCAGAATTAGCATTCAAGACGCAATTTTATTTCACGCCTTACAGCAATCAGAACACCTCCACCTCTATGACACCCAGTTTTTAGAGCATCTCTATCTGTACGATAAAATTTAGATCAAAAAATTCACCGTCGTCAAAATCTTCGTTTAGCCATGTTTCCACAAGAACAACAACATCGTAGTCCATTTGAGATGTAGTAGGCAAAACAATATTCGATTTTGTCCTAAGACCAGATATATTTTGATAGTAGATCTTCAGGACTGTAGCTTATCTTATTTTACGTTGATTCCTTTGAAAACGTCGATTTAAAAAAAAAATTGAATGGACGAACTTTAATATTTGCTGGCCATAGCGTTGGGTCGAAGAGCTTTTCATAAAGAGTGGAAGCTACACCCAACTTAAAATTTATGCTCCATTCCATTCCATTGATTTTGGTGTTTGTTTGTTGTAGAAATATGTATATATTGTGATTATATTTTATGATTTTCATACATTCTAATTATTACTTACCAATCCATTTTAACGCCATCCAAAAGAAATAAATCGAACTCAAAAGGAAAAGCAAAAAGGGAATGTTGCCAATTTATTATTCGCATCTTTTTTTGTCAGACAGTAGCAAGCCAGATGATTTTCGTCAATGTTTGCATATTTTTGAACGTACGTCATTATTTGATCGCTTGTAGCTGATGGCTTGAACGAAGAGAGGTGTACCCACTTCTTTTTTACAATTACATCTAACTCAATGCTTTCCTTTTGCTCACCTTCTTCCAAAGCGAGGGGTGAGAATCAGCAACAACGAGCAGGTGGGGTGCAGCATTTAAAACAGAAGGAGAGGGAGAGACAATCAAAGGCACAGTAGCAGCAACGATTTCGGAGAAGGTAGGAGAAACGCCCTCAGTGCAGGTGACAGAAGTAGCAAGCGATGTTGAAGCAGTGGCAGGAGCGGTGCACGATGGAGTAAATTCACCAGGGATAGTGTGAATAACGGAGGCCGACAATGGAGAACTTGAAATATTTGCAGAATTAGCATTCAAAAGACGCAATATTATTTTTATGCTCAACAAGTGGTGTTTTATTATAATTGTTTTGCTTTGCTGTGTTAGTATTAAAGAGTTTAGTCTTATGGTTTAGGGCATCATAAAGAGTTCCGCGTATAGTTTTCACTTCATTTGTAGGAGAACAAATTGCAGAAGCAGCATCATTTTCGGCTATTTTATTTTTTACGGAACACAGTTCTAGTTGTGAATTGTCAATTTTTTTATTAAACATTTTTTCTAATTTACTATAGAGCTTATCATTGAAAGCGCGCGGGCATTATCAGATTTGTAGCAGATTTAAGAGAATCGATATAAATCGATTGAAGAGTTATTTCATTTTCAGATGGTCTCTGGGTTGAAACCGGTTTAGGCTGTAGTTGTATTAGTTGAGCATTCAATTTTGTTAAATTTCACTGCACTTGTTACTTTGGCTGAGTGACTTTTTCTTTTGAAGAGACCGTAGCATTGTCATTATTGTCTTTTTCTTTTAAACAGCTACCATTAGCTACCGGTGGGGGCGTACGTATAGAGGTGTAGCTTTTGAGGCAGCTGACGAACACAAACTCAACTTCGGATTTATTTCTTTAAGTAAGCTTTGCACTCCGTTTAGACTGACCATCATTGTGTCAGCATTATCTGCTGCAGACCCGATTACATTTTCAATAGGAACTATTAAATATTTAATTCAAAAACTTGTCACGAATTCTACATCTCTGCTGGTCGAAGTAACTAATGCTATACATTTTTATAAGTTGATAACTGATATCAACAAGTCTCGTCTATTATTAAGGAGTAGTTGCTATTGCCTAATATTTCACTCAGAATCAAAAGCTTTTGTCTGCCTTACACTCCAGCCAACTAAATTGCAACAACCACTTGAGGATACATTTTTGTTGGAACACATTTCTTGTTTTGCAGCTTATTTCAGTATTTGTTTTAAAAATTACTTCACCATTTGTCTTGTCAGAATCATCGTCATGATTTCTAGAATCGACAACGTGACTATCCATTACTTCATCATCTACAACAACAAAAGCAGCAGCAATTTCTTTATCTTCTCCAATTACAATATCAGTAACTATGTATTTTCTCATCCCGGCAAAACCTTTGATTTTATTCTACATTTCTGGAATTAAAAATTACATCCCATAACTTACCGCTTCGATCGTCTAATTTTTTTGCAATAGTTGCTTACGCTTCAGCAAAGTCACTGTCTTTTATAAAATAGCTGGGAGGAAATAGTTACGAAATATAAAATGGAAAATTAACGTAATTTACCTATCAATACGTTGTTTCTTTGAACCTGGCTTAATCGATTTTTCTTCCATTGATGTTGGTGTTTGTTTGCTGTAGAAATATGTATATATTGTGATTATATTTTATGATTTTCATACATTCTAATTATTACTTACCAATCCATTTTAACGCCATCCAAAAGAAATAAATCGAACTCAAAAGAAAAAGCAAAAAGGGAATGTTGCCAATTTATTATTTTTACGATAACTGTCAAATTTCGTACATTTCCATATGTTTGTTGTAGCAACCCTTACAACAATTCTATGGAATAGACCGAAGTATAAACACATAATACTACTCGGAGTAGATCCCAACTTGGAATCCATAACCGAAAATGTTTCAAATCCAGTGTTTCAGGATGACTTCGCTTCCTGCCATCGGGCACACTCTGTAAGTTAAACCATGACTTTTTATCAGTCCCACCACTTTTTAAGGCTTATTGGTGTGTTTTATATATTTAGATAGCAAAACTTAAGGAAAATCTCGGCATAATTTCATTGGATTGGCTTGGAAACAGTCCGGACCGCAAACCGATTTAAAATGTTTGGGCTATTATGTCAGCTCAAATACGCAAAAATTAAAACAAAATAAAGATTAAGTTGGAGGAAACTATAGAAAAAGTATGGAATGAAGAAGTTACGGGTGAATATTTGAATACTAAGTACAACTACATACCCAAAGCGAAGAATCAATTTAAAAAATTTTTGCGATACAAACAATTTAGCTTATAATAAAAAAAAACACTGTTAATAAAAAAAAAAATATCAAAAATATTTAATTACGATTTTATAATTTTTTCGCAAATGGTCCAAATGTTTCGAAGCAACTATATGTGGTGGTTTTTTTTATATCTTTTTTCTTCTCTTCTTGACAATAATTGTAGAGGTTTTTACGTATTTTTATAATAAAGAAAATTCTAAAGCTAAAATGACAAAATATTTTGAGTTTTTAAAGAACTTTTTGGCTTAAAACATCAAAAAATTGAATGCGGCTTTTTGTTTTTTGTCAGCTATATCGCAGAATTACCTGTCTTTTGGGATAATAAGCCTGGAACCCAAAAAAGTCTGCTTCGCGTAATCACCAGAAGCAATAAATTTGGATCCTAGGGTACCAAAAATTCACTAAATTGCAGTGCACTGCATAAACAGTAAGATTGTCAGCAGCTTCTTGAATGCAAATAACTGTTGTGTGCAGATATTCTTTGCAATATTCCTATTTTCTCCTACTTTTTTTCTATTACCTCCAACTATATTCTTCTTTTTCTTCTTTTAATAGCACAACAGCTAATAGATGGTCTAGGCCGAGTTTCTCGCATCAAGTCATACTGTGCCTGTTATATTTGTGCACGAAGACCTACAATTTTATAACGAGTCCGAACGGCGGAAGTGAAACGCATTTCTTAGGAAAATTTAATCTTGGAGGTTTGCTTAGACTGTCAGCGTAGCAGACCAACACAGTACCAACTACGCTAAGGGACCACACTATTCTTTATTCATATAAACAATCCTTAAAATATTCTTAGCTCATTCATATCTTCATGGAATGTTACTCGTTACGTAACTACATATATATATGTAAAAAATGTATTTGTACATTTAAACACTTTTTTCTAGCGCATATCATGAACACCTCCCTGCCGGGATATGGAGGCATAATATTACATTTGGTAGAGAAGGCAGCGTCACCAATAAATATAAATTGAATTTCGATATTGGAATGCAAGTGTGGTTTGAGTTTGGGATTGTCGTTCGTTTAACATTTGCTCTCAAAATCCACTCACTTTCAAAATTCCTCCATAGCTTTGACTGCCATAAACGCCAATGTCAACAGCTACGTACATATAAAAGTGTATTTGCTATTACACGCAGTTAGTAGCAAAATTGCTTCTAAATGAAATACAGTGATACGGGCTTGAGAGACGGGTTCTCGTCTATAGAATTATGACAGTTTGTCTTGACACAACCGATAAACGACACAGCTACTTATTTCCGTAACCCGAAAATGCAACAAAAATTAACTGTGCTTTTGTAAAATGCATTGAACACCACCAACAGGCTTAAAATCATAGACACTGTCGGGAAAAGCAAATAGGAATGGGAATATCTTGCAGTTCATTATCGATAATATATCGATAAGCCCGAGAAATTGTCAAGAATAGTCTATAATACGCTCTTGAAAACAATCTAATATTATAAAAACCGGTTGCTCAAACTAGTCGAACACTTTAGTTATTTCAAAGTTTTAACTGTTAAAACCAAATTAGTGAATATTTGTCTGTTAAAAATGAGCGGACGAAAAAATGGTGAGTGCGAAATTTCTTCAAAAATTCCGAGGATGGGAGACAAGCTAAATGCTCCATATTTGTGTTACACCTGATCTACATTGCATTATTCTGTTAAATGTTATCTACTGTAAAATTATATGAATTTGTATGTATGTTTATGTAAACTTTTACTTTTAATGGCACAACAGCCCATGGAAGGCCTAGGCCGAGCTTTTTCGCATCCACCCATGTTGTGCGTGATATATTTGTACATGAATGGAAGGGACCTACAGTTTTATGCCGAATCCGAACGGCGAAGTGAAAAGCTTTTCATGGGCAATTTTTACTCTGGTTGGTTTGCCATTGCCTGCCAAGAGGTGGTGCCGTGTAGAAAAATTATTTTTTTCAACTTTTTGTTTTGCCTGCGCCGAGATTCGAACTCCGGACACTCTGCGTAGCAGTCCAACGCACTACCACTACGCCACAGCTACATTTTGGAAAACATTTTATTATTTGTTATTTTGCAAAAAACAACAAACTTTTTTATACATACAAAATATTTTACAACAAACCAGTTTCTTTCCATTATAAATTATGATTTCCCTTTCGTTAAAAAAACACACATAAGTAAGGAAGAATTTATACATTCATGTGATATTCGACTAATCGAATATTAACGGTTTAAAAACTGAACGGTTCATCATATAGTCGATTGCGTACGCTAGTAAAATACCACCAACCGAATATCAATAGGCGAAATTATTTATCCAAGTTTATTCGGTTAACCGAATGACAAGAGCCCTAAGACGGACACTATAAATTATGCACCATCACAAATTTAACTTAACCGAAACTTATGGCGTAGGTGAAATCATATGAAACGCTTTTTACAAAAATGTGTAATCTCGCAAACTTCACATATCTATGCTCAATGTCACAGGAATAGTTCTATAAAATGTGCAAATATTTGCTAAACATAAAAACTTGAAATTAATCAGAAAAAAAAATACGTTCAGTACAAAAGATCTAAATTGTTGAAAGTGATGGGTTGTTAAGTCGCTAAAGTGACGTTAGTTGACGATAACGTTGCTTATCGATAGGTTAATGGATGATTTTATTGTGGAGAAGACGTGGTAAACTTCATAAGGAACAAGGGTAGTAAAGAAATATCAGAACAATCAACGAATGAAAAAAAGTAAAGGTTGAAAGAAAAATTCAAAGTGAAAGGAAAAAATTTGTTCACTTTTCTGGTAATTTAGTACAAAATATTTTGTTTTTATTATTAACTAAAATAAGAGAGGAAGGAAATTCCCTTCTAATATATTTTTGTCTTGAGCTTTCTGTAAATTCAATACCAATTTTTCTTGTATTTTATCATTCATAAAGTAATGGATAAATCCGGAAGTGCCGTTGTAGAACAACATCAACAAGCGATGTTGAAGCAGGGGCAGGAACGGTGCATGATGCATTAAATTCAGCAGGGATAGTGTGAATAGCGACGGCCGACAATGGAGAACTTGAAATATTGGCAGAATTAGCATTCAAAACACGCAATTTTATTTCACGCCTTACAGCAATCAGAACACCTCCACCTCTATGACACCCAGTTTTTAGAGCATCTCTATCTGAAAGATAAAATTGGGATCAAAAAATTCACCGTCGCCAAAATCTTCGTGTTTCCACAAGAACAACAACATCGTAGTCCATTTGAGATGTAGTAGGCAAAACAATATTCGATTTTTTCCTAAGACCAGATATATTTTGATAGTAGATCTTTAGGACTGTAGCTTATTTTATTTTGTTATTTCCTTTGAAAACGTCGATTTAAAAAAAAAAATAGAATGGACGAACTTTAATATTTGCTGGCCATAGCGTTGGGTCGAAGAGCTTTTCATAAAGAGTGGAAGCTACACCCAACTTAAAATTTATGCTCCATTCCATTCCATTGATTTTGGTGTTTGTTTGTTGTAGAAATATGTATTATATTGTGATTATATTTTATGATTTTCATACATTCTAATTATTACTTACCAATCCATTTTAACGCCATCCAAAAGAAATAAATCGAACTCAAAAGGAAAAGCAAAAAGGGAATGTTGCCAATTTATTATTCGCATTTTTGCGAATAATCAGACTGTAGCAAGCCAGATGATTTTCGTCAATGTTTGCATATTTTTGAACGTACGTCATTATTTGATCGCTTGTAGCTGATGGCTTGAACGAAGAGAGGTGTACCCACTTCTTTTTTACAATTACATCTAACTCAATGCTTTCCTTTTGCTCACCTTCTTCCAAAGCGAGGGGTGAGAATCAGCAACAACGAGCAGGTGGGGTGCAGCATTTAAAACAGAAGGAGAGGGAGAGACAATCAAAGGCACAGTAGCAGCAACGATTTCGGAGAAGGTAGGAGAAACGCCCTCAGTGCAGGTGACAGAAGTAGCAAGCGATGTTGAAGCAGTGGCAGGAGCGGTGCACGATGGAGTAAATTCACCAGGGATAGTGTGAATAACGGAGGCCGACAATGGAGAACTTGAAATATTTGCAGAATTAGCATTCAAAAGACGCAATATTATTTTTATGCTCAACAAGTGGTGTTTTATTATAATTGTTTTGCTTTGCTGTGTTAGTATTAAAGAGTTTAGTCTTATGGTTTAGGGCATCATAAAGAGTTCCGCGTATAGTTTTCACTTCATTTGTAGGAGAACAAATTGCAGAAGCAGCATCATTTTCGGCTATTTTATTTTTTACGGAACACAGTTCTAGTTGTGAATTGTCAATTTTTTGATTAAACATTTTTTCTAATTTACTATAGAGCTTATCATTGAAAGCGCGCGGGCATTATCAGATTTGTAGCAGATTTAAGAGAATCGATATAAATCGATTGAAGAGTTATTTCATTTTCAGATGGTCTCTGGGTTGAAACCGGTTTAGGCTGTAGTTGTATTAGTTGAGCATTCAATTTTGTTAAATTTCACTGCACTTGTTACTTTGGCTGAGTGACTTTTTCTTTTGAAGAGACCGTAGCATTGTCATTATTGTCTTTTTCTTTTAAACAGCTACCATTAGCTACCGGTGGGGGCGTACGTATAGAGGTGTAGCTTTTGAGGCAGCTGACGAACACAAACTCAACTTCGGATTTATTTCTTTAAGTAAGCTTTGCACTCCGTTTAGACTGACCATCATTGTGTCAGCATTATCTGCTGCAGACCCGATTACATTTTCAATAGGAACTATTAAATATTTAATTCAAAAACTTGTCACGAATTCTACATCTCTGCTGGTCGAAGTAACTAATGCTATACATTTTTATAAGTTGATAACTGATATCAACAAGTCTCGTCTATTATTAAGGAGTAGTTGCTATTGCCTAATATTTCACTCAGAATCAAAAGCTTTTGTCTGCCTTACACTCCAGCCAACTAAATTGCAACAACCACTTGAGGATACATTTTTGTTGGAACACATTTCTTGTTTTGCAGCTTATTTCAGTATTTGTTTTAAAAATTACTTCACCATTTGTCTTGTCAGAATCATCGTCATGATTTCTAGAATCGACAACGTGACTATCCATTACTTCATCATCTACAACAACAAAAGCAGCAGCAATTTCTTTATCTTCTCCAATTACAATATCAGTAACTATGTATTTTCTCATCCCGGCAAAACCTTTGATTTTATTCTACATTTCTGGAATTAAAAATTACATCCCATAACTTACCGCTTCGATCGTCTAATTTTTTTGCAATAGTTGCTTACGCTTCAGCAAAGTCACTGTCTTTTATAAAATAGCTGGGAGGAAATAGTTACGAAATATAAAATGGAAAATTAACGTAATTTACCTATCAATACGTTGTTTCTTTGAACCTGGCTTAATCGATTTTTCTTCCATTGATGTTGGTGTTTGTTTGCTGTAGAAATATGTATATATTGTGATTATATTTTATGATTTTCATACATTCTAATTATTACTTACCAATCCATTTTAACGCCATCCAAAAGAAATAAATCGAACTCAAAAGAAAAAGCAAAAAGGGAATGTTGCCAATTTATTATTTTTACGATAACTGTCAAATTTCGTACATTTCCATATGTTTGTTGTAGCAACCCTTACAACAATTCTATGGAATAGACCGAAGTATAAACACATAATACTACTCGGAGTAGATCCCAACTTGGAATCCATAACCGAAAATGTTTCAAATCCAGTGTTTCAGGATGACTTCGCTTCCTGCCATCGGGCACACTCTGTAAGTTAAACCATGACTTTTTATCAGTCCCACCACTTTTTAAGGCTTATTGGTGTGTTTTATATATTTAGATAGCAAAACTTAAGGAAAATCTCGGCATAATTTCATTGGATTGGCTTGGAAACAGTCCGGACCGCAAACCGATTTAAAATGTTTGGGCTATTATGTCAGCTCAAATACGCAAAAATTAAAACAAAATAAAGATTAAGTTGGAGGAAACTATAGAAAAAGTATGGAATGAAGAAGTTACGGGTGAATATTTGAATACTAAGTACAACTACATACCCAAAGCGAAGAATCAATTTAAAAAATTTTTGCGATACAAACAATTTAGCTTATAATAAAAAAAAACACTGTTAATAAAAAAAAAAATATCAAAAATATTTAATTACGATTTTATAATTTTTTCGCAAATGGTCCAAATGTTTCGAAGCAACTATATGTGGTGGTTTTTTTTATATCTTTTTTCTTCTCTTCTTGACAATAATTGTAGAGGTTTTTACGTATTTTTATAATAAAGAAAATTCTAAAGCTAAAATGACAAAATATTTTGAGTTTTTAAAGAACTTTTTGGCTTAAAACATCAAAAAATTGAATGCGGCTTTTTGTTTTTTGTCAGCTATATCGCAGAATTACCTGTCTTTTGGGATAATAAGCCTGGAACCCAAAAAAGTCTGCTTCGCGTAATCACCAGAAGCAATAAATTTGGATCCTAGGGTACCAAAAATTCACTAAATTGCAGTGCACTGCATAAACAGTAAGATTGTCAGCAGCTTCTTGAATGCAAATAACTGTTGTGTGCAGATATTCTTTGCAATATTCCTATTTTCTCCTACTTTTTTTCTATTACCTCCAACTATATTCTTCTTTTTCTTCTTTTAATAGCACAACAGCTAATAGATGGTCTAGGCCGAGTTTCTCGCATCAAGTCATACTGTGCCTGTTATATTTGTGCACGAAGACCTACAATTTTATAACGAGTCCGAACGGCGGAAGTGAAACGCATTTCTTAGGAAAATTTAATCTTGGAGGTTTGCTTAGACTGTCAGCGTAGCAGACCAACACAGTACCAACTACGCTAAGGGACCACGCTATTCTTTATTCATATAAACAATCCTTAAAATATTCTTAGCTCATTCATATCTTCATGGAATGTTACTCGTTACGTAACTACATATATATATGTAAAAAATGTATTTGTACATTTAAACACTTTTTTCTAGCGCATATCATGAACACCTCCCTGCCGGGATATGGAGGCATAATATTACATTTGGTAGAGAAGGCAGCGTCACCAATAAATATAAATTGAATTTCGATATTGGAATGCAAGTGTGGTTTGAGTTTGGGATTGTCGTTCGTTTAACATTTGCTCTCAAAATCCACTCACTTTCAAAATTCGTCCATAGCTTTGACTGCCATAAACGCCAATGTCAACAGCTACGTACATATAAAAGTGTATTTGCTATTACACGCAGTTAGTAGCAAAATTGCTTCTAAATGAAATACAGTGATACGGGCTTGAGAGACGGGTTCTCGTCTATAGAATTATGACAGTTTGTCTTGACACAACCGATAAACGACACAGCTACTTATTTCCGTAACCCGAAAATGCAACAAAAATTAACTGTGCTTTTGTAAAATGCATTGAACACCACCAACAGGCTCAAAATCATAGACACTGTCGGAAAAAGCAAATAGGAATGGGAATATCTTGCAGTTCATTATCGATAATATATCGATAAGCCCGAGAAATTGTCAAGAATAGTCTATAATACGCTCTTGAAAACAATCTAATATTATAAAAACCGGTTGCTCAAACTAGTCGAACACTTTAGTTATTTCAAAGTTTTAACTGTTAAAACCAAATTAGTGAATATTTGTCTGTTAAAAATGAGCGGACGAAAAAATGGTGAGTGCGAAATTTCTTCAAAAATTCCGAGGATGGGAGACAAGCTAAATGCTCCATATTTGTGTTACACCTGATCTACATTGCATTATTCTGTTAAATGTTATCTACTGTAAAATTATATGAATTTGTATGTATGTTTATGTAAACTTTTACTTTTAATGGCACAACAGCCCATGGAAGGCCTAGGCCGAGCTTTTTCGCATCCACCCATGTTGTGCGTGATATATTTGTACATGAATGGAAGGGACCTACAGTTTTATGCCGAATCCGAACGGCGAAGTGAAAAGCTTTTCATGGGCAATTTTTACTCTGGTTGGTTTGCCATTGCCTGCCAAGAGGTGGTGCCGTGTAGAAAACTTATTTTTTTCAACTTTTTGTTTTGCCTGCGCCGAGATTCGAACTCCGGACACTCTGCGTAGCAGTCCAACGCACTACCACTACGCCACAGCTACATTTTGGAAAACATTTTATTATTTGTTATTTTGCAAAAAACAACAAACTTTTTTATACATACAAAATATTTTACAACAAACCAGTTTCTTTCCATTATAAATTATGATTTCCCTTTCGTTAAAAAAACACACATAAGTAAGGAAGAATTTATACATTCATGTGATATTCGACTAATCGAATATTAACGGTTTAAAAACTGAACGGTTCATCATATAGTCGATTGCGTACGCTAGTAAAATACCACCAACCGAATATCAATAGGCGAAATTATTTATCCAAGTTTATTCGGTTAACCGAATGACAAGAGCCCTAAGACGGACACTATAAATTATGCACCATCACAAATTTAACTTAACCGAAACTTATGGCGTAGGTGAAATCATATGAAACGCTTTTTACAAAAATGTGTAATCTCGCAAACTTCACATATCTATGCTCAATGTCACAGGAATAGTTCTATAAAATGTGCAAATATTTGCTAAACATAAAAACTTGAAATTAATCAGAAAAAAAAATACTTTCAGTACAAAAGATTTAAATTGTTGAAAGTGATGGGTTGTTAAGTCGCTAAAGTGACGTTAGTTGACGATAACGTTGCTTATCGATAGGTTAATGGATGATTTTATTGTGGAGAAGACGTGGTAAACTTCATAAGGAACAAGGGTAGTAAAGAAATATCAGAACAATCAACGAATGAAAAAAAGTAAAGGTTGAAAGAAAAATTCAAAGTGAAAGGAAAAAATTTGTTCACTTTTCTGGTAATTTAGTACAAAATATTTTGTTTTTATTATTAACTAAAATAAGAGAGGAAGGAAATTCCCTTCTAATATATTTTTGTCTTGAGCTTTCTGTAAATTCAATACCAATTTTTCTTGTATTTTATCATTCATAAAGTAATGGATAAATCCGGAAGTGCCGTTGTAGAACAACATCAACAAGCGATGTTGAAGCAGGGGCAGGAACGGTGCATGATGCATTAAATTCAGCAGGGATAGTGTGAATAGCGACGGCCGACAATGGAGAACTTGAAATATTGGCAGAATTAGCATTCAAAAGACGCAATTTTATTTCACGCCTTACAGCAATCAGAACACCTCCACCTCTATGACACCCAGTTTTTAGAGCATCTCTATCTGAAAGATAAAATTGGGATCAAAAAATTCACCGTCGCCAAAATCTTCGTGTTTCCACAAGAACAACAACATCGTAGTCCATTTGAGATGTAGTAGGCAAAACAATATTCGATTTTTTCCTAAGACCAGATATATTTTGATAGTAGATCTTTAGGACTGTAGCTTATTTTATTTTGTTATTTCCTTTGAAAACGTCGATTTAAAAAAAAAAATAGAATGGACGAACTTTAATATTTGCTGGCCATAGCGTTGGGTCGAAGAGCTTTCATAAAGAGTGGAAGCTACACCCAACTTAAAATTTATGCTCCATTCCATTCCATTGATTTTGGTGTTTGTTTGTTGTAGAAATATGTATTATATTGTGATTATATTTTATGATTTTCATACATTCTAATTATTACTTACCAATCCATTTTAACGCCATCCAAAAGAAATAAATCGAACTCAAAAGGAAAAGCAAAAAGGGAATGTTGCCAATTTATTATTCGCATTTTTGCGAATAATCAGACTGTAGCAAGCCAGATGATTTTCGTCAATGTTTGCATATTTTTGAACGTACGTCATTATTTGATCGCTTGTAGCTGATGGCTTGAACGAAGAGAGGTGTACCCACTTCTTTTTTACAATTACATCTAACTCAATGCTTTCCTTTTGCTCACCTTCTTCCAAAGCGAGGGGTGAGAATCAGCAACAACGAGCAGGTGGGGTGCAGCATTTAAAACAGAAGGAGAGGGAGAGACAATCAAAGGCACAGTAGCAGCAACGATTTCGGAGAAGGTAGGAGAAACGCCCTCAGTGCAGGTGACAGAAGTAGCAAGCGATGTTGAAGCAGTGGCAGGAGCGGTGCACGATGGAGTAAATTCACCAGGGATAGTGTGAATAACGGAGGCCGACAATGGAGAACTTGAAATATTTGCAGAATTAGCATTCAAAAGACGCAATATTATTTTTATGCTCAACAAGTGGTGTTTTATTATAATTGTTTTGCTTTGCTGTGTTAGTATTAAAGAGTTTAGTCTTATGGTTTAGGGCATCATAAAGAGTTCCGTGTATAGTTTTCACTTCATTTGTAGGAGAACAAATTGCAGAAGCAGCATCATTTTCGGCTATTTTATTTTTTACGGAACACAGTTCTAGTTGTGAATTGTCAATTTTTTTATTAAACATTTTTTCTAATTTACTATAGAACTTATCATTGAAAGCGCGCGGGCATTATCAGATTTGTAGCAGATTTAAGAGAATCGATATAAATCGATTGAAGAGTTATTTCATTTTCAGATGGTCTCTGGGTTGAAACCGGTTTAGGCTGTAGTTGTATTAGTTGAGCATTCAATTTTGTTAAATTTCACTGCACTTGTTACTTTGGCTGAGTGACTTTTTCTTTTGAAGAGACCGTAGCATTGTCATTATTGTCTTTTTCTTTTAAACAGCTACCATTAGCTACCGGTGGGGGCGTACGTATAGAGGTGTAGCTTTTGAGGCAGCTGACGAACACAAACTCAACTTCGGATTTATTTCTTTAAGTAAGCTTTGCACTCCGTTTAGACTGACCATCATTGTGTCAGCATTATCTGCTGCAGACCCGATTACATTTTCAATAGGAACTATTAAATATTTAATTCAAAAACTTGTCACGAATTCTACATCTCTGCTGGTCGAAGTAACTAATGCTATACATTTTTATAAGTTGATAACTGATATCAACAAGTCTCGTCTATTATTAAGGAGTAGTTGCTATTGCCTAATATTTCACTCAGAATCAAAAGCTTTTGTCTGCCTTACACTCCAGCCAACTAAATTGCAACAACCACTTGAGGATACATTTTTGTTGGAACACATTTCTTGTTTTGCAGCTTATTTCAGTATTTGTTTTAAAAATTACTTCACCATTTGTCTTGTCAGAATCATCGTCATGATTTCTAGAATCGACAACGTGACTATCCATTACTTCATCATCTACAACAACAAAAGCAGCAGCAATTTCTTTATCTTCTCCAATTACAATATCAGTAACTATGTATTTTCTCATCCCGGCAAAACCTTTGATTTTATTCTACATTTCTGGAATTAAAAATTACATCCCATAACTTACCGCTTCGATCGTCTAATTTTTTTGCAATAGTTGCTTACGCTTCAGCAAAGTCACTGTCTTTTATAAAATAGCTGGGAGGAAATAGTTACGAAATATAAAATGGAAAATTAACGTAATTTACCTATCAATACGTTGTTTCTTTGAACCTGGCTTAATCGATTTTTCTTCCATTGATGTTGGTGTTTGTTTGCTGTAGAAATATGTATATATTGTGATTATATTTTATGATTTTCATACATTCTAATTATTACTTACCAATCCATTTTAACGCCATCCAAAAGAAATAAATCGAACTCAAAAGAAAAAGCAAAAAGGGAATGTTGCCAATTTATTATTTTTACGATAACTGTCAAATTTCGTACATTTCCATATGTTTGTTGTAGCAACCCTTACAACAATTCTATGGAATAGACCGAAGTATAAACACATAATACTACTCCGAGTAGATCCCAACTTGGAATCCATAACCGAAAATGTTTCAAATCCAGTGTTTCAGGATGACTTCGCTTCCTGCCATCGGGCACACTCTGTAAGTTAAACCATGACTTTTTATCAGTCCCACCACTTTTTAAGGCTTATTGGTGTGTTTTATATATTTAGATAGCAAAACTTAAGGAAAATCTCGGCATAATTTCATTGGATTGGCTTGGAAACAGTCCGGACCGCAAACCGATTTAAAATGTTTGGGCTATTATGTCAGCTCAAATACGCAAAAATTAAAACAAAATAAAGATTAAGTTGGAGGAAACTATAGAAAAAGTATGGAATGAAGAAGTTACGGGTGAATATTTGAATACTAAGTACAACTACATACCCAAAGCGAAGAATCAATTTAAAAAATTTTTGCGATACAAACAATTTAGCTTATAATAAAAAAAAACACTGTTAATAAAAAAAAAAATATCTAAAATATTTAATTACGATTTTATAATTTTTTCGCAAATGGTCCAAATGTTTCGAAGCAGCTATATGTGGTGGTTTTTTTTATATCTTTTTTCTTCTCTTCTTGACAATAATTGTAGAGGTTTTTACGTATTTTTATAATAAAGAAAATTCTAAAGCTAAAATGACAAAATATTTTGTGTTTTTAAAGAACTTTTTGGCTTAAAACATCAAAAAATTGAATGCGGCTTTTTGTTTTTTGTCAGCTATATCGCAGAATTACCTGTCTTTTGGGATAATAAGCCTGGAACCCAAAAAAGTCTGCTTCGCGTAATCACCAGAAGCAATAAATTTGGATCCTAGGGTACCAAAAATTCACTAAATTGCAGTGCACTGCATAAACAGTAAGATTGTCAGCAGCTTCTTGAATGCAAATAACTGTTGTGTGCAGATATTCTTTGCAATATTCCTATTTTCTCCTACTTTTTTTCTATTACCTCCAACTATATTCTTCTTTTTCTTCTTTTAATAGCACAACAGCTAATAGATGGTCTAGGCCGAGTTTCTCGCATCAAGTCATACTGTGCCTGTTATATTTGTGCACGAAGACCTACAATTTTATAACGAGTCCGAACGGCGGAAGTGAAACGCATTTCTTAGGAAAATTTAATCTTGGAGGTTTGCTTAGACTGTCAGCGTAGCAGACCAACACAGTACCAACTACGCTAAGGGACCACACTATTCTTTATTCATATAAACAATCCTTAAAATATTCTTAGCTCATTCATATCTTCATGGAATGTTACTCGTTACGTAACTACATATATATATGTAAAAAATGTATTTGTACATTTAAACACTTTTTTCTAGCGCATATCATGAACACCTCCCTGCCGGGATATGGAGGCATAATATTACATTTGGTAGAGAAGGCAGCGTCACCAATAAATATAAATTGAATTTCGATATTGGAATGCAAGTGTGGTTTGAGTTTGGGATTGTCGTTCGTTTAACATTTGCTCTCAAAATCCACTCACTTTCAAAATTCCTCCATAGCTTTGACTGCCATAAACGCCAATGTCAACAGCTACGTACATATAA
Organism: Palloptera scutellata; assembly: GCA_958295655.1. Lineage (NCBI taxonomy): Eukaryota > Metazoa > Arthropoda > Insecta > Diptera > Pallopteridae > Palloptera > Palloptera scutellata. The sequence continues at coordinate 79,550,049 of OY282449.1, read as the reverse complement.
AAGTGTATTTGCTATTACACGCAGTTAGTAGCAAAATTGCTTCTAAATGAAATACAGTGATACGGGCTTGAGAGACGGGTTCTCGTCTATAGAATTATGACAGTTTGTCTTGACACAACCGATAAACGACACAGCTACTTATTTCCGTAACCCGAAAATGCAACAAAAATTAACTGTGCTTTTGTAAAATGCATTGAACACCACCAACAGGCTTAAAATCATAGACACTGTCGGGAAAAGCAAATAGGAATGGGAATATCTTGCAGTTCATTATCGATAATATATCGATAAGCCCGAGAAATTGTCAAGAATAGTCTATAATACGCTCTTGAAAACAATCTAATATTATAAAAACCGGTTGCTCAAACTAGTCGAACACTTTAGTTATTTCAAAGTTTTAACTGTTAAAACCAAATTAGTGAATATTTGTCTGTTAAAAATGAGCGGACGAAAAAATGGTGAGTGCGAAATTTCTTCAAAAATTCCGAGGATGGGAGACAAGCTAAGTGCTCCATATTTGTGTTACACCTGATCTACATTGCATTATTCTGTTAAATGTTATCTACTGTAAAATTATATGAATTTGTATGTATGTTTATGGAAACTTTTACTTTTAATGGCACAACAGCCCATGGAAGGCCTAGGCCGAGCTTTTTCGCATCCACCCATGTTGTGCGTGATATATTTGTACATGAATGGAAGGGACCTACAGTTTTATGCCGAATCCGAACGGCGAAGTGAAAAGCTTTTCATGGGCAATTTTTACTCTGGTTGGTTTGCCATTGCCTGCCAAGAGGTGGTGCCGTGTAGAAAAATTATTTTTTTCAACTTTTTGTTTTGCCTGCGCCGAGATTCGAACTCCGGACACTCTGCGTAACAGTCCAACGCACTACCACTACGCCACAGCTACATTTTGGAAAACATTTTATTATTTGTTATTTTGCAAAAAACAACAAACTTTTTTATACATACAAAATATTTTACAACAAACCAGTTTCTTTCCATTATAAATTATGATTTCCCTTTCGTTAAAAAAACACATAAGTAAGGAAGAATTTATACATTCATGTGATATTCGACTAATCGAATATTAACGGTTTAAAAACTGAACGGTTCATCATATAGTCGATTGCGTACGCTAGTAAAATACCACCAACCGAATATCAATAGGCGAAATTATTTATCCAAGTTTATTCGGTTAACCGAATGACAAGAGCCCTAAGACGGACACTATAAATTATGCACCATCACAAATTTAACTTAACCGAAACTTATGGCGTAGGTGAAATCATATGAAACGCTTTTTACAAAAATGTGTAATCTCGCAAACTTCACATATCTATGCTCAATGTCACAGGAATAGTTCTATAAAATGTGCAAATATTTGCTAAACATAAAAACTTGAAATTAATCAGAAAAAAAAATACGTTCAGTACAAAAGATCTAAATTGTTGAAAGTGATGGGTTGTTAAGTCGCTAAAGTGACGTTAGTTGACGATAACGTTGCTTATCGATAGGTTAATGGATGATTTTATTGTGGAGAAGACGTGGTAAACTTCATAAGGAACAAGGGTAGTAAAGAAATATCAGAACAATCAACGAATGAAAAAAAGTAAAGGTTGAAAGAAAAATTCAAAGTGAAAGGAAAAAATTTGTTCACTTTTCTGGTAATTTAGTACAAAATATTTTGTTTTTATTATTAACTAAAATAAGAGAGGAAGGAAATTCCCTTCTAATATATTTTTGTCTTGAGCTTTCTGTAAATTCAATACCAATTTTTCTTGTATTTTATCATTCATAAAGTAATGGATAAATCCGGAAGTGCCGTTGTAGAACAACATCAACAAGCGATGTTTAAGCAGGGGCAGGAACGGTGCATGATGCATTAAATTCAGCAGGGATAGTGTGAATAGCGACGGCCGACAATGGAGAACTTGAAATATTGGCAGAATTAGCATTCAAAAGACGCAATTTTATTTCACGCCTTACAGCAATCAGAACACCTCCACCTCTATGACACCCAGTTTTTAGAGCATCTCTATCTGAAAGATAAAATTGGGATCAAAAAATTCACCGTCGCCAAAATCTTCGTGTTTCCACAAGAACAACAACATCGTAGTCCATTTGAGATGTAGTAGGCAAAACAATATTCGATTTTTTCCTAAGACCAGATATATTTTGATAGTAGATCTTTAGGACTGTAGCTTATTTTATTTTGTTATTTCCTTTGAAAACGTCGATTTAAAAAAAAAAATAGAATGGACGAACTTTAATATTTGCTGGCCATAGCGTTGGGTCGAAGAGCTTTCATAAAGAGTGGAAGCTACACCCAACTTAAAATTTATGCTCCATTCCATTCCATTGATTTTGGTGTTTGTTTGTTGTAGAAATATGTATTATATTGTGATTATATTTTATGATTTTCATACATTCTAATTATTACTTACCAATCCATTTTAACGCCATCCAAAAGAAATAAATCGAACTCAAAAGGAAAAGCAAAAAGGGAATGTTGCCAATTTATTATTCGCATTTTTGCGAATAATCAGACTGTAGCAAGCCAGATGATTTTCGTCAATGTTTGCATATTTTTGAACGTACGTCATTATTTGATCGCTTGTAGCTGATGGCTTGAACGAAGAGAGGTGTACCCACTTCTTTTTTACAATTACATCTAACTCAATGCTTTCCTTTTGCTCACCTTCTTCCAAAGCGAGGGGTGAGAATCAGCAACAACGAGCAGGTGGGGTGCAGCATTTAAAACAGAAGGAGAGGGAGAGACAATCAAAGGCACAGTAGCAGCAACGATTTCGGAGAAGGTAGGAGAAACGCCCTCAGTGCAGGTGACAGAAGTAGCAAGCGATGTTGAAGCAGTGGCAGGAGCGGTGCACGATGGAGTAAATTCACCAGGGATAGTGTGAATAACGGAGGCCGACAATGGAGAACTTGAAATATTTGCAGAATTAGCATTCAAAAGACGCAATATTATTTTTATGCTCAACAAGTGGTGTTTTATTATAATTGTTTTGCTTTGCTGTGTTAGTATTAAAGAGTTTAGTCTTATGGTTTAGGGCATCATAAAGAGTTCCGTGTATAGTTTTCACTTCATTTGTAGGAGAACAAATTGCAGAAGCAGCATCATTTTCGGCTATTTTATTTTTTACGGAACACAGTTCTAGTTGTGAATTGTCAATTTTTTTATTAAACATTTTTTCTAATTTACTATAGAGCTTATCATTGAAAGCGCGCGGGCATTATCAGATTTGTAGCAGATTTAAGAGAATCGATATAAATCGATTGAAGAGTTATTTCATTTTCAGATGGTCTCTGGGTTGAAACCGGTTTAGGCTGTAGTTGTATTAGTTGAGCATTCAATTTTGTTAAATTTCACTGCACTTGTTACTTTGGCTGAGTGACTTTTTCTTTTGAAGAGACCGTAGCATTGTCATTATTGTCTTTTTCTTTTAAACAGCTACCATTAGCTACCGGTGGGGGCGTACGTATAGAGGTGTAGCTTTTGAGGCAGCTGACGAACACAAACTCAACTTCGGATTTATTTCTTTAAGTAAGCTTTGCACTCCGTTTAGACTGACCATCATTGTGTCAGCATTATCTGCTGCAGACCCGATTACATTTTCAATAGGAACTATTAAATATTTAATTCAAAAACTTGTCACGAATTCTACATCTCTGCTGGTCGAAGTAACTAATGCTATACATTTTTATAAGTTGATAACTGATATCAACAAGTCTCGTCTATTATTAAGGAGTAGTTGCTATTGCCTAATATTTCACTCAGAATCAAAAGCTTTTGTCTGCCTTACACTCCAGCCAACTAAATTGCAACAACCACTTGAGGATACATTTTTGTTGGAACACATTTCTTGTTTTGCAGCTTATTTCAGTATTTGTTTTAAAAATTACTTCACCATTTGTCTTGTCAGAATCATCGTCATGATTTCTAGAATCGACAACGTGACTATCCATTACTTCATCATCTACAACAACAAAAGCAGCAGCAATTTCTTTATCTTCTCCAATTACAATATCAGTAACTATGTATTTTCTCATCCCGGCAAAACCTTTGATTTTATTCTACATTTCTGGAATTAAAAATTACATCCCATAACTTACCGCTTCGATCGTCTAATTTTTTTGCAATAGTTGCTTACGCTTCAGCAAAGTCACTGTCTTTTATAAAATAGCTGGGAGGAAATAGTTACGAAATATAAAATGGAAAATTAACGTAATTTACCTATCAATACGTTGTTTCTTTGAACCTGGCTTAATCGATTTTTCTTCCATTGATGTTGGTGTTTGTTTGCTGTAGAAATATGTATATATTGTGATTATATTTTATGATTTTCATACATTCTAATTATTACTTACCAATCCATTTTAACGCCATCCAAAAGAAATAAATCGAACTCAAAAGAAAAAGCAAAAAGGGAATGTTGCCAATTTATTATTTTTACGATAACTGTCAAATTTCGTACATTTCCATATGTTTGTTGTAGCAACCCTTACAACAATTCTATGGAATAGACCGAAGTATAAACACATAATACTACTCCGAGTAGATCCCAACTTGGAATCCATAACCGAAAATGTTTCAAATCCAGTGTTTCAGGATGACTTCGCTTCCTGCCATCGGGCACACTCTGTAAGTTAAACCATGACTTTTTATCAGTCCCACCACTTTTTAAGGCTTATTGGTGTGTTTTATATATTTAGATAGCAAAACTTAAGGAAAATCTCGGCATAATTTCATTGGATTGGCTTGGAAACAGTCCGGACCGCAAACCGATTTAAAATGTTTGGGCTATTATGTCAGCTCAAATACGCAAAAATTAAAACAAAATAAAGATTAAGTTGGAGGAAACTATAGAAAAAGTATGGAATGAAGAAGTTACGGGTGAATATTTGAATACTAAGTACAACTACATACCCAAAGCGAAGAATCAATTTAAAAAATTTTCGCGATACAAACAATTTAGCTTATAATAAAAAAAAACACTGTTAATAAAAAAAAAAATATCTAAAATATTTAATTACGATTTTATAATTTTTTCGCAAATGGTCCAAATGTTTCGAAGCAGCTATATGTGGTGGTTTTTTTTATATCTTTTTTCTTCTCTTCTTGACAATAATTGTAGAGGTTTTTACGTATTTTTATAATAAAGAAAATTCTAAAGCTAAAATGACAAAATATTTTGTGTTTTTAAAGAACTTTTTGGCTTAAAACATCAAAAAATTGAATGCGGCTTTTTGTTTTTTGTCAGCTATATCGCAGAATTACCTGTCTTTTGGGATAATAAGCCTGGAACCCAAAAAAGTCTGCTTCGCGTAATCACCAGAAGCAATAAATTTGGATCCTAGGGTACCAAAAATTCACTAAATTGCAGTGCACTGCATAAACAGTAAGATTGTCAGCAGCTTCTTGAATGCAAATAACTGTTGTGTGCAGATATTCTTTGCAATATTCCTATTTTCTCCTACTTTTTTTCTATTACCTCCAACTATATTCTTCTTTTTCTTCTTTTAATAGCACAACAGCTAATAGATGGTCTAGGCCGAGTTTCTCGCATCAAGTCATACTGTGCCTGTTATATTTGTGCACGAAGACCTACAATTTTATAACGAGTCCGAACGGCGGAAGTGAAACGCATTTCTTAGGAAAATTTAATCTTGGAGGTTTGCTTAGACTGTCAGCGTAGCAGACCAACACAGTACCAACTACGCTAAGGGACCACACTATTCTTTATTCATATAAACAATCCTTAAAATATTCTTAGCTCATTCATATCTTCATGAAATGTTACTCGTTACGTAACTACATATATATATGTAAAAAATGTATTTGTACATTTAAACACTTTTTTCTAGCGCATATCATGAACACCTCCCTGCCGGGATATGGAGGCATAATATTACATTTGGTAGAGAAGGCAGCGTCACCAATAAATATAAATTGAATTTCGATATTGGAATGCAAGTGTGGTTTGAGTTTGGGATTGTCGTTCGTTTAACATTTGCTCTCAAAATCCACTCACTTTCAAAATTCCTCCATAGCTTTGACTGCCATAAACGCCAATGTCAACAGCTACGTACATATAAAAGTGTATTTGCTATTACACGCAGTTAGTAGCAAAATTGCTTCTAAATGAAATACAGTGATACGGGCTTGAGAGACGGGTTCTCGTCTATAGAATTATGACAGTTTGTCTTGACACAACCGATAAACGACACAGCTACTTATTTCCGTAACCCGAAAATGCAACAAAAATTAACTGTGCTTTTGTAAAATGCATTGAACACCACCAACAGGCTTAAAATCATAGACACTGTCGGGAAAAGCAAATAGGAATGGGAATATCTTGCAGTTCATTATCGATAATATATCGATAAGCCCGAGAAATTGTCAAGAATAGTCTATAATACGCTCTTGAAAACAATCTAATATTATAAAAACCGGTTGCTCAAACTAGTCGAACACTTTAGTTATTTCAAAGTTTTAACTGTTAAAACCAAATTAGTGAATATTTGTCTGTTAAAAATGAGCGGACGAAAAAATGGTGAGTGCGAAATTTCTTCAAAAATTCCGAGGATGGGAGACAAGCTAAGTGCTCCATATTTGTGTTACACCTGATCTACATTGCATTATTCTGTTAAATGTTATCTACTGTAAAATTATATGAATTTGTATGTATGTTTATGGAAACTTTTACTTTTAATGGCACAACAGCCCATGGAAGGCCTAGGCCGAGCTTTTTCGCATCCACCCATGTTGTGCGTGATATATTTGTACATGAATGGAAGGGACCTACAGTTTTATGCCGAATCCGAACGGCGAAGTGAAAAGCTTTTCATGGGCAATTTTTACTCTGGTTGGTTTGCCATTGCCTGCCAAGAGGTGGTGCCGTGTAGAAAAATTATTTTTTTCAACTTTTTGTTTTGCCTGCGCCGAGATTCGAACTCCGGACACTCTGCGTAACAGTCCAACGCACTACCACTACGCCACAGCTACATTTTGGAAAACATTTTATTATTTGTTATTTTGCAAAAAACAACAAACTTTTTTATACATACAAAATATTTTACAACAAACCAGTTTCTTTCCATTATAAATTATGATTTCCCTTTCGTTAAAAAAACACACATAAGTAAGGAAGAATTTATACATTCATGTGATATTCGACTAATCGAATATTAACGGTTTAAAAACTGAACGGTTCATCATATAGTCGATTGCGTACGCTAGTAAAATACCACCAACCGAATATCAATAGGCGAAATTATTTATCCAAGTTTATTCGGTTAACCGAATGACAAGAGCCCTAAGACGGACACTATAAATTATGCACCATCACAAATTTAACTTAACCGAAACTTATGGCGTAGGTGAAATCATATGAAACGCTTTTTACAAAAATGTGTAATCTCGCAAACTTCACATATCTATGCTCAATGTCACAGGAATAGTTCTATAAAATGTGCAAATATTTGCTAAACATAAAAACTTGAAATTAATCAGAAAAAAAAATACGTTCAGTACAAAAGATCTAAATTGTTGAAAGTGATGGGTTGTTAAGTCGCTAAAGTGACGTTAGTTGACGATAACGTTGCTTATCGATAGGTTAATGGATGATTTTATTGTGGAGAAGACGTGGTAAACTTCATAAGGAACAAGGGTAGTAAAGAAATATCAGAACAATCAACGAATGAAAAAAAGTAAAGGTTGAAAGAAAAATTCAAAGTGAAAGGAAAAAATTTGTTCACTTTTCTGGTAATTTAGTACAAAATATTTTGTTTTTATTATTAACTAAAATAAGAGAGGAAGGAAATTCCCTTCTAATATATTTTTGTCTTGAGCTTTCTGTAAATTCAATACCAATTTTTCTTGTATTTTATCATTCATAAAGTAATGGATAAATCCGGAAGTGCCGTTGTAGAACAACATCAACAAGCGATGTTGAAGCAGGGGCAGGAACGGTGCATGATGCATTAAATTCAGCAGGGATAGTGTGAATAGCGACAGCCGACAATGGAGAACTTGAAATATTGGCAGAATTAGCATTCAAAAGACGCAATTTTATTTCACGCCTTACAGCAATCAGAACACCTCCACCTCTATGACACCCAGTTTTTAGAGCATCTCTATCTGTAAGATAAAATTGGGATCAAAAAATTCACCGTCGCCAAAATCTTCGTGTTTCCACAAGAACAACAACATCGTAGTCCATTTGAGATGTAGTAGGCAAAACAATATTCGATTTTTTCCTAAGACCAGATATATTTTGATAGTAGATCTTTAGGACTGTAGCTTATTTTATTTTGTTATTTCCTTTGAAAACGTCGATTTAAAAAAAAAAATAGAATGGACGAACTTTAATATTTGCTGGCCATAGCGTTGGGTCGAAGAGCTTTTCATAAAGAGTGGAAGCTACACCCAACTTAAAATTTATGCTCCATTCCATTCCATTGATTTTGGTGTTTGTTTGTGGTAGAAATATGTATTATATTGTGATTATATTTTATGATTTTCATACATTCTAATTATTACTTACCAATCCATTTTAACGCCATCCAAAAGAAATAAATCGAACTCAAAAGGAAAAGCAAAAAGGGAATGTTGCCAATTTATTATTCGCATTTTTGCGAATAATCAGACTGTAGCAAGCCAGATGATTTTCGTCAATGTTTGCATATTTTTGAACGTACGTTATTATTTGATCGCTTGTAGCTGATGGCTTGAACGAAGAGAGGTGTACCCACTTCTTTTTTACAATTACATCTAACTCAATGCTTTCCTTTTGCTCACCTTCTTCCAAAGCGAGGGGTGAGAATCAGCAACAACGAGCAGGTGGGGTGCAGCATTTAAAACAGAAGGAGAGGGAGAGACAATCAAAGGCACAGTAGCAGCAACGATTTCGGAGAAGGTAGGAGAAACGCCCTCAGTGCAGGTGACAGAAGTAGCAAGCGATGTTGAAGCAGTGGCAGGAGCGGTGCACGATGGAGTAAATTCACCAGGGATAGTGTGAATAACGGAGGCCGACAATGGAGAACTTGAAATATTTGCAGAATTAGCATTCAAAAGACGCAATATTATTTTTATGCTCAACAAGTGGTGTTTTATTATAATTGGTTTGCTTTGCTGTGTTAGTATTAAAGAGTTTAGTCTTATGGTTTAGGGCATCATAAAGAGTTCCGCGTATAGTTTTCACTTCATTTGTAGGAGAACAAATTGCAGAAGCAGCATCATTTTCGGCTATTTTATTTTTTACGGAACACAGTTCTAGTTGTGAATTGTCAATTTTTTTATTAAACATTTTTTCTAATTTACTATAGAGCTTATCATTGAAAGCGCGCGGGCATTATCAGATTTGTAGCAGATTTAAGAGAATCGATTGAAGAGTTATTTCATTTTCAGATGGTCTCTGGGTTGAAACCGGTTTAGGCTGTAGTTGTATTAGTTGAGCATTCAATTTTGTTAAATTTCACTGCACTTGTTACTTTGGCTGAGTGACTTTTTCTTTTGAAGAGACCGTAGCATTGTCATTATTGTCTTTTTCTTTTAAACAGCTACCATTAGCTACCGGTGGGGGCGTACGTATAGAGGTGTAGCTTTTGAGGCAGCTGACGAACACAAACTCAACTTCGGATTTATTTCTTTAAGTAAGCTTTGCACTCCGTTTAGACTGACCATCATTGTGTCAGCATTATCTGCTGCAGACCCGATTACATTTTCAATAGGAACTATTAAATATTTAATTCAAAAACTTGTCACGAATTCTACATCTCTGCTGGTCGAAGTAACTAATGCTATACATTTTTATAAGTTGATAACTGATATCAACAAGTCTCGTCTATTATTAAGGAGTAGTTGCTATTGCCTAATATTTCACTCAGAATCAAAAGCTTTTGTCTGCCTTACACTCCAGCCAACTAAATTGCAACAACCACTTGAGGATACATTTTTGTTGGAACACATTTCTTGTTTTGCAGCTTATTTCAGTATTTGTTTTAAAAATTACTTCACCATTTATCTTGTCAGAATCATCGTCATGATTTCTAGAATCGACAACGTGACTATCCATTACTTCATCATCTACAACAACAAAAGCAGCAGCAATTTTTTTATCTTCTCCAATAACAATATCAGTAACTATGTATTTTCTCATCCCGGCAAAACCTTTGATTTTATTCTACATTTCTGGAATTAAAAATTACATCCCATAACTTACCGCTTCGATCGTCTAATTTTTTTGCAATAGTTGCTTACGCTTCAGCAAAGTCACTGTCTTTTATAAAATAGCTGGGAGGAAATAGTTACGAAATATAAAATGGAAAATTAACGTAATTTACCTATCAATACGTTGTTTCTTTGATCCTGGCTTAATCGATTTTTCTTCCATTGATGTTGGTGTTTGTTTGCTGTAGAAATATGTATATATTGTGATTATATTTTATGATTTTCATACATTCTAATTATTACTTACCAATCCATTTTAACGCCATCCAAAAGAAATAAATCGAACTCAAAAGAAAAAGCAAAAAGGGAATGTTGCCAATTTATTATTTTTACGATAACTGTCAAATTTCGTACATTTCCATATGTTTGTTGTAGCAACCCTTACAACAATTCTATGGAATAGACCGAAGTATAAACACATAATACTACTCGGAGTAGATCCCAACTTGGAATCCATAACCGAAAATGTTTCAAATCCAGTGTTTCAGGATGACTTCGCTTCCTGCCATCGGGCACACTCTGTAAGTTAAACCATGACTTTTTATCAGTCCCACCACTTTTTAAGGCTTATTGGTGTGTTTTATATATTTAGATAGCAAAACTTAAGGAAAATCTCGGCATAATTTCATTGGATTGGCTTGGAAACAGTCCGGACCGCAAACCGATTTAAAATGTTTGGGCTATTATGTCAGCTCAAATACGCAAAAATTAAAACAAAATAAAGATTAAGTTGGAGGAAACTATAGAAAGTATGGAATGAAGAAGTTACGGGTGAATATTTGAATACTAAGTACAACTACATACCCAAAGCGAAGAATCAATTTAAAAAATTTTTGCGATACAAACAATTTAGCTTATAATAAAAAAAAACACTGTTAATAAAAAAAAAATATCTAAAATATTTAATTACGATTTTATAATTTTTTCGCAAATGGTCCAAATGTTTCGAAGCAGCTATATGTGGTGGTTTTTTTTATATCTTTTTTCTTCTCTTCTTGACAATAATTGTAGAGGTTTTTACGTATTTTTATAATAAAGAAAATTCTAAAGCTAAAATGACAAAATATTTTGAGTTTTTAAAGAACTTTTTGGCTTAAAACATCAAAAAATTGAATGCGGCTTTTTGTTTTTTGTCAGCTATATCGCAGAATTACCTGTCTTTTGGGATAATAAGCCTGGAACCCAAAAAAGTCTGCTTCGCGTAATCACCAGAAGCAATAAATTTGGATCCTAGGGTACCAAAAATTCACTAAATTGCAGTGCATTGCATAAACAGTAAGATTGTCAGCAGCTTCTTGAATGCAAATAACTGTTGTGTGCAGATATTCTTTGCAATATTCCTATTTTCTCCTACTTTTTTTCTATTACCTCCAACTATATTCTTCTTTTTCTTCTTTTAATAGCACAACAGCTAATAGATGGTCTAGGCCGAGTTTCTCGCATCAAGTCGTACTGTGCCTGTTATATTTGTGCACGAAGACCTACAATTTTATAACGAGTCCGAACGGCGGAAGTGAAACGCATTTCTTAGGAAAATTTAATCTTGGAGGTTTGCTTAGACTGTCAGCGTAGCAGACCAACACAGTACCAACTACGCTAAGGGACCACACTATTCTTTATTCATATAAACAATCCTTAAAATATTCTTAGCTCATTCATATCTTCATGGAATGTTACTCGTTACGTAACTACATATATATATGTAAAAAATGTATTTGTACATTTAAACACTTTTTTCTGGCGCATATCATGAACACCTCCCTGCCGGGATATGGAGGCATAATATTACATTTGGTAGAGGAGGCAGCGTCGCCAATAAATATAAATTGAATTTCGATATTAGAATGCAAGTGTGGTTTGAGTTTGGGATTGTCGTTCGTTTAACATTTGCTCTCAAAATCCACTCACTTTCAAAATTCGTCCATAGCTTTGACTGCCATAAACGCCAATGTCAACAGCTACATATAAAAGTGTATTTGCTATTACACGCAGTTAGCAGCACAATGCTGCAAAATTGCTTCTAAATGAAATACAGTGATACGGGCTTGGGAGACAGGTTCTCGTCTATAGAATTATGACAGTTTGTCTTGACACAACCGATAAACGACACAGCTACTTATTTCCGTAACCCGAAAATGCAACAAAAATTAACTGTGCTTTTGTAAAATGCATTGAACACCACCAACAGGCTCAAAATCATAGACACTGTCGGAAAAAGCAAATAGGAATGGGAATATCTTGCAGTTCATTATCGATAATATATCGATAAGCCCGAGAAATTGTCAAGAATAGTATATAATACGCTCTTGAAAACAATCTAATATTATATAAAACCGGTTGCTCAAACTAGTCGAACACTTTAGTTATTTCAAAGTTTTAACTGTTAAAACCAAATTAGTGAATATTTGTCTGTAAAAAATGAGCGGACGAAAAAATGGTGAGTGCGAAATTTCTTCAAAAATTCCGAGGATGGGAGACAAGCTAAGTGCTCCATATTTGTGCTACACCTGATCTACATTGCATTATTCTGTAAAATATTATCTATAGTAAAATTATAAGAATTTGTAAGTATGCTTATGGAAACTTTTACTTTTAATGGCACAACAGCCCATGGAGGGCCTAGGCCGAGCTTTTTCGCATCCACCCATGTTGTGCCTGATATATTTGTACATGAATGGAATGGACCTACAGTTTTATGCCGAATCCGAACGGCGAAGTGAAAAGCTTTTCATGGGCAATTTTTACTCTGGTTGGTTTGCCATTGCCTGCCAAGAAGTGGTACCGTGTAGAAAAATTATTTTTTCTACCTTTTTTTTTGCCTGCGCCGAGATTCGAACCCCGGACACTCTGCGAAGCAGTCCAACGCACTAACACTACGCCACAGCTACATTTTGGAAAACATTTTGTTATTTGTTATTTTGCAAAAAACAACAAACTTTTTTATACATACAAAATATTTTACAACAAACCAGTTTCTTTCCATTATAAATTATGATTTCCCTTTCGTTAAAAAAACACACATAAGTAAGGAAGAATTTATACATTCATGTGATATTCGACTAATCGAATATTAACGGTTTAAAAACTGAACGGTTCATCATATAGTCGATTGCGTACGCTAGTAAAATACCACCAACCGAATATCAATAGGCGAAATTATTTATCCAAGTTTATTCGGTTAACCGAATGACAAGAGCCCTAAGACGGACACTATAAATTATGCACCATCACAAATTTAACTTAACCGAAACTTATGGCGTAGGTGAAATCATATGAAACGCTTTTTACAAAAATGTGTAATCTCGCAAACTTCACATATCTATGCTCAATGTCACAGGAATAGTTCTATAAAATGTGCAAATATTTGCTAAACATAAAAACTTGAAATTAATCAGAAAAAAAAATACGTTCAGTACAAAAGATCTAAATTGTTGAAAGTGATGGGTTGTTAAGTCGCTAAAGTGACGTTAGTTGACGATAACGTTGCTTATCGATAGGTTAATGGATGATTTTATTGTGGAGAAGACGTGGTAAACTTCATAAGGAACAAGGGTAGTAAAGAAATATCAGAACAATCAACGAATGAAAAAAAGTAAAGGTTGAAAGAAAAATTCAAAGTGAAAGGAAAAAATTTGTTCACTTTTCTGGTAATTTAGTACAAAATATTTTGTTTTTATTATTAACTAAAATAAGAGAGGAAGGAAATTCCCTTCTAATATATTTTTGTCTTGAGCTTTCTGTAAATTCAATACCAATTTTTCTTGTATTTTATCATTCATAAAGTAATGGATAAATCCGGAAGTGCCGTTGTAGAACAACATCAACAAGCGATGTTGAAGCAGGGGCAGGAACGGTGCATGATGCATTAAATTCAGCAGGGATAGTGTGAATAGCGACGGCCGACAATGGAGAACTTGAAATATTGGCAGAATTAGCATTCAAAAGACGCAATTTTATTTCACGCCTTACAGCAATCAGAACACCTCCACCTCTATGACACCCAGTTTTTAGAGCATCTCTATCTGTAAGATAAAATTGGGATCAAAAAATTCACCGTCGCCAAAATCTTCGTGTTTCCACAAGAACAACAACATCGTAGTCCATTTGAGATGTAGTAGGCAAAACAATATTCGATTTTTTCCTAAGACCAGATATATTTTGATAGTAGATCTTTAGGACTGTAGCTTATTTTATTTTGTTATTTCCTTTGAAAACGTCGATTTAAAAAAAAAAATAGAATGGACGAACTTTAATATTTGCTGGCCATAGCGTTGGGTCGAAGAGCTTTTCATAAAGAGTGGAAGCTACACCCAACTTAAAATTTATGCTCCATTCCATTCCATTGATTTTGGTGTTTGTTTGTTGTAGAAATATGTATTATATTGTGATTATATTTTATGATTTTCATACATTTTAATTATTACTTACCAATCCATTTTAACGCCATCCAAAAGAAATAAATCGAACTCAAAAGGAAAAGCAAAAAGGGAATGTTGCCAATTTATTATTCGCATTTTTGCGAATAATCAGACTGTAGCAAGCCAGATGATTTTCGTCAATGTTTGCATATTTTTGAACGTACGTCATTATTTGATCGCTTGTAGCTGATGGCTTGAACGAAGAGAGGTGTACCCACTTCTTTTTTACAATTACATCTAACTCAATGCTTTCCTTTTGCTCACCTTCTTCCAAAGCGAGGGGTGAGAATCAGCAACAACGAGCAGGTGGGGTGCAGCATTTAAAACAGAAGGAGAGGGAGAGACAATCAAAGGCACAGTAGCAGCAACGATTTCGGAGAAGGTAGGAGAAACGCCCTCAGTGCAGGTGACAGAAGTAGCAAGCGATGTTGAAGCAGTGGCAGGAGCGGTGCACGATGGAGTAAATTCACCAGGGATAGTGTGAATAACGGAGGCCGACAATGGAGAACTTGAAATATTTGCAGAATTAGCATTCAAAAGACGCAATATTATTTTTATGCTCAACAAGTGGTGTTTTATTATAATTGTTTTGCTTTGCTGTGTTAGTATTAAAGAGTTTAGTCTTATGGTTTAGGGCATCATAAAGAGTTCCGCGTATAGTTTTCACTTCATTTGTAGGAGAACAAATTGCAGAAGCAGCATCATTTTCGGCTATTTTATTTTTTACGGAACACAGTTCTAGTTGTGAATTGTCAATTTTTTTATTAAACATTTTTTCTAATTTACTATAGAGCTTATCATTGAAAGCGCGCGGGCATTATCAGATTTGTAGCAGATTTAAGAGAATCGATATAAATCGATTGAAGAGTTATTTCATTTTCATATGGTCTCTGGGTTGAAACCGGTTTAGGCTGTAGTTGTATTAGTTGAGCATTCAATTTTGTTAAATTTCACTGCACTTGTTACTTTGGCTGAGTGACTTTTTCTTTTGAAGAGACCGTAGCATTGTCATTATTGTCTTTTTCTTTTAAACAGCTACCATTAGCTACCGGTGGGGGCGTACGTATAGAGGTGTAGCTTTTGAGGCAGCTGACGAACACAAACTCAACTTCGGATTTATTTCTTTAAGTAAGCTTTGCACTCCGTTTAGACTGACCATCATTGTGTCAGCATTATCTGCTGCAGACCCGATTACATTTTCAATAGGAACTATTAAATATTTAATTCAAAAACTTGTCACGAATTCTACATCTCTGCTGGTCGAAGTAACTAATGCTATACATTTTTATAAGTTGATAACTGATATCAACAAGTCTCGTCTATTATTAAGGAGTAGTTGCTATTGCCTAATATTTCACTCAGAATCAAAAGCTTTTGTCTGCCTTACACTCCAGCCAACTAAATTGCAACAACCACTTGAGGATACATTTTTGTTGGAACACATTTCTTGTTTTGCAGCTTATTTCAGTATTTGTTTTAAAAATTACTTCACCATTTGTCTTGTCAGAATCATCGTCATGATTTCTAGAATCGACAACGTGACTATCCATTACTTCATCATCTACAACAACAAAAGCAGCAGCAATTTCTTTATCTTCTCCAATAACAATATCAGTAACTATGTATTTTCTCATCCCGGCAAAACCTTTGATTTTATTCTACATTTCTGGAATTAAAAATTACATCCCATAACTTACCGCTTCGATCGTCTAATTTTTTTGCAATAGTTGCTTACGCTTCAGCAAAGTCACTGTCTTTTATAAAATAGCTGGGAGGAAATAGTTACGAAATATAAAATGGAAAATTAACGTAATTTACCTATCAATACGTTGTTTCTTTGATCCTGGCTTAATCGATTTTTCTTCCATTGATGTTGGTGTTTGTTTGCTGTAGAAATATGTATATATTGTGATTATATTTTATGATTTTCATACATTCTAATTATTACTTACCAATCCATTTTAACGCCATCCAAAAGAAATAAATCGAACTCAAAAGAAAAAGCAAAAAGGGAATGTTGCCAATTTATTATTTTTACGATAACTGTCAAATTTCGTACATTTCCATATGTTTGTTGTAGCAACCCAACCCTTACAACAATTCTATGGAATAGACCGAAGTATAAACACATAATACTACTCGGAGTAGATCCCAACTTGGAATCCATAACCGAAAATGTTTCAAATCCAGTGTTTCAGGATGACTTCGCTTCCTGCCATCGGGCACACTCTGTAAGTTAAACCATGACTTTTTATCAGTCCCACCACTTTTTAAGGCTTATTGGTGTGTTTTATATATTTAGATAGCAAAACTTAAGGAAAATCTCGGCATAATTTCATTGGATTGGCTTGGAAACAGTCCGGACCGCAAACCGATTTAAAATGTTTGGGATATTATGTCAGCTCAAATACGCAAAAATTAAAACAAAATAAAGATTAAGTTGGAGGAAACTATAGAAAAAGTATGGAATGAAGTAGTTACGGGTGAATATTTGAATACTAAGTACAACTACATACCCAAAGCGAAGAATCAATTTAAAAAATTTTTGCGATACAAACAATTTAGCTTATAATAAAAAAAAACACTGTTAATAAAAAAAAAAATATCTAAAATATTTAATTACGATTTTATAATTTTTTCGCAAATGGTCCAAATGTTTCGAAGCAGCTATATGTGGTGGTTTTTTTTATATCTTTTTTCTTCTCTTCTTGACAATAATTGTAGAGGTTTTTACGTATTTTTATAATAAAGAAAATTCTAAAGCTAAAATGACAAAATATTTTGAGTTTTTAAAGAACTTTTTGGCTTAAAACATCAAAAAATTGAATGCGGCTTTTTGTTTTTTGTCAGCTATATCGCAGAACCTGTCTTTTGGGATAATAAGCCTGGAACCCAAAAAAGTCTGCTTCGCGTAATCACCAGAAGCAATAAATTTGGATCCTAGGGTACCAAAAATTCACTAAATTGCAGTGCACTGCATAAACAGTAAGATTGTCAGCAGCTTCTTGAATGCAAATAACTGTTGTGTGCAGATATTCTTTGCAATATTCCTATGTTCTCCTACTTTTTTTCTATTACCTCCAACTATATTCTTCTTTTAATAGCACAACAGCTAATAGATGGTCTAGGGCGAGTTTCTCGCATCAAGTCATACTGTGCCTGTTATATTTGTGCACGAAGACCTACAATTTTATAACGAGTCCGAACGGCGGAAGTGAAACGCATTTCTTAGGAAAATTTAATCTTGGAGGTTTGCTTAGACTGTCAGCGTAGCAGACCAACACAGTACCAACTACGCTAAGGGACCACACTATTCTTTATTCATATAAACAATCCTTAAAATATTCTTAGCTCATTCATATCTTCATGGAATGTTACTCGTTACGTAACTACATATATATATGTAAAAAATGTATTTGTACATTTAAACACTTTTTTCTAGCGCATATCATGAACACCTCCCTGCCGGGATATGGAGGCATAATATTACATTTGGTAGAGGAGGCAGCGTCGCCAATAAATATAAATTGAATTTCGATATTAGAATGCAAGTGTGGTTTGAGTTTGGGATTGTCGTTCGTTTAACATTTGCTCTCAAAATCCACTCACTTTCAAAATTCCTCCATAGCTTTGACTGCCATAAACGCCAATGTCAACAGCTACATATAAAAGTGTATTTGCTATTACACGCAGTTAGCAGCACAATGCTGCAAAATTGCTTCTAAATGCAATACAGTGATACGGGCTTGGGAGACAGGTTCTCGTCTATAGAATTATGACAGTTTGTCTTGACACAACCGATAAACGACACAGCTACTTATTTCCGTAACCCGAAAATGCAACAAAAATTAACTGTGCTTTTGTAAAATGCATTGAACACCACCAACAGGCTCAAAATCATAGACACTGTCGGAAAAAGCAAATAGGAATGGGAATATCTTGCAGTTCATTATCGATAATATATCGATAAGCCCGAGAAATTGTCAAGAATAGTATATAATACGCTCTTGAAAACAATCTAATATTATATAAAACCGGTTGCTCAAACTAGTCGAACACTTTAGTTATTTCAAAGTTTTAACTGTTAAAACCAAATTAGTGAATATTTGTCTGTAAAAAATGAGCGGACGAAAAAATGGTGAGTGCGAAATTTCTTCAAAAATTCTGAGGATGGGAGACAAGCTAAGTGCTCCATATTTGTGCTACACCTGATCTACATTGCATTATTCTGTAAAATATTATCTATAGTAAAATTATAAGAATTTGTAAGTATGCTTATGGAAACTTTTACTTTTAATGGCACAACAGCCCATGGAGGGCCTAGGCCGAGCTTTTTCGCATCCACCCATGTTGTGCCTGATATATTTGTACATGAATGGAATGGACCTACAGTTTTATGCCGAATCCGAACGGCGAAGTGAAAAGCTTTTCATGGGCAATTTTTACTCTGGTTGGTTTGCCATTGCCTGCCAAGAAGTGGTACCGTGTAGAAAAATTATTTTTTCTACCTTTTTTTTTGCCTGCGCCGAGATTCGAACCCCGGACACTCTGCGAAGCAGACCAACGCACTAACACTACGCCACAGCTGCATTTTGGAAAACATTTTGTTATTTGTTATTTTGCAAAAAACAACAAACTTTTTTATACATACAAAATATTTTACAACAAACCAGTTTCTTTCCATTATAAATTATGATTTCCCTTTCGTTAAAAAAACACACATAAGTAAGGAAGAATTTCTACATTCATGTGATATTCGACTAATCGAATGTTAACGGTTTAAAAACTCTTAAAAAATGAACGGTTCATCATATAGTCGATTGCGTACGCTAGTAAAATACCACCAACCGAATATCAATAGGCGAAATTATTTATCCAAGTTTATTCGGTTAACCGAATGACAAGAGCCCTAAGACGGACACTATAAATTATGCACCATCACAAATTTAACTTAACCGAAACTTATGGCGTAGGTGAAATCATATGAAACGCTTTTTACAAAAATGTGTAATCTCGCAAACTTCACATATCTATGCTCAATGTCACAGGAATAGTTCTATAAAATGTGCAAATATTTGCTAAACATAAAAACTTGAAATTAATCAGAAAAAAAAATACGTTCAGTACAAAAGATCTAAATTGTTGAAAGTGTTGGGTTGTTAAGTCGCTAAAGTGACGTTAGTTGACGATAACGTTGCTTATCGATAATATCGATAATTATCAAGAAATTTCCCATCGCTAAAAGCAATTTATCTTTTCATGTTTGTCAAGCGAGGGAAGTGAAAATTTCTTTATGATTAAACATAATTCTAAATTGCAATTAAATACAAATAAAAATTTATGTAGTTAGAAAATCGTGTATAATATGTAAAAGAAGCAAATAGGTTAATGGATGATTTTATTGAGGAGAAAACGTGGTAAACTTCATAAGGAAAAAGGGTAGTAAAGAAATATCAGAACAATCAACGAATGAAAAAAAGTAAAGGTTGAAAGAAAAATTAAAAGTGAAAGGAAAAAATTTGTTCACTTTTCTGGTAATTTAGTACAAAATATTTTGTTTTTATTATTAACTAAAATAAGAGAGGAAGGAAATTCCCTTCTAATATATTTTTGTCTTGAGCTTTCTGTAAATTCAATACCAATTTTTCTTGTATTTTATCATTCATAAAGTAATGGATAAATCCGGAAGTGCCGTTGTATGACACCCAGTTTTTAGAGCATCTCTATCTGTAAGATAAAATTGGGATCAAAAAATTCACCGTCGTCAAAATCTTCGTTTAGCCATGTTTCCACAAGAACAACAAAATCGTAGTCCATTTGAGATGTAGTAGGCAAAACAATATTCGATTTTGTCCTAAGACCAGATATATTTTGATAGTAGATCTTCAGGACTGTAGCTTATCTTATTTTACGTTGTTTCCTTTGAAAACGTCGATTTAAAAAAAAAAATAGAATGGACGAACTTTAATATTTGCTGGCCATAGCGTTGGGTCGAAGAGCTTTTCATAAAGAGTGGAAGCTACACCCAACTTAAAATTTATGCTCCATTCCATCCATTGATTTTGGTGTTTGTTTGTTGTAGAAATATGTATATATTGTGATTATATTTTATGATTTTCATACATTATAATTATTACTTACCAATCCATTTTAACGCAAAAGAAATAAATCGAACTCAAAAGGAAAAGCAAAAAGGGAATGTTGCCAATTTATTATTCGCATCTTTTTTTGTCAGACTGTAGCAAGCCAGATGATTTTCGTCAATGTTTGCATATTTTTGAACGTACGTCATTATTTGAGCGCTTGTAGCTGATGACTTGAACGAAGAGAGGTGTACCCACTTCTTTTTTACAATTACATCTAACTCAATGCTTTCCTTTTGCTCACCTTCTTCCAAAGCGAGGGGTGAGAATCAGCAACAACGAGCAGGTGGGGTGCAGCATTTAAAACAGAAGGAGAGGGAGAGACAATCAAAGGCACAGTAGCAGCAACGATTTCGGAGAAGGTAGGAGAAACGCCCTCAGTGCAGGTGACAGAAGTAGCAAGCGATGTTGAAGCAGTGGCAGGAGCGGTGCATGATGGAGTAAATTCACCAGGAATAGTGTGAATAGCGGAGGCCGACAATTAGTTGAGCATTCAATTTTGTTAAATTTCACTGCACTTGTTACTTTGGCTGAGTGACTTTTTCTTTTGAAGAGACCGTAGCATTGTCATTATTGTCTTTTTCTTTTAAACAGCTACCATTAGCTACCGGTGGGGGCGTACGTATAGAGGTGTAGCTTTTGAGGCAGCTGACGAACACAAACTCAACTTCGGATTTATTTCTTTAAGTAAGCTTTGCACTCCGTTTAGACTGACCATCATTGTGTCAGCATTATCTGCTGCAGACCCGATTACATTTTCAATAGGAACTATTAAATATTTAATTCAAAAACTTGTCACGAATTCTACATCTCTGCTGGTCGAAGTAACTAATGCTATACATTTTTATAAGTTGATAACTGATATCAACAAGTCTCGTCTATTATTAAGGAGTAGTTGCTATTGCCTAATATTTCACTCAGAATCAAAAGCTTTTGTCTGCCTTACACTCCAGCCAACTAAATTGCAACAACCACTTGAGGATACATTTTTGTTGGAACACATTTCTTGTTTTGCAGCTTATTTCAGTATTTGTTTTAAAAATTACTTCACCATTTGTCTTGTCAGAATCATCGTCATGATTTCTAGAATCGACAACGTGACTATCCATTACTTCATCATCTACAACAACAAAAGCAGCAGCAATTTCTTTATCTTCTCCAATAACAATATCAGTAACTATGTATTTTCTCATCCCGGCAAAACCTTTGATTTTATTCTACATTTCTGGAATTAAAAATTACATCCCATAACTTACCGCTTCGATCGTCTAATTTTTTTGCAATAGTTGCTTACGCTTCAGCAAAGTCACTGTCTTTTATAAAATAGCTGGGAGGAAATAGTTACGAAATATAAAATGGAAAATTAACGTAATTTACCTATCAATACGTTGTTTCTTTGATCCTGGCTTAATCGATTTTTCTTCCATTGATGTTGGTGTTTGTTTGCTGTAGAAATATGTATATATTGTGATTATATTTTATGATTTTCATACATTCTAATTATTACTTACCAATCCATTTTAACGCCATCCAAAAGAAATAAATCGAACTCAAAAGAAAAAGCAAAAAGGGAATGTTGCCAATTTATTATTTTTACGATAACTGTCAAATTTCGTACATTTCCATATGTTTGTTGTAGCAACCCTTACAACAATTCTATGGAATAGACCGAAGTATAAACACATAATACTACTCGGAGTAGATCCCAACTTGGAATCCATAACCGAAAATGTTTCAAATCCAGTGTTTCAGGATGACTTCGCTTCCTGCCATCGGGCACACTCTGTAAGTTAAACCATGACTTTTTATCAGTCCCACCACTTTTTAAGGCTTATTGGTGTGTTTTATATATTTAGATAGCAAAACTTAAGGAAAATCTCGGCATAATTTCATTGGATTGGCTTGGAAACAGTCCGGACCGCAAACCGATTTAAAATGTTTGGGCTATTATGTCAGCTCAAATACGCAAAAATTAAAACAAAATAAAGATTAAGTTGGAGGAAACTATAGAAAAAGTATGGAATGAAGAAGTTACGGGTGAATATTTGAATACTAAGTACAACTACATACCCAAAGCGAAGAATCAATTTAAAAAATTTTTGCGATACAAACAATTTAGCTTATAATAAAAAAAACACTGTTAATAAAAAAAAAAATATCTAAAATATTTAATTACGATTTTATAATTTTTTCGCAAATGGTCCAAATGTTTCGAAGCAGCTATATGTGGTGGTTTTTTTTATATCTTTTTTCTTCTCTTCTTGACAATAATTGTAGAGGTTTTTACGTATTTTTATAATAAAGAAAATTCTAAAGCTAAAATGACAAAATATTTTGAGTTTTTAAAGAACTTTTTGGCTTAAAACATCAAAAAATTGAATGCGGCTTTTTGTTTTTTGTCAGCTATATCGCAGAATTACCTGTCTTTTGGGATAATAAGCCTGGAACCCAAAAAAGTCTGCTTCGCGTAATCACCAGAAGCAATAAATTTGGATCCTAGGGTACCAAAAATTCACTAAATTGCAGTGCACTGCATAAACAGTGAGATTGTCAGCAGCTTCTTGAATGCAAATAACTGTTGTGTGCAGATATTCTTTGCAATATTCCTATTTTCTCCTACTTTTTTTCTATTACCTCCAACTATATTCTTCTTTTTCTTCTTTTAATAGCACAACAGCTAATAGATGGTCTAGGCCGAGTTTCTCGCATCAAGTCATACTGTGCCTGTTATATTTGTGCACGAAGACCTACAATTTTATAACGAGTCCGAACGGCGGAAGTGAAACGCATTTCTTAGGAAAATTTAATCTTGGAGGTTTGCTTAGACTGTCAGCGTAGCAGACCAACACAGTACCAACTACGCTAAGGGACCACACTATTCTTTATTCATATAAACAATCCTTAAAATATTCTTAGCTCATTCATATCTTCATGGAATGTTACTCGTTACGTAACTACATATATATATGTAAAAAATGTATTTGTACATTTAAACACTTTTTTCTAGCGCATCCCTGCCGGGATATGGAGGCATAATATTACATTTGGTAGAGGAGGCGGCGTCGCCAATAAATATAAATTGAATTTCGATATTAGAATGCAAGTGTGGTTTGAGTTTGGGATTGTCGTTCGTTTAACATTTGCTCTCAAAATCCACTCACTTTCAAAATTCCTCCATAGCTTTGACTGCCATAAACGCCAATGTCAACAGCTACATATAAAAGTGTATTTGCTATTACACGCAGTTAGCAGCACAATGCTGCAAAATTGCTTCTAAATGCAATACAGTGATACGGGCTTGGGAGACAGGTTCTCGTCTATAGAATTATGACAGTTTGTCTTGACACAACCGATAAACGACACAGCTACTTATTTCCGTAACCCGAAAATGCAACAAAAATTAACTGTGCTTTTGTAAAATGCATTGAACACCACCAACAGGCTCAAAATCATAGACACTGTCGGAAAAAGCAAATAGGAATGGGAATATCTTGCAGTTCATTATCGATAATATATCGATAAGCCCGAGAAATTGTCAAGAATAGTATATAATACGCTCTTGAAAACAATCTAATATTATATAAAACCGGTTGCTCAAACTAGTCGAACACTTTAGTTATTTCAAAGTTTTAACTGTTAAAACCAAATTAGTGAATATTTGTCTGTAAAAAATGAGCGGACGAAAAAATGGTGAGTGCGAAATTTCTTCAAAAATTCCGAGGATGGGAGACAAGCTAAGTGCTCCATATTTGTGCTACACCTGATCTACATTGCATTATTCTGTAAAATATTATCTATAGTAAAATTATAAGAATTTGTAAGTATGTTTATGGAAACTTTTACTTTTAATGGCACAACAGCCCATGGAGGGCCTAGGCCGAGCTTTTTCGCATCCACCCATGTTGTGCCTGATATATTTGTACATGAATGGAATGGACCTACAGTTTTATGCCGAATCAGAACGGCGAAGTGAAAAGCTTTTCATGGGCAATTTTTACTCTGGTTGGTTTGCCATTGCCTGCCAAGAAGTGGTACCGTGTAGAAAAATTATTTTTTCTACCTTTTTTTTTGCCTGCGCCGAGATTCGAACCCCGGACACTCTGCGAAGCAGTCCAACGCACTAACACTACGCCACAGCTACATTTTGGAAAACATTTTGTTATTTGTTATTTTGCAAAAAACAACAAACTTTTTTATACATACAAAATATTTTACAACAAACCAGTTTCTTTCCATTATAAATTATGATTTCCCTTTCGTTAAAAAAATACACATAAGTAAGGAAGAATTTCTACATTCATGTGATATTCGACTAATCGAATGTTAACGGTTTAAAAACTCTTAAAAAATGAACGGTTCATCATATAGTCGATTGCGTACGCTAGTAAAATACCACCAACCGAATATCAATAGGCGAAATTATTTATCCAAGTTTATTCGGTTAACCGAATGACAAGAGCCCTAAGACGGACACTATAAATTATGCACCATCACAAATTTAACTTAACCGAAACTTATGGCGTAGGTGAAATCATATGAAACGCTTTTTACAAAAATGTGTAATCTCGCAAACTTCACATATCTATGCTCAATGTCACAGGAATAGTTCTATAAAATGTGCAAATATTTGCTAAACATAAAAACTTGAAATTAATCAGAAAAAAAAATACGTTCAGTACAAAAGATCTAAATTGTTGAAAGTGATGGGTTGTTAAGTCGCTAAAGTGACGTTAGTTGACGATAACGTTGCTTATCGATAATATCGATAATTATCAAGAAATTTCCCATCGCTAAAAGCAATTTATCTTTTCATGTTTGTCAAGCGAGGGAAGTGAAAATTTCTTTATGATTAAACATAATTCTAAATTGCAAGTAAATACAAATAAAAATTTATGTAGTTAGAAAATCGTGTATAATATGTAAAAGAAGCAAATAGGTTAATGGATGATTTTATTGAGGAGAAAACGTGGTAAACTTCATAAGGAAAAAGGGTAGTAAAGAAATATCAGAACAATCAACGAATGAAAAAAAGTAAAGGTTGAAAGAAAAATTAAAAGTGAAAGGAAAAAATTTGTTCACTTTTCTGGTAATTTAGTACAAAATATTTTGTTTTTATTATTAACTAAAATAAGAGAGGAAGGAAATTCCCTTCTAATATATTTTTGTCTTGAGCTTTCTGTAAATTCAATACCAATTTTTCTTGTATTTTATCATTCATAAAGTAATGGATAAATCCGGAAGTGCCGTTGTATGACACCCAGTTTTTAGAGCATCTCTATCTGTAAGATAAAATTGGGATCAAAAAATTCACCGTCGTCAAAATCTTCGTTTAGCCATGTTTCCACAAGAACAACAAAATCGTAGTCCATTTGAGATGTAGTAGGCAAAACAATATTCGATTTTGTCCTAAGACCAGATATATTTTGATAGTAGATCTTCAGGACTGTAGCTTATCTTATTTTACGTTGTTTCCTTTGAAAACGTCGATTTAAAAAAAAAATAGAATGGACGAACTTTAATATTTGCTGGCCATAGCGTTGGGTCGAAGAGCTTTTCATAAAGAGTGGAAGCTACACCCAACTTAAAATTTATGCTCCATTCCATTCCATTGATTTTGGTGTTTGTTTGTTGTAGAAATATGTATATATTGTGATTATATTTTATGATTTTCATACATTATAATTATTACTTACCAATCCATTTTAACGCCATCCAAAAGAAATAAATCGAACTCAAAAGGAAAAGCAAAAAGGGAATGTTGCCAATCAGACTGTAGCAAGCCAGATGATTTTCGTCAATGTTTGCATATTTTTGAACGTACGTCATTATTTGATCGCTTGTAGCTGATGGCTTGAACGAAGAGAGGTGTACCCACTTCTTTTTTACAATTACATCTAACTCAATGCTTTCCTTTTGCTCACCTTCTTCCAAAGCGAGGGGTGAGAATCAGCAACAACGAGCAGGTGGGGTGCAGCATTTAAAACAGAAGGAGAGGGAGAGACAATCAAAGGCACAGTAGCAGCAACGATTTCGGAGAAGGTAGGAGAAACGCCCTCAGTGCAGGTGACAGAAGTAGCAAGCGATGTTGAAGCAGTGGCAGGAGCGGTGCATGATGGAGTAAATTCACCAGGGATAGTGTGAATAACGGAGGCCGACAATGGAGAACTTGAAATATTTGCAGAATTAGCATTCAAAAGACGCAATATTATTTTTATGCTCAACAAGTGGTGTTTTATTATAATTGTTTTGCTTTGCTGTGTTAGTATTAAAGAGTTTAGTCTTATGGTTTAGGGCATCATAAAGAGTTCCGCGTATAGTTTTCACTTCATTTGTAGGAGAACAAATTGCAGAAGCAGCATCATTTTCGGCTATTTTATTTTTTACGGAACACAGTTCTAGTTGTGAATTGTCAATTTTTTTATTAAACATTTTTTCTAATTTACTATAGAGCTTATCATTGAAAGCGCTTATTATCAGATTTAAGAGAATCGATATAAATCTATGAAGAGTTATTTCATTTTCAGATGGTCTCTGGGTTGAAACCGGTTTAGGCTGTAGTTGTATTAGTTGAGCATTCAATTTTGTTAAATTTCACTGCACTTGTTACTTTGGCTGAGTGACTTTTTCTTTTGAAGAGACCGTAGCATTGTCATTATTGTCTTTTTCTTTTAAACAGCTACCATTAGCTACCGGTGGGGGCGTACGTATAGAGGTGTAGCTTTTGAGGCAGCTGACGAACACAAACTCAACTTCGGATTTATTTCTTTAAGTAAGCTTTGCACTCCGTTTAGACTGACCATCATTGTGTCAGCATTATCTGCTGCAGACCCGATTACATTTTCAATAGGAACTATTAAATATTTAATTCAAAAACTTGTCACGAATTCTACATCTCTGCTGGTCGAAGTAACTAATGCTATACATTTTTATAAGTTGATAACTGATATCAACAAGTCTCGTCTATTATTAAGGAGTAGTTGCTATTGCCTAATATTTCACTCAGAATCAAAAGCTTTTGTCTGCCTTACACTCCAGCCAACTAAATTGCAACAACCACTTGAGGATACATTTTTGT
Organism: Palloptera scutellata; assembly: GCA_958295655.1. Taxonomy (NCBI): domain Eukaryota; kingdom Metazoa; phylum Arthropoda; class Insecta; order Diptera; family Pallopteridae; genus Palloptera; species Palloptera scutellata. Next base: position 79,522,161 of record OY282449.1, on the reverse strand, counting down.
TGGAACACATTTCTTGTTTTGCAGCTTATTTCAGTATTTGTTTTAAAAATTACTTCACCATTTGTCTTGTCAGAATCATCGTCATGATTTCTAGAATCGACAACGTGACTATCCATTACTTCATCATCTACAACAACAAAAGCAGCAGCAATTTCTTTATCTTCTCCAATAACAATATCAGTAACTATGTATTTTCTCATCCCGGCAAAACCTTTGATTTTATTCTACATTTCTGGAATTAAAAATTACATCCCATAACTTACCGCTTCGATCGTCTAATTTTTTTGCAATAGTTGCTTACGCTTCAGCAAAGTCACTGACTTTTATAAAATAGCTGGGAGGAAATAGTTACGAAATATAAAATGGAAAATTAACGTAATTTACCTATCAATACGTTGTTTCTTTGATCCTGGCTTAATCGATTTTTCTTCCATTGATGTTGGTGTTTGTTTGCTGTAGAAATATGTATATATTGTGATTATATTTTATGATTTTCATACATTCTAATTATTACTTACCAATCCATTTTAACGCCATCCAAAAGAAATAAATCGAACTCAAAAGAAAAAGCAAAAAGGGAATGTTGCCAATTTATTATTTTTACGATAACTGTCAAATTTCGTACATTTCCATATGTTTGTTGTAGCAACCCTTACAACAATTCTATGGAATAGACCGAAGTATAAACACATAATACTACTCGGAGTAGATCCCAACTTGGAATCCATAACCGAAAATGTTTCAAATCCAGTGTTTCAGGATGACTTCGCTTCCTGCCATCGGGCACACTCTGTAAGTTAAACCATGACTTTTTATCAGTCCCACCACTTTTTAAGGCTTATTGGTGTGTTTTATATATTTAGATAGCAAAACTTAAGGAAAATCTCGGCATAATTTCATTGGATTGGCTTGGAAACAGTCCGGACCGCAAACCGATTTAAAATGTTTGGGCTATTATGTCAGCTCAAATACGCAAAAATTAAAACAAAATAAAGATTAAGTTGGAGGAAACTATAGAAAAAGTATGGAATGAAGAAGTTACGGGTGAATATTTGAATACTAAGTACAACTACATACCCAAAGCGAAGAATCAATTTAAAAAATTTTTGCGATACAAACAATTTAGCTTATAATAAAAAAAACACTGTTAATAAAAAAAAAAATATCTAAAATATTTAATTACGATTTTATAATTTTTTCGCAAATGGTCCAAATGTTTCGAAGCAGCTATATGTGGTGGTTTTTTTTATATCTTTTTTCTTCTCTTCTTGACAATAATTGTAGAGGTTTTTACGTATTTTTATAATAAAGAAAATTCTAAAGCTAAAATGACAAAATATTTTGAGTTTTTAAAGAACTTTTTGGCTTAAAACATCAAAAAATTGAATGCGGCTTTTTGTTTTTTGTCAGCTATATCGCAGAATTACCTGTCTTTTGGGATAATAAGCCTGGAACCCAAAAAAGTCTGCTTCGCGTAATCACCAGAAGCAATAAATTTGGATCCTAGGGTACCAAAAATTCACTAAATTGCAGTGCACTGCATAAACAGTGAGATTGTCAGCAGCTTCTTGAATGCAAATAACTGTTGTGTGCAGATATTCTTTGCAATATTCCTATTTTCTCCTACTTTTTTTCTATTACCTCCAACTATATTCTTCTTTTTCTTCTTTTAATAGCACAACAGCTAATAGATGGTCTAGGCCGAGTTTCTCGCATCAAGTCATACTGTGCCTGTTATATTTGTGCACGAAGACCTACAATTTTATAACGAGTCCGAACGGCGGAAGTGAAACGCATTTCTTAGGAAAATTTAATCTTGGAGGTTTGCTTAGACTGTCAGCGTAGCAGACCAACACAGTACCAACTACGCTAAGGGACCACACTATTCTTTATTCATATAAACAATCCTTAAAATATTCTTAGCTCATTCATATCTTCATGGAATGTTACTCGTTACGTAACTACATATATATATGTAAAAAATGTATTTGTACATTTAAACACTTTTTTCTAGCGCATCCCTGCCGGGATATGGAGGCATAATATTACATTTGGTAGAGGAGGCGGCGTCGCCAATAAATATAAATTGAATTTCGATATTAGAATGCAAGTGTGGTTTGAGTTTGGGATTGTCGTTCGTTTAACATTTGCTCTCAAAATCCACTCACTTTCAAAATTCCTCCATAGCTTTGACTGCCATAAACGCCAATGTCAACAGCTACATATAAAAGTGTATTTGCTATTACACGCAGTTAGCAGCACAATGCTGCAAAATTGCTTCTAAATGCAATACAGTGATACGGGCTTGGGAGACAGGTTCTCGTCTATAGAATTATGACAGTTTGTCTTGACACAACCGATAAACGACACAGCTACTTATTTCCGTAACCCGAAAATGCAACAAAAATTAACTGTGCTTTTGTAAAATGCATTGAACACCACCAACAGGCTCAAAATCATAGACACTGTCGGAAAAAGCAAATAGGAATGGGAATATCTTGCAGTTCATTATCGATAATATATCGATAAGCCCGAGAAATTGTCAAGAATAGTATATAATACGCTCTTGAAAACAATCTAATATTATATAAAACCGGTTGCTCAAACTAGTCGAACACTTTAGTTATTTCAAAGTTTTAACTGTTAAAACCAAATTAGTGAATATTTGTCTGTAAAAAATGAGCGGACGAAAAAATGGTGAGTGCGAAATTTCTTCAAAAATTCCGAGGATGGGAGACAAGCTAAGTGCTCCATATTTGTGCTACACCTGATCTACATTGCATTATTCTGTAAAATATTATCTATAGTAAAATTATAAGAATTTGTAAGTATGTTTATGGAAACTTTTACTTTTAATGGCACAACAGCCCATGGAGGGCCTAGGCCGAGCTTTTTCGCATCCACCCATGTTGTGCCTGATATATTTGTACATGAATGGAATGGACCTACAGTTTTATGCCGAATCAGAACGGCGAAGTGAAAAGCTTTTCATGGGCAATTTTTACTCTGGTTGGTTTGCCATTGCCTGCCAAGAAGTGGTACCGTGTAGAAAAATTATTTTTTCTACCTTTTTTTTTGCCTGCGCCGAGATTCGAACCCCGGACACTCTGCGAAGCAGTCCAACGCACTAACACTACGCCACAGCTACATTTTGGAAAACATTTTGTTATTTGTTATTTTGCAAAAAACAACAAACTTTTTTATACATACAAAATATTTTACAACAAACCAGTTTCTTTCCATTATAAATTATGATTTCCCTTTCGTTAAAAAAATACACATAAGTAAGGAAGAATTTCTACATTCATGTGATATTCGACTAATCGAATGTTAACGGTTTAAAAACTCTTAAAAAATGAACGGTTCATCATATAGTCGATTGCGTACGCTAGTAAAATACCACCAACCGAATATCAATAGGCGAAATTATTTATCCAAGTTTATTCGGTTAACCGAATGACAAGAGCCCTAAGACGGACACTATAAATTATGCACCATCACAAATTTAACTTAACCGAAACTTATGGCGTAGGTGAAATCATATGAAACGCTTTTTACAAAAATGTGTAATCTCGCAAACTTCACATATCTATGCTCAATGTCACAGGAATAGTTCTATAAAATGTGCAAATATTTGCTAAACATAAAAACTTGAAATTAATCAGAAAAAAAAATACGTTCAGTACAAAAGATCTAAATTGTTGAAAGTGATGGGTTGTTAAGTCGCTAAAGTGACGTTAGTTGACGATAACGTTGCTTATCGATAATATCAATAATTATCAAGAAATTTCCCATCGCTAAAAGCAATTTATCTTTTCATGTTTGTCAAGCGAGGGAAGTGAAAATTTCTTTATGATTAAACATAATTCTAAATTGCAAGTAAATACAAATAAAAATTTATGTAGTTAGAAAATCGTGTATAATATGTAAAAGAAGCAAATAGGTTAATGGATGATTTTATTGAGGAGAAAACGTGGTAAACTTCATAAGGAAAAAGGGTAGTAAAGAAATATCAGAACAATCAACGAATGAAAAAAAGTAAAGGTTGAAAGAAAAATTAAAAGTGAAAGGAAAAAATTTGTTCACTTTTCTGGTAATTTAGTACAAAATATTTTGTTTTTATTATTAACTAAAATAAGAGAGGAAGGAAATTCCCTTCTAATATATTTTTGTCTTGAGCTTTCTGTAAATTCAATACCAATTTTTCTTGTATTTTATCATTCATAAAGTAATGGATAAATCCGGAAGTGCCGTTGTATGACACCCAGTTTTTAGAGCATCTCTATCTGTAAGATAAAATTGGGATCAAAAAATTCACCGTCGTCAAAATCTTCGTTTAGCCATGTTTCCACAAGAACAACAAAATCGTAGTCCATTTGAGATGTAGTAGGCAAAACAATATTCGATTTTGTCCTAAGACCAGATATATTTTGATAGTAGATCTTCAGGACTGTAGCTTATCTTATTTTACGTTGTTTCCTTTGAAAACGTCGATTTAAAAAAAAAATAGAATGGACGAACTTTAATATTTGCTGGCCATAGCGTTGGGTCGAAGAGCTTTTCATAAAGAGTGGAAGCTACACCCAACTTAAAATTTATGCTCCATTCCATTCCATTGATTTTGGTGTTTGTTTGTTGTAGAAATATGTATATATTGTGATTATATTTTATGATTTTCATACATTATAATTATTACTTACCAATCCATTTTAACGCCATCCAAAAGAAATAAATCGAACTCAAAAGGAAAAGCAAAAAGGGAATGTTGCCAATCAGACTGTAGCAAGCCAGATGATTTTCGTCAATGTTTGCATATTTTTGAACGTACGTCATTATTTGATCGCTTGTAGCTGATGGCTTGAACGAAGAGAGGTGTACCCACTTCTTTTTTACAATTACATCTAACTCAATGCTTTCCTTTTGCTCACCTTCTTCCAAAGCGAGGGGTGAGAATCAGCAACAACGAGCAGGTGGGGTGCAGCATTTAAAACAGAAGGAGAGGGAGAGACAATCAAAGGCACAGTAGCAGCAACGATTTCGGAGAAGGTAGGAGAAACGCCCTCAGTGCAGGTGACAGAAGTAGCAAGCGATGTTGAAGCAGTGGCAGGAGCGGTGCATGATGGAGTAAATTCACCAGGGATAGTGTGAATAACGGAGGCCGACAATGGAGAACTTGAAATATTTGCAGAATTAGCATTCAAAAGACGCAATATTATTTTTATGCTCAACAAGTGGTGTTTTATTATAATTGTTTTGCTTTGCTGTGTTAGTATTAAAGAGTTTAGTCTTATGGTTTAGGGCATCATAAAGAGTTCCGCGTATAGTTTTCACTTCATTTGTAGGAGAACAAATTGCAGAAGCAGCATCATTTTCGGCTATTTTATTTTTTACGGAACACAGTTCTAGTTGTGAATTGTCAATTTTTTTATTAAACATTTTTTCTAATTTACTATAGAGCTTATCATTGAAAGCGCTTATTATCAGATTTAAGAGAATCGATATAAATCTATGAAGAGTTATTTCATTTTCAGATGGTCTCTGGGTTGAAACCGGTTTAGGCTGTAGTTGTATTAGTTGAGCATTCAATTTTGTTAAATTTCACTGCACTTGTTACTTTGGCTGAGTGACTTTTTCTTTTGAAGAGACCGTAGCATTGTCATTATTGTCTTTTTCTTTTAAACAGCTACCATTAGCTACCGGTGGGGGCGTACGTATAGAGGTGTAGCTTTTGAGGCAGCTGACGAACACAAACTCAACTTCGGATTTATTTCTTTAAGTAAGCTTTGCACTCCGTTTAAACTGACCATCATTGTGTCAGCATTATCTGCTGCAGACCCGATTACATTTTCAATAGGAACTATTAAATATTTAATTCAAAAACTTGTCACGAATTCTACATCTCTGCTGGTCGAAGTAACTAATGCTATACATTTTTATAAGTTGATAACTGATATCAACAAGTCTCGTCTATTATTAAGGAGTAGTTGCTATTGCCTAATATTTCACTCAGAATCAAAAGCTTTTGTCTGCCTTACACTCCAGCCAACTAAATTGCAACAACCACTTGAGGATACATTTTTGTTGGAACACATTTCTTGTTTTGCAGCTTATTTCAGTATTTGTTTTAAAAATTACTTCACCATTTGTCTTGTCAGAATCATCGTCATGATTTCTAGAATCGACAACGTGACTATCCATTACTTCATCATCTACAACAACAAAAGCAGCAGCAATTTCTTTATCTTCTCCAATTACAATATCAGTAACTATGTATTTTCTCATCCCGGCAAAACCTTTGATTTTATTCTACATTTCTGGAATTAAAAATTACATCCCATAACTTACCGCTTCGATCGTCTAATTTTTTTGCAATAGTTGCTTACGCTTCAGCAAAGTCACTGTCTTTTATAAAATAGCTGGGAGGAAATAGTTACGAAATATAAAATGGAAAATTAACGTAATTTACCTATCAATACGTTGTTTCTTTGATCCTGGCTTAATCGATTTTTCTTCCATTGATGTTGGTGTTTGTTTGCTGTAGAAATATGTATATATTGTGATTATATTTTATGATTTTCATACATTCTAATTATTACTTACCAATCCATTTTAACGCCATCCAAAAGAAATAAATCGAACTCAAAAGAAAAAGCAAAAAGGGAATGTTGCCAATTTATTATTTTTACGATAACTGTCAAATTTCGTACATTTCCATATGTTTGTTGTAGCAACCCTTACAACAATTCTATGGAATAGACCGAAGTATAAACACATAATACTACTCGGAGTAGATCCCAACTTGGAATCCATAACCGAAAATGTTTCAAATCCAGTGTTTCAGGATGACTTCGCTTCCTGCCATCGGGCACACTCAGTAAGTTAAACCATGACTTTTTATCAGTCCCACCACTTTTTAAGGCTTATTGGTGTGTTTTATATATTTAGATAGCAAAACTTAAGGAAAATCTCGGCATAATTTCATTGGATTGGCTTGGAAACAGTCCGGACCGCAAACCGATTTAAAATGTTTGGGCCATTATGTCAGCTCAAATACGCAAAAATTAACCCAAAATAAAGATTAAGTTGCAGGAAACTATAGAAAAAGTATGGAATGAAGAAGTTACGGGTGAATATTTGAATACTAAGTACAACTACATCCCCAAAGCGAAGAATCAATTTTAAAAATTTTTGCAATACAAACAATTTAGCTTATAATAAAAAAAAACACTGTTAATAAAAAAAAAAAATTTCTAAAATATTTAATTACGATTTTATAATTTTTTCGCAAATGGTCCAAATGTTTCGAAGCAGCTATATGTGGTGGTTTTTTTTTATATCTTTTTTCTTCTATTCTTGACAATAATTGTAGAGGTTTTTACGTATTTTTATAATAAAGAAAATTCTAAAGCTAAAATGACAAAATATTTTGAGTTTTTAAAGAACTTTTTGGCTTAAAACATCAAAAAATTGAATGCGGCTTTTTGTTTTTTGTCAGCTATATCGCAGAATTACCTGTCTTTTGGGATAATAAGCCTGGAACCCAAAAAAGTCTGCTTCGCGCAATCACCAGAAGCAATAAATTTGGATCCTAGGGTACCAAAAATTCGCTAAATTGCAGTGCACTGCATAAACAGTAAGATTGTCAGCAGCTTCTTCAATGCAAATAACTGTTGTGTGCAGATATTCTTTGCAATATTCCTATTTTCTCCTACTTTTTTCTATTACCTCCAACATTATTCTTCTTTTTCTTCTTTTAATAGCACAACAGCTAATAGATGGTCTAGGCCGAGTTTCTCGCATCAAGTCATACTGTGCCTTTTATATTTGTGCACGAAGACCTACAATTTTATAACGAGTCCGAACGGCGGAAGTGAAACGCATTTCTTAGGAAAATTTAATCTTGGAGGTTTGCCTAGACTGTCAGCGTAGCAGACCAACACAGTACCAACTACGCTAAGGGACCACACTATTCTTTATTCATATAAACAAACCTTAAAATTCATATCTTCATGGAATGTTACTCGTTACGTAACTACATATATATATGTAAAAAATGTATTTGTACATTTAAACACTTTTTTCTAGCGCATATCATGAACACCTCCCTGCCGGGATATGGAGGCATAATATTACATTTGGTAGAGGAGGCAGCGTCGCCAATAAATATAAATTGAATTTCGATATTAGAATGCAAGTGTGGTTTGAGTTTGGGATTGTCGTTCGTTTAACATTTGTTGTCAAAATCCACTCACTTTCAAAATTCCTCCATAGCTTTGACTGCCGTAAACGCCAATGTCAACAGCTACATATAAAAGTGTATTTGCTATTACACGCAGTTAGTAGCACAATACTTCAAAATTACTTCTAAATGAAATACATTGTTACCGGCTTGGGAGACGGGTTCTCGTCTATAGAATTATGACAGTTTGTCTTGACACAACCGATAAACGACACAGCTACTTATTTCCGTAACCCGAAAATGCAACAAAAATTAACTTTGTTTTTGTAAAATGCATTGAACACCACCAACAGGCTCAAAATCATAGACACTGTCGGGAAAAGCAAATAGGAATGGGAATATCTTGCAGTTCATTATCGATAATATATCGATAAGCCCGAGAAATTGTCAAGAATAGTCTATAATACGCTCTTGAAAACAATCTAATATTATAAAAACCGGTTGCTCAAACTAGTCGAACACTTTAGTTATTTCAAAGTTTTAACTGTTAAAACCAAATTAGTGAATATTTGTCTGTTAAAAATGAGCGGACGAAAAAATGGTGATTGCGAAATTTCTTCAAAAATTCCGAGGATGGGAGGCAAGCTAAGTGCTCCATATTTGTGCTACACCTGATCTACATTGCATTATTCTGTAAAATATTATCTATAGTAAAATTATAAGAATTTGTAAGTATGTTTATGGAAACTTTTACTTTTAATGGCACAACAGCCCATGGAGGGCCTAGGCCGAGTTTTTTCGCATCCACCCATGTTGTGCGTGATATATTTGTACATGAATGGAAGGGACCTACAGTTTTATGCCGAATCCGAACGGCGAAGTGAAAAGCTTTTCATAGGCAATTTTTACTCTGGTTGGTTTGCCATTGCGTGCCAAGAGGTGGTGCCGTGTAGAAAAATTATTTTTTCTTCTTTTTGTTTTGCCTGCGCCGAGATTCGAACTCCGGACACTCTGCGTAGCAGTCCAACGCACTACCACTACGCCACAGCTACATTTTGGAAAACATTTTGTTATTTGTTATTTTGCAAAAAACAACAAACTTTTTTATACATACAAAATATTTTACAACAAACCAGTTTCTTTCCATTATAAATTATGATTTCCTTTTCGTTAAAAAAACACACATAAGTAAGGAAGAATTTATACATTCATGTGATATTCGACTAATCGAATATTAACGGTTTAAAAACTGAACGGTTCATCATATAGTCGATTGCGTACGCTAGTAAAATACCACCAACCGAATATCAATAGGCGAAATTATTTATCCAAGTTTATTCGGTTAACCGAATGACAAGAGCCCTAAGACGGACACTATAAATTATGCACCATCACAAATTTAACTTAACCGAAACTTATGGCGTAGGTGAAATCATATGAAACGCTTTTTACAAAAATGTGTAATCTCGCAAACTTCACATATCTATGATCAATGTCACAGGAATAGTTCTATAAAATGTGCAAATATTTGCTAAACATAAAAACTTGAAATTAATCAGAAAAAAAATACGTTCAGTACAAAAGATCTAAATTGTTGAAAGTGATGGGTTGTTAAGTCGCTAAAGTGACGTTAGTTGACGATAACGTTGCTTATCGATAATATCGATAATTATCAAGAAATTTCCCATCGCTAAAAGCAATTTATCTTTTCATGTTTGTCAAGCGAGGGAAGTGAAAATTTCTTTATGATTAAACATAATTCTAAATTGCAAGTAAATACAAATAAAAATTTATGTAATTAGAAAATCGTGTATAATATGTAAAAGAAGCAAATAGGTTAATGGATGATTTTATTGTGGAGAAGACGTGGTAAACTTCATAAGGAACAAGGGTAGTAAAGAAATATCAGAATAATCAACGAATGAAAAAAAGTAAAGGTTGAAAGAAAAATTAAAAGTGAAAGGAAAAAATTTGTTCACTTTTCTGGTAATTTAGTACTTTGTTTTTATTATTAACTAAAATAAGAGAGGAAGGAATTTCCCTTCTAATATATTTTCGACTTGAGCTTTCTGTAAATTCAATACCAATTTTTCTTGTATTTTATCATTCATAAAGTAATGGATAAATCCGGAAGTGCCGTTGTAGAACAACAACAACTGAGAACAAACAAAAAATCTAAAAATAAAAAACTAATTGGAAAATCCATTAATACTACTGCAGTAGTATCGACAACTAAAGAAGGCATTTCTACTGCAGTTACTACTAAAATTACAGCAGAAGCCCACGTTAATGGTTTGAGCGAAATTTTGGAAGATTTGGAAATTAAGGGGCATAATAATGAGATTTCAATACCGAAACTTTATGGTTTACCAGAGAATATCTCGCATGTATCTATCAATGGACGTCATAGTCCTGCAATCGCAGTTGATAAATTAAATGGTAACTGTCCCGGTATGATTATGGCGGCGACTTTGACATCAGTACCGTCTCGCATAGAATGTAAAACATCTACAAGCAATAAACATAAAGAAGCTGTTTACCAGAGAGGTGTGACAGCGAATGTTACAAATTTATCGGCAACATCTTTAGAAAATGGTTTTGGTTATATCAGACAAGAAAACGAAAAAAAAAAAGAGCTGGAGGAGCAAGAAGAGATAAAAATTGATGTCAATAGCAGCAGTACTACAAACACTTCAAATACCAACAGTAGGGAAATGCAAAAGATTCTGTCAGCCATCCCATTATCGACAACAACCATTGAATGTACTAGCGCTGCTCATTCAGCAACATCTAATTTAATCACTGCCAAACAAAGTGCTGCAGCATCAATACTTCTCAAATCATCAGGGCCATACACTTTGCATTTAGCAGATGTACATATTGAATATAAAGAATATGAGTCGGAGCTACAAATGCATGTGAGTTGTAGTAGTGTTGGAACCCACCATATGGCATCTGCTTCCCCACTTTTTATCGAGAATAGATTTAAACAAATTCCTGCCTGTAGGACACTGGAAAACGCTCCCATTACCGGTGCTAATCAATATCATATTTTTTGTAAACATACTATTTTCTGACTTTTTATCACTTGAGGTATCAATAAAGGTCTTTCTCTTTTAACGGCACAACAGCCCATGGAGATTTTAGGTCGAGCTTTTCCCATCCACTCATGTTGTACGTGTTATATTTGTACCTGAATGTAAGATACCTAAAATTTTTTGCCGAATCTGAGCGGCGAAGTGAAAAGCTTTTCATAGGCAATTTTTACTCTTGCCTGTGTCGAGATGTGAACCGCGGACACTCTGCGTTGCAGGCTACCAACTACACCACAGCGACCATTCAATCGGTCTTCGAATGTAAAATTCACCAAAACATACCTTTTTTAAAACTTTTTTTTTCTCTCAAAAAAAGTTGGCATAAATAATGTAAATAATATAAAAAATAAAATAAATATTCCGAAAAATTATTCTACATTAGAAAATAATTTGACTCAATTTGAGTCGAAACAACATACATCGAATTCGTTTCTAGACAAACAAGATTATTTTTTTTGGTTTTTTGCTAAAATCACTGGAATATCCGTTGAGAAAAACCACAATCTATGTATCTTTGAAGAAAACGCTTGTGGTTACGGAAAGGCCTGCGAGTGTTGGGGTGTTGATGTTTGAGTAAATTACGTTTTCATTTTTATATATTCTATGTTTAACTGTGCCGGGATTCGAAACTGGGACCACTATACTTAGCAGTACGTAACACTACCAACTACTCTACGGCTACCATATAGGGGCTCTCATTTACCAAAATTATGAGGTTTATTTCAACAATTTGGGTTTAGTTTCAGTTTACTCTCGATAAGAATTGAGGACGCGGTATCTAATAATTTTTTTTTAATTTTCATATATTAAATGTATTACATTATTATTAAATGTATTTACTATGAATTTCTTTGCATCCCAAAGGATATTATGCGGTTAATACAAGCTGAACTCTCCGAGCCCTATTCTATTTACACTTATCGCTATTTCATCTATAATTGGCCAAAATTGTGCTTTTTGGCAGCACATGGGAATGAATATGTCGGTGCCATAGTATGTAAGCTTGATATGCATATGAATGTGAGGCGTGGCTACATAGCAATGCTGGCTGTACGTAAAGAATATCGAAAGCTGAAAATTGGTACAACATTGGTGCAAAAAGCTATTGAGGTATGTTTTAAAAAAAAAAAGTTATAAAAAAATTTATCTTCAAATTGGAATGGTAACAATTTCAATTAATAATTATAATAAAGCATTTTTGATGGACTTGCGTCCATAATTTTTTAACACTGTTAAATACATACCTGGGTTGATCAATAAGTACCCGTGTGTGAAGACAGGTGGCGTTGCTGAGGGAAGTTGGCATTACCGTCGTGTACTGCCATCTGTCACACAACACCACACAAAAACTGATTCATAGCTTAGTTTTTATTTGGCAGCCATTAGTATCGTACGTGTTTCGCGATAAAATGGAAAAAGAACAATATCGATCCGTAATTCGCTTTATATTTTTGGATTGAAAAACATGCGAAGATATAAAAGCGAAGTTGGATGCTGTCTATGGGGGACCCTTCACCATCTATGACAATCGTAAGATATTGGTTCAACAAATTTAAACGTGTTCGTCCATCTGTTTTTGATAAGGAGCGCCCAGGCCGCCCAGCAGACCGAGGAAATCGTTGAAAAGGTCCACATCATTCTTGCTGATCGCCGAACGAAAGTCCGCGTAGTAGCAGAGGCCGTAGGAGTGTCGTACGGAAAGCTAATTAATATTTTACATGATAGGTTAAGCATGAGGAAAGTGTCGGCCCTATGGGTGCCGCAATTGATTACGGTGGACAACAAGCGGATACGGCTGTCAATGTTGAAGCAGTGTTTGGACCTCCTTAAGCGAAATTCGCAGGAGTTTTTGCGTCGATTCGTTACCGTTGATGAAACCTGGATCCATTATTATACGCCAGAGACCAAGCGACAGTCAAAACAATGGATTTTTCGAGGTGAATCTGCTCCGAAAAAGGCAAAGACGGTCCCATCGGCCCGAAAGGTCATGGCCACGATTTTTTGGGATTCCAAGGGAATAATCCTCATGGACTTTTTGCCGAAAGGAAGAAGATCACGGGGCAGTACTACAGTGAATTATTGGATACTGCAACTTCTTTCTTTTCCCCAACATGAAAACTTGGCTCGGGGGGAAAAATTCAGCTCAAACGAAGAGGTTATCGTCGAGACAGAAACGTATTTTGAAGAGTTTGACAAATCGTATTTTTTGGAGGGGTTAAAGAAATGGCAGAAACGTTGAGAAAAGTTTACTGAACTAAAAGGAGATTACGTTGAAAAATTTTTGAAAAACTTGGCTCTTCATTCCTAACACGGGTACTTATTGATCGACCCTCGTACATAAGTTAAATTTTTATTTGTTTATTAAAACAAAAATGTTTATTTTTGGGCTCGATATACATCTGCTTTAGTTGTATTCTTGAAATAAAAAAGGTAGGCGATTGAACTGTTACCTATTTAAATGACCATATTGTTTTTTGTGTGAAATTATTTTTTATTGATTCAAATTACAAAAATGTGTGGAAATAATAATAATTTTAGAATCAATCCATTCACTTTAGCTCGATGTGGCCACCTTTTGCCTTGACTATGGCCTTCAAACGGTTAAAAAATGTATTTTGGCCCATTCCCGCTTCCCGTACAATGGTTTTTTTCAGCGCAGCCATACTGGCATATTCTTTAGTCCTCTCCTTGCTCTCCAAATGGCCCAGATGGAATAGGCCATCGGATTTGCATCTCCCGAATTCGAAAGCCATTGTGTGGACGAAATGAAGTGTGGACGTGGTTTTTAAACCATTCTTGGTTTACACGAGCTTTATGAGATGGTGCCGAGTCTTGTTGGAACGTCCATGGTGTACGACGGAAATGTTTGCGTGCCCACGGCTTTAAAGCAGCTTCCAAAACATTTTCCCGATAATAAGTCGCATTGACTTTGACGCCTTATACTTTTATAGATTATACTTTTGAAGTCGCCAAGGGTTTCGTTTATCTAGGATCCAGCATAAACACCAACAATAATGTCAGCCTTGAGATCAAGCGGAGATTAACTCTTGCCAACAGGTGTTACTACGGGCTCAGTAGGCAATTGAGAAGCAGAGCCCTCTCTCGACCGACAAAAATATCGCTCTATAAGTCCCTCATCCTTCCCGTTCTAATATATTGCGCCGAGACGTGGACATTGCCCATTAATGATAAGAGGCTTTTAGGAGCGTTCGAGAGGAATATACTCCATAAGATCTACGGTCCAGTATGCATGGACGACGTGTACCGAATAAGATGGAACATTAATCTGTATGAGCTGTACGCCGACACTGACATAGTCAAGCGTATAAAAATCCAGCGGCTTCGCTGGCTGTGTCATGATAAGGGTGCTAGAAGGGTGTTTTATTCGAACCACGGTGGAGGAACACGCAGAAGAGGGCGTCCTTATCTCCTTTGGAAAGACCAGGAAACGCTCTGACTGGCCTTTTCAACTGGCGCCTGCGCGCGCATAGCAGAGGCGACTGGCGAAGCCTTGTAGAGGCGGCCAAGACTGATCATCGGTTGTAGTGTCAGTTAAGTAAGTAAGTAAGACATTGACCACCACTTGAGATGGAAAATTACTTCGGCTCAAATTTTCGTAACTGCGTTGAGTTAAGTAAACACGATCATTTTGAGAGTTTATGAACTGCTCATTAGAGAACACAGTGTTTGGAAATTCGACACGTTCATGCAAGCGTAATAATTCCTTCGCTCTTTCGAGTCTAACTTTTTTTTTGCTTTGGTGTAAGATCATGTGCATTTTGGACCTTGTAAGGTTTTACCTTCAGCTCATTTTGGAAAATGCGTAGAATGCTTCGCTTCGATATTTTCAGTTCTTTGGCCATTTGATTACCACTACGACGTGGATTTCGTTCAAGTCGAGGCTTCACTTTCCGAACCATTTCAGGTGATGTTGCTGTTTTTTTTCGTCCATCACCATAGCGTTTGGCAATGCTGCCTGTATCATTATAACGATTTATGGTGCGATAAATGATGCCTGAGCTCACAATCAATAGATGGTTGTGATTTTCAACTCAAATATAACGCAATCACACCATTATGTTTGAATTCCATTTCGAATAATTTTATTCTATAAAACTTAGACGCAAATGCTTTTGGTCATTGGTATGAATTTGACATAGTTGGCAATATTACGTTGCCAGATATAGCGGTTGGTAATACTTCAATCGTCTAACCCTGTAACTATTATATTTTATAGTTAAAATTTTTTTTAGTTAAAGGTAACCTAATTGTAATATGTCGAAACTGCATAAATTGCGGATATTTAATGAGTCAATTGTTAATTGACAAATATCGAACGAACGGACGCGCGACATTGACAGATATTTACAGCAGAAATTCCAAAATTTTATTAGTTAGCTTTCTTATTGTATTCAGAGAGACATTTATGCCCTTTCGAGCCAATTTTTGTTTAGCTGCTTTAAAGGATATGGTTGGATTAGCTTCAAAAATCCTCTTTATAACCAAATCCTCCTGTTTCGAAGTAGCTCTGCAAATGCCGCGATTTGGTAAGTCGTCCACATTTTCGTGCAGCAAAAAGTGTTGGTTCCAATGCTGGACAAACGCTTTCGACTTTTTTAAGTACTTCGAAGCACTCAAGTGGGACATCTTGGGACCTTTTGGATGGGAACAAAGAAAGACTGCTTCAAAACGTTTCGCGTATACGTAACTCATTTCTTAAATATGCTCTTGAGACGAAAGCGTATAATGGACTATTTCTACAATTACATTGCGAATTTTACAATGAAATTAAGTTTTTTGAAAATTAAAAAAGCCGAGTGAGATAAAGGAAGTTTAAAGTTTGAATATAAGTATTAAAGTTTTGTTTCCTTGAGGAATATTATTTTCTCGTAATGCGTAAGAGTTTACGTTTATTAAGCCAAAACAAAAATGAAGGAATATGTCGAAAAGCCGGGCAGTAAGTATGGGCAAATCCCAGCTATATATTAATATAAAACAATTTGTTATCGCAAGTGTACTTCATTTAGTGTCCATTTATAATAATAAATAATTTTTTTTTCAATCTGGTTTTTATTATTGAAAATTAAAATCCTTCCAGTTTTTATGGAACACTATTTCATTCAAGTGACTTCATCAGCTGCCCTTGCAGTAGCCCATGCGATCAAACCAATTTTTCAGAACATTTTCGACTGTATGGAGCTGTACTTGACCGATGGCGGTACCAATTTCTTTAAGAGCCTCAATCGTTGATGGATGGTTAGCGTAACACTTATACCAGGTGTACAAGTATGAAACAGATAATTTTTTTAAGAAAGAACACGTTACCGTAGTTTTTCTTTCAGTTTTAGCTGCGTTTTGTTTTTGTCTAAATTTTATTAAAAAAAAAGAATCGTCAGATTATCGGTTTATATTGAAGAATCTATTAATAATTAGTAGAAATGTCTTCACCAGCAGAGCTTGTAATGGAATTAGAGGTAAGGCATCTTTTAAAAAACAGAAATAATTTCAGATGAAATCAGTCATCGGACTGAAAACTAAACTGTCAAGTTAAAAGTTTTTCGAGTTTTTTATTTTCATATTTTTATACTTTTTTTATCACAATTACACTACATTTACTTACAGTACATTTAAGACTAAATATTAAAAAAAATTCTAACTTTAGAAAAAGTCTAGAGAGAGTAAAAAATTCAGGTGGGTCAAATATGTTCTATGACCAAGTATAGAAAAAAAATATATATTACTTTATATATACAAAATAATTGTGGCCGCCTATGCAACGGTACCAAACTGTTATACCGAGTAACCTCTAAGTTGTTTGGGCGTCTTCGGGGCTGGATAATATTTTATCGTCGCCATCTTAATTGCATTTGTTCGGATGCACCCATCCCCAGCTACATAGCCTAGATACGTAATAAAGAAACATGTTTCGTCATTTCTGAATGTATCACCTTGTCCATCAGACGACATATTCTTTGAGCAGCGTTCCATTACCTGAAAAACATTACTGTAAAGTGGTCTTCATAGCACAGCGAACACTGTCTTCTCTCTAGATTTCCTTTCAAATGGTATCTGCCAGAATGCGTCTTTTAAGTTAATAGCAGAAATATAGCGAATATCCTGCTCAAGATAGCTTCAATATAAGGAGAAGATATGCATCCTCAATTGTCTTATCGTCAAGACGTACACGATGCATATTTCCCTTAATAATTACGGTGACTGTTGAATTCCAGATTCTATTATTTAATTCAATAACCCCCAACTTTTGTACTGCTGGTGAAATGGAATTACTTCTATTATATGTTTTTCTAAATCTGTGCGTCCAAGCCTTAATATCTTACTTTTACTTACTTTTAATGGCACTTTTCGCATCCACTCATATTGTGCGTGTTATATTTGTACATGAATGGAAGGGACCTACAGTTTAATGCCGAATCCGAACGGCGAAGTGAAAAGCTTTTCATAGCAATTTTTACTCTTGTAGGTTTGCCATTGCCTGCCAAGAGGTGGTGCCGTGTAGAAAAATTTGCCTTAATATCTCAAAGGAAGGAAATTTCAACTTAACTATAAAGCAGCATCCTGCTCCGGTGTAAGAACATGCTGCTTTGCGTTAAATTTCAGTCGGGGTCATAGTCAACTCTAAACAACAAGAGGAACTTTGCTTCGAAGTGTTGGTTCTGCTCTCCCCTTGCTCACTATCGTACACCTCCTGAGTCAAAGCAGGAACAATTAAAAACTCAATTTCTTTTATCACCCCCTGCAACATTACAGGTAGATTAATAACGCCCACGACTGCAGTTTCATTCCCATCTACTGTTCTGACGCTTTGTCCAGAAATTACCATAATCTGCGATTTTCCATTTCCTAGAAATGTTATTGCGATTTTTGAAATACAATTGGGGCTTGCTCCGAGGGTTACAATTTTCAGGGTTACAATTTTATTGCGATCCATTTCCATATTTCTCTGTTTTCGTGCATTTATAAAATCTTCTTATAATTCCTGGTAGTAAATGCAGCCTTCTCCATTAAAATCCTTATCCTAGCTGCCTCATATCTAGCTTCCTTTAGTGCATACTCTAACTTCCGTTTTTTCACTAGTTTTACTACTACAAAAATCTATCTATCTTATTAAATAAAATTTTTAATTTTCCTGATTCTCAAGTTTCGCTTCTCTCTAGAAATAACTCCAAGATATCTCCGCCAGTGTCCAGACTCTGCCTGATTCGTTACAACCACAGGCAAAACATTTCATACAGTGAAACGAAGATTTGTAGCTAGTTTCCTTTCAGATGGATTCCTAACATAAAAATCGACAAACATACCATAACCAAAACATAACATTGCACAGCCCTGGTTGGCAACGCGTTGTTACGCAAACTTTGTGCATCTCTGTCATATGCTCTTGCCTTCGGTTATTCCCTCATTAGCACATCCTAGCGCTCTTCTTTTCACTATCATCACCAAATAAACCAACATCGCTGGCTTGCTTTGCTTGAGAGATATCTCTGTAATTAGCTTCTCAGCTCGTTTACACTCCACTTTCAAGTCAGCCAACGTGTACAGTGAAATTCCTCATAACCGGACACTCACCGACGCAGTGTTTTTGTCCGGTTATGGAAGGTGTCCGCTTATGGGGGAGCACCAGAAGTTGTCGTTTATTTAAGGAATTTGTATATATTTAATAATGAATATTCCATATACAAACATCTTATTACATGTACCTATGTAAAAAGTATGTATATTTATATAGTACATATATATCAATACTACTTTGGATGAAAAAATGTTGTAATGGTTGATTGCTTAAATATTGATTGCTTTAATTTAAAGTGTTCATTTTCCAACTGATTCTTGATATTTTTGATGTGTTGAAAAGCTACAAAGTCATTTTTGGCAAAATGTTTCAAACGCGCAACAAGATTTAACGCCTCATTGTGTTATGGGCTCACTTATTTATTCATTAGATTCTTCTTCTGAATCACTTATGTCCATAATATCGCTTTGTTTTTCAAATTGAATTTCCTCATTGTTGTCTTCAGTGCAGACATTTTTATCTATGTGGAGAAAGCCGTCGAAATCATTTGCCAAATCGAGTCATTGGTGAAATCTAGCATCAAATCAAAATCAGAGACTCATCAATTTCCGAAAATCCTGTATTACGGATGCAGTTTTGGATTATGGTTGCTTCTACTTTATTCTAAGCTGCTTTGATGAAATAAACAGCTTCAAGCACATTAATAGATTTTCCGATGCTGAATTTGCAGTGTCAATTATTACGTAACAAGAGTTTTAAATGTAAGCTTCTATAAAAAATTTTATAATTTTGGATTACCCCTTGATCAAGGTGTTGGCTTACTGCCGTTGTGTTTGGAGGCAAAAAAAAAGGTTTATATTAGTCAAGATTAATTCGCTTGGATGAGATTCTTCGTTATCCAAAAACAAGAGAGCTTTTCGATTCTAGGCCCGCATTTTCCTATTGAACTGCTGCAGCCATTCACTCATTACTTATCGAGTTATCCATGTATTTTTATTAGATTTCCAATCCACTGGCAGTTCCTTCATAGGAACATGTTTGAACAGTAGAGGCGTGCTTTACCGATAACCAAAAGCAGCTCTTTCTCTCCAGCCATGTTTGCACAAAACAAAATTGTTAGTCATTCCTTCGAGAATTTACCACCAACGCATTTATCCTATTTTAAAGCGAGAGTTCTGTCAGGTAATGCTCGAGGCGACTGGCGAAGCCTTGTAGAGGCGGCCAAGACTGATCATCGGTTGTAGTGTCAGTTAAGTAAGTAAGTAAGACATTGACCACCACTTGAGATGGAAAATTACTTCGGCTCAAATTTTCGTAACTGCGTTGAGTTAAGTAAACACGATCATTTTGAGAGTTTATGAACTGCTCATTAGAGAACACAGTGTTTGGAAATTCGACACGTTCATGCAAGCGTAATAATTCCTTCGCTCTTTCGAGTCTAACTTTTTTTTTGCTTTGGTGTAAGATCATGTGCATTTTGGACCTTGTAAGGTTTTACCTTCAGCTCATTTTGGAAAATGCGTAGAATGCTTCGCTTCGATATTTTCAGTTCTTTGGCCATTTGATTACCACTACGACGTGGATTTCGTTCAAGTCGAGGCTTCACTTTCCGAACCATTTCAGGTGATGTTGCTGTTTTTTTTCGTCCATCACCATAGCGTTTGGCAATGCTGCCTGTATCATTATAACGATTTATGGTGCGATAAATGATGCCTGAGCTCACAATCAATAGATGGTTGTGATTTTCAACTCAAATATAACGCAATCACACCATTATGTTTGAATTCCATTTCGAATAATTTTATTCTATAAAACTTAGACGCAAATGCTTTTGGTCATTGGTATGAATTTGACATAGTTGGCAATATTACGTTGCCAGATATAGCGGTTGGTAATACTTCAATCGTCTAACCCTGTAACTATTATATTTTATAGTTAAAATTTTTTTTAGTTAAAGGTAACCTAATTGTAATATGTCGAAACTGCATAAATTGCGGATATTTAATGAGTCAATTGTTAATTGACAAATATCGAACGAACGGACGCGCGACATTGACAGATATTTACAGCAGAAATTCCAAAATTTTATTAGTTAGCTTTCTTATTGTATTCAGAGAGACATTTATGCCCTTTCGAGCCAATTTTTGTTTAGCTGCTTTAAAGGATATGGTTGGATTAGCTTCAAAAATCCTCTTTATAACCAAATCCTCCTGTTTCGAAGTAGCTCTGCAAATGCCGCGATTTGGTAAGTCGTCCACATTTTCGTGCAGCAAAAAGTGTTGGTTCCAATGCTGGACAAACGCTTTCGACTTTTTTAAGTACTTCGAAGCACTCAAGTGGGACATCTTGGGACCTTTTGGATGGGAACAAAGAAAGACTGCTTCAAAACGTTTCGCGTATACGTAACTCATTTCTTAAATATGCTCTTGAGACGAAAGCGTATAATGGACTATTTCTACAATTACATTGCGAATTTTACAATGAAATTAAGTTTTTTGAAAATTAAAAAAGCCGAGTGAGATAAAGGAAGTTTAAAGTTTGAATATAAGTATTAAAGTTTTGTTTCCTTGAGGAATATTATTTTCTCGTAATGCGTAAGAGTTTACGTTTATTAAGCCAAAACAAAAATGAAGGAATATGTCGAAAAGCCGGGCAGTAAGTATGGGCAAATCCCAGCTATATATTAATATAAAACAATTTGTTATCGCAAGTGTACTTCATTTAGTGTCCATTTATAATAATAAATAATTTTTTTTTCAATCTGGTTTTTATTATTGAAAATTAAAATCCTTCCAGTTTTTATGGAACACTATTTCATTCAAGTGACTTCATCAGCTGCCCTTGCAGTAGCCCATGCGATCAAACCAATTTTTCAGAACATTTTCGACTGTATGGAGCTGTACTTGACCGATGGCGGCACCAATTTCTTTAAGAGCCTCAATCGTTGATGGATGGTTAGCGTAACACTTATACCAGGTGTACAAGTATGAAACAGATAATTTTTTTAAGAAAGAACACGTTACCGTAGTTTTTCTTTCAGTTTTAGCTGCGTTTTGTTTTTGTCTAAATTTTATTAAAAAAAAAGAATCGTCAGATTATCGGTTTATATTGAAGAATCTATTAATAATTAGTAGAAATGTCTTCACCAGCAGAGCTTGTAATGGAATTAGAGGTAAGGCATCTTTTAAAAAACAGAAATAATTTCAGATGAAATCAGTCATCGGACTGAAAACTAAACTGTCAAGTTAAAAGTTTTTCGAGTTTTTTATTTTCATATTTTTATACTTTTTTTATCACAATTACACTACATTTACTTACAGTACATTTAAGACTAAATATTAAAAAAATTCTAACTTTAGAAAAAGTCTAGAGAGAGTAAAAAATTCAGGTGGGTCAAATATGTTCTATGACCAAGTATAGAAAAAAAATATATATTACTTTATATATACAAAATAATTGTGGCCGCCTATGCAACGGTACCAAACTGTTATACCGAGTAACCTCTAAGTTGTTTGGGCGTCTTCGGGGCTGGATAATATTTTATCGTCGCCATCTTAATTGCATTTGTTCGGATGCACCCATCCCCAGCTACATAGCCTAGATACGTAATAAAGAAACATGTTTCGTCATTTCTGAATGTATCACCTTGTCCATCAGACGACATATTCTTTGAGCAGCGTTCCATTACCTGAAAAACATTACTGTAAAGTGGTCTTCATAGCACAGCGAACACTGTCTTCTCTCTAGATTTCCTTTCAAATGGTATCTGCCAGAATGCGTCTTTTAAGTTAATAGCAGAAATATAGCGAATATCCTGCTCAAGATAGCTTCAATATAAGGGGAAGATATGCATCCTCAATTGTCTTATCGTCAAGACGTACACGATGCATATTTCCCTTAATAATTACGGTGACTGTTGAATTCCAGATTCTATTATTTAATTCAATAACCCCCAACTTTTGTACTGCTGGTGAAATGGAATTACTTCTATTATATGTTTTTCTAAATCTGTGCGTCCAAGCCTTAATATCTTACTTTTACTTACTTTTAATGGCACTTTTCGCATCCACTCATATTGTGCGTGTTATATTTGTACATGAATGGAAGGGACCTACAGTTTAATGCCGAATCCGAACGGCGAAGTGAAAAGCTTTTCATAGCAATTTTTACTCTTGTAGGTTTGCCATTGCCTGCCAAGAGGTGGTGCCGTGTAGAAAAATTTGCCTTAATATCTCAAAGGAAGGAAATTTCAACTTAACTATAAAGCAGCATCCTGCTCCGGTGTAAGAACATGCTGCTTTGCGTTAAATTTCAGTCGGGGTCATAGTCAACTCTAAACAACAAGAGGAACTTTGCTTCGAAGTGTTGGTTCTGCTCTCCCCTTGCTCACTATCGTACACCTCCTGAGTCAAAGCAGGAACAATTAAAAACTCAATTTCTTTTATCACCCCCTGCAACATTACAGGTAGATTAATAACGCCCACGACTGCAGTTTCATTCCCATCTACTGTTCTGACGCTTTGTCCAGAAATTACCATAATCTGCGATTTTCCATTTCCTAGAAATGTTATTGCGATTTTTGAAATACAATTGGGGCTTGCTCCGAGGGTTACAATTTTCAGGGTTACAATTTTATTGCGATCCATTTCCATATTTCTCTGTTTTCGTGCATTTATAAAATCTTCTTATAATTCCTGGTAGTAAATGCAGCCTTCTCCATTAAAATCCTTATCCTAGCTGCCTCATATCTAGCTTCCTTTAGTGCATACTCTAACTTCCGTTTTTTCACTAGTTTTACTACTACAAAAATCTATATATCTTATTAAATAAAATTTTTAATTTTCCTGATTCTCAAGTTTCGCTTCTCTCTAGAAATAACTCCAAGATATCTCCGCCAGTGTCCAGACTCTGCCTGATTCGTTACAACCACAGGCAAAACATTTCATACAGTGAAACGAAGATTTGTAGCTAGTTTCCTTTCAGATGGATTCCTAACATAAAAATCGACAAACATACCATAACCAAAACATAACATTGCACAGCCCTGGTTGGCAACGCGTTGTTACGCAAACTTTGTGCATCTCTGTCATATGCTCTTGCCTTCGGTTATTCCCTCATTAGCACATCCTAGCGCTCTTCTTTTCACTATCATCACCAAATAAACCAACATCGCTGGCTTGCTTTGCTTGAGAGATATCTCTGTAATTAGCTTCTCAGCTCGTTTACACTCCACTTTCAAGTCAGCCAACGTGTACAGTGAAATTCCTCATAACCGGACACTCACCGACGCAGTGTTTTTGTCCGGTTATGGAAGGTGTCCGCTTATGGGGGAGCACCAGAAGTTGTCGTTTATTTAAGGAATTTGTATATATTTAATAATGAATATTCCATATACAAACATCTTATTACATGTACCTATGTAAAAAGTATGTATATTTATATAGTACATATATATCAATACTACTTTGGATGAAAAAATGTTGTAATGGTTGATTGCTTAAATATTGATTGCTTTAATTTAAAGTGTTCATTTTCCAACTGATTCTTGATATTTTTGATGTGTTGAAAAGCTACAAAGTCATTTTTGGCAAAATGTTTCAAACGCGCAACAAGATTTAACGCCTCATTGTGTTATGGGCTCACTTATTTATTCATTAGATTCTTCTTCTGAATCACTTATGTCCATAATATCGCTTTGTTTTTCAAATTGAATTTCCTCATTGTTGTCTTCAGTGCAGACATTTTTATCTATGTGGAGAAAGCCGTCGAAATCATTTGCCAAATCGAGTCATTGGTGAAATCTAGCATCAAATCAAAATCAGAGACTCATCAATTTCCGAAAATCCTGTATTACGGATGCAGTTTTGGATTATGGTTGCTTCTACTTTATTCTAAGCTGCTTTGATGAAATAAACAGCTTCAAGCACATTAATAGATTTTCCGATGCTGAATTTGCAGTGTCAATTATTACGTAACAAGAGTTTTAAATGTAAGCTTCTATAAAAAATTTTATAATTTTGGATTACCCCTTGATCAAGGTGTTGGCTTACTGCCGTTGTGTTTGGAGGCAAAAAAAAAGGTTTATATTAGTCAAGATTAATTCGCTTGGATGAGATTCTTCGTTATCCAAAAACAAGAGAGCTTTTCGATTCTAGGCCCGCATTTTCCTATTGAACTGCTGCAGCCATTCACTCATTACTTATCGAGTTATCCATGTATTTTTATTAGATTTCCAATCCACTGGCAGTTCCTTCATAGGAACATGTTTGAACAGTAGAGGCGTGCTTTACCGATAACCAAAAGCAGCTCTTTCTCTCCAGCCATGTTTGCACAAAACAAAATTGTTAGTCATTCCTTCGAGAATTTACCACCAACGCATTTATCCTATTTTAAAGCGAGAGTTCTGTCAGGTAATGCTCGAAAAAACGCCCGCTTTCCTCCGCGTTGTAAATTTCCTCATCCTTTTATCCGCTTAGCAGAGATGACAGCTTGGCCCTGAACTGCTCGACATCCTCCTGGTTCACATCTGCAGCTTCACCAGATATGCACTTGAAAGCAAAATTATTCCTTATGCGCCATCTGTTTAACCATCCATCTGAAGCATTAAAATTAGATACACCCAATTTGACTGCTACTTCCATTGCTTTTGCCTTTACAATAGGGGCAGATATACGAATATAGAATTCTAGCCTTAGAAAACCAGTCGAAGCACATTTTGTATTTGAGAGCCACCTTATTTAAGAAAACTTCGATTTTGATGTACACTAACTCCAGACTCCATTTAGAACGAATTGTTTCTTTATTTTTATTGATTTCTGCAGCCTGTGTTTTACAAATATTGAACCTTTGAAAACAAAAAAAATTTGGACAATTTTCTTTTAAACTTTACCTTTTTGCAATTTCACGCTCCGGCAATTTATCTCTTTCGAACACATTAATAATTTCCATTGTTTTCTTAATGGACAGTACAGTACTGTTTTTTTTTTTGGTGCCATGTTACATACTACGAATTTATAAAAAAAACACAATTCACATGCAACTTGTTTACATAACAGACTAAATGAAAAATCTGCCCTCTATTTGACACACGTCATGAATGTGTACATATATGTTACAAGGGGAATCACCAATTTCGTTTTGCATACATATTAAAAGAGGAAAAACCCATATCGTTTTTATCAACACAAATACGAATGAAATTTTTTATGGGGATTTTTAACAGACTTGTTTGGGATTTTTTGAATTTTGTCCGTTTATGAGAGATTTTTTGATCAAAATGGTTTGAAATATAGTGTCCGCGTACGGTTATTGGAATGGAATTTGTATGGATAAATTAGTGAAAAAGCTGTGTCCACGAAATTTGTCAAGCTATTGGAGCTGTCCGGTTATAAGGACAAGCTAGATAGATTTCATTTCAAATTATCTTTGATAATAATAACAAGGTCTGCTTCAGATATATTTTTTCTGAGCCTGAAAGTTAGGTTATGTTTCTTCTCCTTCATTTTTCTTTTAATGGCACAATCAGGAAACTTGGCTGGCTCCGAAACGAAGGTCCTGTTCCATATACATTGTTGTTATTCTCTCTATATGGCACACATAAAGTTCATTAAACCTGTTTAATACACTAGATATCTGTTACTGTTCACGCATACGTTCGATCCGAGGGATAAATCTCTCCTTGTTAGCGTCCTCAAATGATCAATTAAGACCAATCTTTCTATGGTTTGGTGTATTGACACAACCCCTCACTTTCTGCTATGCTGCACCAGCAAAATCCTTCCTAACGGGCGTGCCTTTTGCAGCAGCCACCGCGTTACTGTCACTATTCAATGACGACATTTTATTTTGCGTATTTCAAAAATTTGTGTAGTATATTTTGAGATAGGCATTCTGTTCGTCGGAATGAGTAGTTGTTGTTCCGTTATCTTTTATGTGACACAGTGAAGTAAAAAAGTAAGTAAAAACTACTAAATGTTGTTTTGATACACTTCACACACCATGCTTTGTTTTTGATAATGCGCCTGCTCCATTTGTAAGTTTGAAATTTTTTTTTTATGTTATGTAGACAGAAAAGGAGAACTACATTCTGATTGGATAAATTAGCGTTTAAATGTTATTGGTTGCGTTAATGGTAAAGAAATATATTGCAATAGGTCACGGCTTAGAAATTTTTTAAGACTATATATATTTAAATAAAACTTTACGGGAAATGGCCATATAGTCGGGAAACCCCATTCTAGTGTACATAATGTTATAAAATCGTACATAAAAAACTGTGAGTTGTATATAAAGAAAAGATCAGGCAGACCTAAAGCGTTAACACCTCGCGAGGAACGCGATATCACCGCCACCGTTAAGCGTAATCCGCGTATTTCAGCAGTACAGAATACAAATAATGTAAACGCTGATTTCCAAAACAATAAATCCCCAAACAGTGCAAAATCTTTTGCGTAAAGCTCGTTATCACGGACGAACACCATTATTTATATCGAATTTAAATTAAAAAAAGCGACTAGATTTTGCTAAAGAACACCTAGATAAGCCGGATTCGATTTTGGGAAAACGTTGTATTCAGTGACGAATCAAAATTCAAAATTTTTGGCTCAGACGGAGCAAGAAAAGTGTGGAGCCGTGTTAATAAAGAGCTATAAGAAAGCAACTTAAAACGCACAGTTAAACATGGAAATGGAGGTGTATGGCGTCCAAGTGTGCAACAACTGGGCCTCGACAACAGCCACTTTCTCTTACAACACGACAACGACCCAAAGCACACGTCTTATCTAGTCCGTGAATGGATTTTATGTATATAACTACAAGCTACTCCATACTCCTCCACAATCACCAGACATTAATCTAATAGAGATGTAATAGGATATGTTCGGAAGGCGGCTCCGAAAACATAGAATTTCGTCAAGAGAATCTTAGAAAACCGCTATAACGATTGAATGGGCTAAAATTACAGAAACTTACACCGATGTGATTTTCGGATCTTTTCCATTGTGCCAACAAAAATCCTAAGTAGAGGGTTTGAAATTTTAAAAGATAGAGCTTATTAAATTATAAAAAAGAAGAAACTAACAACACCGTAGCTGGTTCACATAGTACAAACATACTGGTTCACACAGTATAAACCTAACCTATTTGCTCACAACCACACACATTCACCCATTCACATTCACCACACTTAGTTCATAGATTCATTTGCAATCCCCAAGCTAGTTTTTCTTTCCACTTCTTTCTGATCCCTGTTGCCAATATTAAATTATAAATTTTTTATTTTAGGATTCTGGCTCTTTTCTCATTCTTTTATTTTCTCTCATCTACCACCGTACTTACAGTTTAATTTTTTTCCTGCTTTTATTATATTAACTGCTTCGACTGCAGGGCTACTTATTTAATACCAGGTTGACTTTTTTAATGAATCTACCTACCTACTAGTCATACATACATACATAGAAGCCGTTTTCGTTCTTTTCTGAAGCAAGTATTAAATCCTTACAATACCGCAATACATTTGAATTGACACGAAATTATTTCATTCAACTTTCATTCTTACAACGCACACGCTCAGATTTTCAAATTCTTACAAACCTTATTGCCCACATAAGGAGCATACACGAAAAAATGTATTTTATTTATTTATTTAATTGATAAAAATGTACATATAATTTCGTACAATAAATATTTTGTAAAAAAAAGTATTACTTAATCTCTATGGTATATTTTGTTTTATGCTTAAAAATTAAACAGGTAAAAATATTAGATTAATTATTATTTAATTATTTTTTATTCTAGGTATTATTGGTTAGAGTAATATTGAAAAATTATACGCTATTGTTAAAATCACAATGTAAATGATTAGTTAACGAATTTCCAAAGCCTAATGGTGTTAATGAAAAAGAGCCTTGACGAGTTTAAGTACTTAAAGAAAGGAATAATCAAGTAACTTACTCCATTGGACCTCCTAAATTGTAGTTTATCAAATATATCTTGGATTTCTCGTCATAATTAGCTTAAGTAGATAGATGCAATTTCAAGTTTCGAGGTATTCCACCAAATTCAAGTCTAATATTTGCCTTCTTCAAGTTGAAATGTTATCAAATTTTTTAAGGCCGTAAACATAACGAATGGCTTTATTATGGTAAAAGCTACTTCAAGCTTTTGAAGTGACTGAGAATCTAATTTACCATATACAAATTCAGCAAAAGAAATTATTGGGAGAACCAATTATATTACTAATCTTTTTCTAGTGTCAAGAGGTAAACTCAACAGTCATTCTTAGTATAGGAAATGTTAGAAAAACCTTTTTACAACACTATTCACATGATCAACACAATTTAAAGACGAGTTCACATGGAAACTAAGATTAACAATGTTACTAACAAATTCTAATGCAGACACACCAACATATAAGGTTGGGAAAACAACACTAATTAAAAATCTTCTAGAGATCGGTAAAACATAAGATTTGCTCCGGTTTGAAGATAGGCCATAACAATTACTCCAATTATTAAGAGCTTTCAAGTCCGCATTCATATGAAAACATAAGTCATCAATTAACCCAGTAGGACTGGTCAAGTACAATTGTATGTCGTCAGAGTAAGCTCAGCAGTAGAATGTTTGCAAACAGAAAAATATCATTAATAAAGACACTGAAAAAAACGGTCCTAGAATTGAACACTGCGGGACACCAGATTTAGTAGACGTAAACAAAATAGTAGAATAGAAGAATAGAATTTAGTAGACAGTAAAGAAAATTTACTGCTAACTTTAACCTTTGAATTCTATCTTTTAGATAGCTAACTCATAAGTGGTACAGCGCTGTTATCAAATCCATACAGGAATTTAAATTTTTCACATGACAACGAATGATTATCACAATCAAATGCTGGAAAAGTCCAGTAAGCACAGCAGAGTCATTGTCGTAAGTTATTTTTATATCATCCATGATTTGTACCATGGCTGATAGTTAACAACTATGCCCAGGTTTACAACCAGATTGAAGTGGTGACAATAGGTTGTTTTTATGGAAATATGTGAAAATTTGTTCAGCCATAGAGTTTTCGCAAACTTTCGACAGTGACGAAAGAATGAAATAGGTCTGAAATCACTCGGTACGGAGGACGTTGCTTTTTTTTGGCTAATGGAATTATATTGTTATGAATTAATGGGATATTAAAACACAAGAAATTTGTATTTAAATTTAACAAGATTAACAAATTTATTGGAAGGAAAAATTGTACAATAAATATATTGAAGAGCCCAATCGTCCGGTGTGAAAGTGTTCTAGAAAAGAAGTTAGAGAAAGCAATAGCAAGAAAAGAAATAGAACGAAAAGAAACAAGGATAGAGAAAATGAATAGGAAAGAAAAGGTGCATTAGGGTGGCTTAAACATCCCGGCCCCCTTGCACGAGTGCAAAATTAAATGCCTTCTTCAGACGCTGCAGGGTCCTTATACCGTCACTGAACAACTCCTTGAGCCTGTGTCCTCGGAAGTGGGACGTCTCGAGACTGCGGATGGTACGGATGGCGGCATTAGCAGGATGTGCCGGAACGATGCATTGGCTGGTCTTTGACCAGGAACAACGATCACCACTGCGGAGTGAGTCATATTGAGCTGTGTTGCACAACCTTCGTCTGCGGACTGGAACTGTGGAGTACTGGAAAAATGCACAGATTAGTAGGGGAAACAATCAATGGTAAATTACGGCGCTCCAGGGTGAGAGCAGCCATAATTTGGGTCCGCCTTGTCTGCTTGTAGGTAGTACAAGCTTTGCAGTGCAAAATGCACATTTTTATTTCTAGTATTAGGCGAGGAATTAAATATTCCTGCCTCACCGTGCGAAGCATGAGACTGACTTCGGCATGGAGGAGCATATTATGGAGAAATGATGATAAGATGTCGTTCGTTATAGCTAAGAGCGGCATGAGCGAGACGACCATTCAGTCTGAGAATATTCTCCTTGTTTAGAAAAGGATTTAACACGAGAAGAGTGCTTTTCTTTTCTATTGGTTTTACATCGAGTAACGATGCTTTTTCTCGTAGATAATTTCGATAATTTGTTCCAGGGAGGGAGGAACAGAGGGCCACAAAGTCGTGTCTTGATAACTTGAATTTCGGTATGAGTAATAGAGCTTGAAGTATGAAACTGCTGAGAAGAGTGTTAACTTCGAAAGGCTTATCGGTTGCAGGAGGGCACTTAACCTTTTATCGCCAAGAGATATAAGGAACGGAATTGTCCTTCTCTCAGGTGCGAACACAAAGGCAAGCTCGATAAGTTTTTTCGAAGGAGACTTATAATCGCGAAAGGCTTAT
This sequence comes from Palloptera scutellata, assembly GCA_958295655.1. Taxonomy (NCBI): domain Eukaryota; kingdom Metazoa; phylum Arthropoda; class Insecta; order Diptera; family Pallopteridae; genus Palloptera; species Palloptera scutellata. The sequence goes on along the minus strand of OY282449.1, from coordinate 79,491,039 downwards.
TGCTTGCAGGAGGGCCGCCAACCCTTTGCTACCATGAAACGAGGATCGGAGTTGTCCTTCTGCTGAGTGTGAGAACAAAAGGCAAGCACAATAATCTTTTCCTACGCAGAGTTGTAACCGCAGAAGCCTTATTGTTTGCCACCTTAACCTTTTGCCATCAAGAGATAAGGATCGGAATTGTTCTTCTCTTGAGTGAGACCAAAAGGCAAGCACAGTAAGCTTCTACAAGTAACAAAATTCGGGAAGTTTAACTTGATTACTCTGCGAGGACTGTCTCCACTGAGGGATTGCGCTGCTGTCTATGGTAGAAAGATTCTCTAAGAAACTTTATTGTATGGATGGAATACTTCATTTATTAGTCTCAACCCGTGCCTGCCAATCAGAACTGATTGTGTGAGATTTTTGCTCGTTTCATAACAGACGATAGCCACCGTGCCGGGTCAAAAAAGTTTGATAACGGAAGGAAGAGTTTGTCGCTTTGTGGCCAAAGTTAGCACCGGAATGGTATGGGCTATTGAATTTATAATATTTAGTTTTTTTTTTTTTTTTTTTTAACAAAATAGACCTATTTACATATATATACTTATATATAAAATATTTTTAATGAAAAATTTATATTTATATATAATATATCTATATATAAAAATCCACAATTTTATCAGTTGAGGTGTAACTAAATATATTGCACAGTGTTAAATAATTTTTACAGGTTGATCGTTTAGAGGTAAATGAATCTAGAATAAAAGAAAATAGCAAGGAACTTTCTGTAAAGCAATAAGTGTGTATTTGCTGTTGTACACGGAACTTACTTTATGGATGTATATACAAAGAATATTTGTACGTTAGACCCAATATTTGATAGTATATAAAATGTATACAAAATATTTTAAATATGGGGAAAACTTAAAATATTATGTATAGTAAGTTACAAGTAGAATTTATGGGAAAAAGGACTTGTACTTACTTATGTAAAAAAGGGAGGTGATTTTTTCCTTTGGGTCTACTTGCTGTGCTGTTGTTTGTGCTTTGTGGTGGTTAATTTTTTATTATTGTTCCTATTTTTCACTTTTTTGTGGTGCGTTAGGAGTTGAATCAATTTATGACTCGAAGGACTATGTTTAATCCGGGAGGAATTATTTAATTGATTGAAATTAAAAGACAAGGAATTTGTATTTAAATCGAAAAAAAATAAATTATTGAAATAAAAAATTTGAACTTTTAAATGTTTATTCAAATTATTTGAATAAACAAATTTATTGAAGAGCCCAACCGAATAATGTGAAATTGTTCGAGAAAAGAAAAACTAAAAGAATAGAACAAAAATTATTAAGGATAGAGAAAAAGAATATTAAAGAAAAGGTACATTAGAGTGGCTTAAACAAAAGCATTTGAACAATCTGTGCCTAAAGTGAAAATTTCTCTAACGTATACTGCGTCCAATTGGTTTACAAAGGAATTAACAATCTTATAAAATAGGGAGTCCCGATCTTTTAAAGCTTATAAAAGAACTGCCAGAAATATGCCAAAGCTGAATGTTGAATGTTATAGAAAATATTTAAATAGTATAAAAATTAAAATTGATCACGATCCTAAATCTTTTTATGACTTTGTTAATTCGAAACGTAAAACCGCGAAAAATTTTACCGAACTTTTATATAAACCTCTTGTTAAAAATTTTGACAAATGTTTAAAATCGGGCTATTTCCCAGTTTGTTGGAAATAATCTTTTATTGTTCCTCTTCATAGAAATGGTGTTAAATCAAATATCTCAAATTATAGAGGTATGGCTAAATTAAGTGAGATAAATAAGTTTTTTTTATTAATTGTTGCTACCCAAATTATACACTTTATTATAACATTGACCAACACATCGCCACATGGGTTCCTTAAGGGAGATCACAACAACAAACCTTTAGAATTTACTACATGTTTAATGAATGGATTTATTAATAACCAACAACTGATTTCATAAGCCCTTGCTTTTGAGATAGATAGAGTCATATGTCACTAACAGAAAACAAAAAGTGATTTTCCGAAATGCAGTTTTAAAAAGCATTGCTGTTACTTCCGGAGTTCCTCAAGGGACCTTCCATCTGGGACCTTTATTATTTCTTCTGTTTATCAATGATTTGCCATCTGATATTCGAAATTGCAAAATTGTAATGTATGCTGATGATGTAAAGTTGTTCTTATCTTACAACTCTATAATCCAACAAAAACTTCTGCAAGAAGATCTAGATAATTTTTCAAAATGGTGCCGATTAAACTTGATGTTACTCAATCTGGATAAATGGAAGTTTATGACATTTACAAGGACAACCTATGTCTGCTTCGTTTGAGGATTCATTGAGGAATATTTTAACGTGGTGGGTTCCAAGCATGTCGCACAACTATTCATTCAAGGTCATGGAGAAGCCCCCCGCACACATTAGTTAGCTCGCTGAAAGTTGTCATATCGCTATCCAGGGGACGCCACGAGGAGGCTGTGTGTCGACTTGAAATGTAGAAGCGCAAGGATCGAACATGGACGCACATGCGACTGTCACGAACTTTACCTTGTATCCTACGCCCCAAGCCCTGATCAAAACACACGAAACCAGATTGATCATGTTGTGATCGACGGAAGGAACGCTTCCAATGTACTAGACGTATGCACAATCCGTGGTGTGGTGCAAATATCGACTCAGACCACTACTTGGTTGCAGCCATGGTCTGCACACGTATATGTGTAGCAAATCGCGTACGGAGAAGTAGAAAGAAAAAGCTGGATGTCGAAAAGCTACAATCACAACAGACAGCCGAAGTCTTTGCCAACCAACTTGCACTCCTCCTTTCGCAAAACACCCCTCAACTTGATGATATATGCGCGCAGTGGACGCACATTTCCCGCTCTATGCGTACGACTGCCGAAGAGGTGCTAGACTACCACCGTCGACGGAGAAATATGTGGTACGACCACGAGTGTCGCGATGCTACTGAAGCGAAAAACGCTGTTTACAGAGCCACCCTGCAGTCAGTTGCAACACAACCTGCCAAGGAGCGATACAGAGAGTTGATGAGGGAGGAGAAACGTATTTTCTTTCAAGAAAGAGATGCAGAAAGACGCGAGTTCAATGATATCGAAATGTTGCGGGACCAGGAATGAAGTCCGAAAATTCTTTGAAAGAATAAGGCGATTGACTGATGGTTTGAAGACCGAGGCCTCTTCCTGCAAGGATGAAGACGGAAATCTGGTGACAGATATCCATGGCATAATGAGTTTATGGAGGGAGCACTTTTCAGCAGCTGCGTAATGGCGATGACGGCAATAATCCCACCACTGCGGAATCAACTCCGGAAAATCCAATCATTGAAGGCGTTAAAGTACCGCCGCCTAACTATGAGGAGGTATTAACAGCCATTGCTCGGCTGAAAAACAATAAGGCTGCAGGTGCAGATGGCCTGCTTGCTGAGTTGTTTAAGACCGGAGGCGAAGAGCTCAAAAAACGCATGTATGAGCTTCTATGCAGAATATGGTCGGATAAAAGCATGCCAAGTGATTGGAACCTCAGCGTACTCTGCCCAATCCCTAAGAAAGATGATTCCGCGATCTACGCCTACTACCGGCTGATAAGTCTTCGTAATATTGCATATAAGGTTTTATCGAGCATACTGTCAGCAAACTGATTGGACCTTGTCAGTGTGGCTTCAGGCTTGGTAAATGCACCATCGACCAGATATTCCATATTCACTACGCCAAATCCTTTAAAAGACTCGAGAAAAACAGATGGACACCCATCATCTATCGTCAGGGCAACCTGACTGCACTGGCGCCAGCGCGCGCATGACTGGAAGCTTTATAGAGGCTGCTAAAGCCGACCATCGGTTGTAATGGCAGTTAAGTAAGTAAGTAGTTTGCCACATACTCTTTGCAGGATCAGACTCTGAATCATGTATTGACATTTGTCGATTTGCGTGTGACAATGGAATTCAAATTAAGTTTTAACTTTCATATAGCAGCCTATGTGTTAACAAGGCTAATAGTTCTTTAGGATTTATTAAACTCTTATCAACGACCCTTATACAACAAAAACGCTATTCACTTCACTTGTTAGACCCATCCTTGCATCTCCGGTCTTAGCATATGCAGAACAAACTGTGCTCAAAATGATACTTTCGTGGAATATGTAGAGATTTTTCTTTGGAACAAAACAAACTTACTTATCATATTAAATTGATAAACAGCTGATAATTGTATATCTGTAGCTGTAAAGAATGCCTATTTGGATATACGCGGCTTATTACATATTTTCGTGTATCCGTGCGTTATTCGGATGCGCTCCTTGGTTGTGTCAAATCTCCGTTAAGATTCTTTAATAAAAAATAAATTTAAAAATATAATATAACAAACACTTCTTTCGTTTCAATTTTGTTTTACTCAAATCTGAGATAACAACTTTTGCTCTATTATTAGTATGATCGTTGTTAAAACTCAATTGCCTGTAAATCACGATTGTCACATTACATTACAAAAAATTTTAGGTTTGATGGTAGCAACTGTTAAACAAGGTACGGGAACAACGATTAAAGGAAATATATCTAAGAGATTTTTGCCTAACGCCGAAATAGTTGCTGATATCGTCGGTGTTAACCAAGATTTGCAAGTAATATGTAACTTTTGATAAGTTCAAAAAGTATTGTTTGCAAACAGCTAAACTTTTTGTAGAGCCAGTTACAATTCACAAGGTATTATTGCAAGCTAAACTATTCATTGAAGGCACCAGTATTATGTACATATTGGTACATTAAATGAAAGTATAGATTTATGTATGCAAGGAAATGCAAATGAGTTTTGTCGAACACTGATGTGATGCACCGTTTTATCTTCAGATACTTTCATAATAGAAGTTAAAGAAATGCTTGTTGATTAAACATGATTAACTTAGCTTTTTGATATTTATGTTATTATGTTATATTTTGGTTATTTTTGTTATATTCTATTTTGAAAAATATATCTTTAAATCGTTAATAAAATATTACATGTTATTAATTTGTTTGTTATTAAACCCAAAAATTTTAATTGCCCACCTACTTCGATGTAGAATAATTACTACGTCGATATGACCACTAATTTTTTTCTTCTTCTTCCGAAAAAAGATTTACTCTACGATTGTTACGATCGCATGATTGGTATAACATTGCCACTCACCCCACACCTTTGTCTTTGTTTGTACAAAGAAAGCAAAAAATTCGTGTATATTAAAACTTGAAACACAAAATAACGTTGCTTATGTTTTGATAAAATTCTTTGCGTGAAAGTACCGCTTATAATGGGCGTCAGGGTCCCGTTTTTATACAGAGTGTACCACATGAAGTTGAGGTTGACATTTGAGTGGGAGAGGCTATGTAATCGCATCACCACACCATTAACACCCCTACGCCACTGAAGCCAAAGTAGCATATACTTTCTCATTTTAGACCAACATTTTTGTCAATAGACTTGATATTTAATTTTTGCTGCCTTCAGTTTTCAGGGAACCATGCTTCTATTGATTGTTACAGGCACAAAAATAAAAGTTTTATTAATTTTTCGATCTAAAAATATTAAAAAATTAGCAATAAAAGATTCTAAAAAATATTTTTTGTTGACCTGTTTTATTTGTGCAAGACTTTTATAATTCAAAAATAAAATTGAGTTGGGAAAATAAAAGCTTACAGATAATAGATATTCAAAAATGTTTAGGGTTCGCATTAAAATTTTTTACAAACCAGCTAAAATATTTACCCAAAATTACGGAGCAAGTCTATTTTTCATGTGGTCGCTGTGGTAATGCGTTGGACTGCTACGCAGAGTGTCCGGAGTTCGAATCTCGGCACAGGCAAAATCAAAAAGTAGAAAATATAATTTTTCTACACGGCACCACCTCTTGGCAGGCAATGGCAAACTTACAAGAGTATTATTATGAAAATCTTTTCACTTCGCCGTTCGGATTCGGCATTAAACTGTAGGTCCCTTCCATTCATGTACAAATATAACAAGCACAACATGAGTGGATGCGAAAAGCTCGCCCTAGGCCCTCCATGGGCTGTTGTGCCATTAAAAGTAAAGTAAGTAAAGTCTATTTCTCATAGATATAACATTCCAACAAAAAGCTTGTTATAGTTTTGCGCCCGCGACCCCTCAGATTTAATTTTTTGATCTTAATTTATGCATAATAACAAAAAATGTGTCAGGCGTCTTTTACCTATTTACATCACTGCTGTGAAATGGGATGTTAGAAAAGTCCCCTTTAATATATGCATATATGTATGTATATATACATATTAATCTAATTTAATATATTATTATATATTAATCTAAAATTATAATGCATGGGTCATTCCACGTCACATTTAGAACTACAATTTTAATTTCAGCGAATGTGTTGAAGTTGAGAAATTCAAACATTTCTCAATCATTGATTACTCAAATCTTTATTTTAACATGACCTGCCCATGGAGGGGTATTTGTACATGAATGGAAAGGACCTACAATTTTATGCCGAATCCGAACGGTGAGGTGAAGAGCTTTCCATTGACAATTTTTACTCTTATATGTTTGCTATTGTCTAACAAGAGGTGATGCTGTGTAGAAAAATTGTTTTTATCTACTTTTTGATTTTGCCTGTTCCGGGATTCAAAGCATCGTTCCGTCAAAAACTAATCTAAATACCAAAAGTACGTATATCGCATATATTTTTCGGAAAAATATAAATAAGAAATGGTTTTTGTTACTCAACCAATGAATTCTGAACATTTAAAAACAAAGAAAACGTTTTCAAATTTAAAATTTTTTAATAATTTTTATTTTGAACTTTTTTATTCTGAGAATGTGAATATTTTAACTAGGAGTTGATGTGGTCGCTGTGGCGTAGTTGGTAAAGTGTTGGGCTGCTATGCAGAGTGGTCGGTGTTTTTAACACAGGCAAAATAAAAAATAAAAATTTATAATTTTTCTATGCGGCACCATCGCTTGGCAGGCAATGGCAAATCTACTTACAAGATTAAAAATTATACCACGTTAGTGGATGCAGAAAGCTATGCGTAGGTCCTCCATAGGCTGTTGTGCCATTAAAAGGAAAGGAAGGTTAACTAGGAATATTGTTTAAAAATTTGAGAGCAGACCGAGTTTTAGTTCCCGAGATATTCTAATAACAGAGTGTCTACTAAAGAGGCATTGTGAATGAAAATTTCAATGTTTATTTATTAATATTTGCCTTATTTTTAACAACATTTATGATTTCTAACATGTTTGATTTTATAAAAAATTGGAATATTTTTAAATCTTAACTTAATTCTGATTTCAAAAATCTTACAATTTTGGTTTACAATTCTCGATTAGAATAACATAATGTAATTTCAGAGTTCCCATTATAGCTTTGCAGCTCTCTAAGTAATCATATTGGGAACTATATCTCGGCCCTATATATATTTTCCGAGAAGTTTATGCGATATTCGAGCTGTTACTATTTGGGGTTAATTCCTACATGGGATAGTTTTTGAATAATCAGCAATTGAAAATTTTGTAACTTCAAAACTTTAAAAATTCGTAACTTAAATATAAAAAGCATCATATTGAAAAAGCCAATTATAAAGGATGTGCTGTATATAAAAACTTACTGCAATTAAAATACCCTCCCTTAAGAAAACAAATAACAAAAACACAGACTGAATCGACAAATAATCCACAGCATCAAAAAGTACAAAAAACCGTATCGTACGGGCAGGCCCAAATCAAAATGAAAATGCAACAAATATTGTTCAACTTCCAAACAATTCACCTGATGTGCGTGAAATGATGTCATTGCTACAACAGATAATGCAGCAACTTACCACCATGACAAACTTATTAATAAATCTAACATCAAGCTCTTCTCAAAATCGGTAATTTAAAAAGAGTTATCTGGAATGCAAATGGTCTGTCACACCACATCCTTGAGATTAAATCGTTATACATAAATGAAGTCGACATACTTCTATACTTCTGATATCCGAAACACACTCACTCACACCAGCTATTTTAAAACCAATAACTATAACTTTTACCACACAATGCATCCAGATGGAAAAGCATACGGCGGAAGTGCAATACTGGTAAAACGTAATATAAACCATCACGAAACAACAACCTTTTATAAGCAACATATTCAAGCTACAAATATTGTAATAGAAGATTGGATAGGGCCAATCACAATATATAAAAAAAGAAGAGTATGAAATATTCTTTAAGACACTTGGCAATAGATTTATAAGTGGTGGAGATTACAATGCAAAGCACACTGCTTGGGGCTCGTGACTAATAACTACAAAAGGGCGACAGCTCCTGTCTGCTATTCAAAGTTTAAATCTAAGCACAATCTCAACAGGAGAACCAACGTATTGGCCTACGGATCCTAAAAAAATCGCTGATCTTATTGACTTTTGTGTAACTAGAGGTATTGCCCTTACAAGTTTTAAATGCCACTCAAATTTTGACCTATCAGACCATTCCTCTGTGATAATTATTCTTAGCAAAATGCCAAAGGAAGTAAACAAGCCATGTGTGCTCCATAATTATAAAACCAATTGGCGTTTCTTTGGAGAGTTAGTTGCCACAACGATTAATATGAAACTGCTACTAAAAACAGTAGAACACTTTAATGACTGTATTCAACCATCCTCTTGGGGTTCTACTCCAGTACTTACACGTTCCTACGCAAACAACTATTCCATTTCAATGATGGAAAAGATAAAAGAAAAAAGGTTAGCAAGGAAAATTTGGCAAAAAACACGGTTCCCAGGCGATAAAAATGAGCTCAATGCTAAAACCAAAGAGTTAAAACTACTGTTAAATTGAAAAGACCAACACAATTACAACCTTCAATACGAAAATCCGACGGAACATGTACGAAAAGTGACCACAAAAAAGCACAAATTTACGCGCAACATCTAAAAAATGTATTTACTCCTAATCCTGACGAACCACCAGTGGAAATATTAGATGAAGTATCTGAGGTCTTAGCTTAGCCATATCAACTAGATTTACCGATATCTCGATTCACAAAAAATGAAGTGCGGTCAATTATAAACAAATTAAAACCTGCGAAGGCTCCAGGATATGATCTGATTACAAGAAAAATTCTGAAGGAATTACCAAAACAAGCAATAACCTTCCTAATCCAACTCTACAATGCTGCGTTGAGAACTAGGTTTGTCCCACCACAGTGGAAGGTTGTACAAATAAAAATTATCCAAAAACCCGGTATAAATGCTGGAAATGCAAAGTCATACAGCCCCATAAGTCTGCTATTAATCCTTTACAAAGTCTTGGAATCGTTGTTTATGAAAAGGCTAACGCCTATTATCGTATGAAAAATTCTCACTACTGATCATTAGTTCGGTTTCCGTCAAGGTCACGGTACAATTGAACAAATTCATAGAATTGTTGAACAAATAAACGCAGCCTTCGAATCCAAAAAATACTGCACCACGGATTTTCTAGACATATCGCAAGCTTTTAGCCGTGTGTGGCATAAAGGGCTTTTTATGTAAAGCTAGAAAAACGCTTCCAATAAATATTTACACGTTCTTGAAATCGTATGTTGAAAATCGACATGTCTTCGTGAAACAGAGCAATGACATCACATCCCTATAAAATATAAAAGCCGGTGTTCCTCAGGGCAGTGTTTTGGTATGGGTCAATGTTATATCTACTTTTCACTGCTGATTTGCCGACCGACAACTGATGGAATTGATATTGGAACCTTCGCAGACGACACTGCTGCCTTGTCAATTGATGATGATCCTGTCACTGCCTCACTCAAACTCCAAAAATGTTTAAATAAAATATTGTGGCTTAAAAGCTGGAAAATTGAGGCAAACGAAACCAAGTCGGTGGAAGTAACATTCACAACACGGCGCAATACTTGCCCACCTGTGCAATTAAACGCAATATAAATCCCTCAAGCAAACAATGCGAAGTACCTAGGAATGCAATTGGCGTCTCACATGGAAAACACATATATTTACGAAGTGCAAAGCTCTAGGTCTTAAACTGAGAAATATCTTCTGGCTACTCAATCGTAATTCGCAACTATGCTGCGAAAACAAACTGTTCCTTTACAAGACGATCCTTAAACCCATATGGACCTACGGCATACAACTGTGGGGTACAGCCACCAATTCAAATGTCGAAATATTGCAACGCTATCAGTCCAAAATGCTTCGTATAATTGTGAACGCACCTGGTTTTGTTATCAACTTGCAACTACATCGTAATTTACAAGTCCCTTTCGTCAAAGATGAAATTACGGCCAAATCTAATTCATACAAAATACAAATGTTGAAACATCCAAACTAGTATCTAAGTTGATGAATTCGCAGTGGACTTTCTCCAGACTAAAACAAAAACCCCTCAAGATCTCATAATTTAAGGGGAAAATTGGGGTGATGAGAGACTACTGTGAGCCAACAGGTGTTACTACGGGCTCAGTAGGCAATTGAGAAATAGAGCCCCCTCTCGACCGACGAAAATAACTCTCTATAAATCTCTCATCCTTCCCGTCCTAATGTATGGCGCAGAGACGTGGACATTGACCATCAATGATGAGAGGCTGTTAGGAGCGTTCGAGAAGAAGATACTACGTAAGATCTACGGTCCAGTATGCGTGGACGACGTGTATCGAATAAGATGGAACGATGAGCTGTACGCCGACACTGACATAGTCAAGTGTTTAAAAATCCAGCGGCTTCGCTGGCTGGGTCATGTTGAGCGAATGGAAGAAAGCGCTACGGCTAGAAGGGTGTTTTATTCGAACCACGGTGGAGTAACACGCAGAAGGGGACGTCCTAGAGGCGGCCAAGACCGATCATCGGTTGTAGTGTCAGTTAAATAAGTAAGTAAGTAAGTAAGTAATACTGTAAAATATGGGTGTGTCACACTCACCATGCATGTTTGTTTTTTAATTATTTTTTTTAAATTCTATTATAAATCTATTGTTAAATGTCACAAAAACAGCTTGTTTTATATAATAATAAAAATAAAAAAAATATTATTAATTAAAAAAATTTTATAATGAACCTCATACAATAATTTAATAAAATATAACAGATTTATGGTTCATGTGCGTTCTATATATTTTGAAAGTACTCATACTTATGTGGTAAGCAAACCCTGGTTAGTCAAAGCGAAAATAAAGTTATGGCCTAATGTATTTTTTAGGTTTTCTGTGATTTTAAGAATTTTTATCTGCACATTTTTTTGTGTTCGCCGTGGCGTAGTTTGTAGTGCTTTGGCCTGTTAGGCAGTGTCCGGGGTTCAATTTCGGCACAGGCAAAATTAAAAAGTATAAAACACAATTTTTCTATACGGCACTTGGTAGGCAATGGCAAACCTACAAGAGTAAAAATTGCCTATGAAAAGCTTTTCAAAAGCTGTAGGGCTTTATGGGCTGTTGTGCCATTAAAAGAAGAAAAGAAGCTAGTAAATGGTAATAAATTTCTTGCTATCTTAGACAAACTAGTACACATAATATACACACCTTTTTCCAAACATATTACTTTGATCCCTGGTTGATTGAGCCACGCTTAATTACATTTTCCATTTAATTTATCCAGAAATATTTCGTTTTAATTCAATATGTACTCACATTATCTCACACCAATTAATTAATTGCATTCCCCGTTTAATTAAACCATAGATTGTACATTTTCATCGATGAAACGAAAATAATAGTGAAATCTTTTATTGTAGGTATATATTAAATTGAAAGTTTAGTAGTTATGTAGCTAAGATTTTGGAATGGAACAACACTTTTTTTTGATTCCATACAATGCATATGGTTCAGGAATCAATTTCAACATCAGAAAATCACAAATGTTTTTACGAAAATATATTTTTCCCCAAATTATGGCAACCTTGTCAAATTGCGGTACTTGCAAAGTTGCGGTAAAATTTAATTCAAATTGTCTGCATTAACTGTGAAGAAGTTTGCTTTCGTGTGTATAAACAAAAAAGTAAGATAAAAATAAAATTATGGAAAATAATATTCAATTTTAAAACCCAGTAACATAAATAGTTATTTGTTATTGAAAATCAAAAAATCGTGTATAGCCACAAAACTATTTTTTTACGAAATAAATTGTTATTGATGATTTCTTTGGAATAGAACTAAAAAGTAAATCTCGGTTATTTTTTATTTTTGTAGCTAATAAAGGTCGCAGTGTGTTCTTTTATTTGTATATAAAAGAATTTTTTATTGAATATTTACTTTTCTCGGAAATAATATCGTTAAAAATGTGTATATGGAAATTGGGAAAAAATTTTAAGCTTTATATAATTGGGTCGCTGTGGACTGCTACGCAGAGTGTCCGGGGTTCGAATCTCGGCACAGGCAAAATCAAAAAGTAGAAAAAATAGTTTTTCTACACGGCACCACCTCTTGGCAGGCAATGGCAAACCTACAAGAGTAAAAATTGCTATGAAAAGCTTTTCACTTCGCCGTTCGGATTCGGCATTAAACTGTAGGTCCCTTCCATTCATGTACAAATATAACACGCACAACATGAGTGGATGCGAAAAGTTCGGCCTAGGCCCTCCATGGGCTGTTGTGCCATTAAAAGTAAAGTAAAGTAAATATAATTGCGTTTCAGATAAAGTTGAGCAGAATGTCAGAAAGAAATGCAAAAATTTTTATGCGCACGCTAGCATTATTTTAGCGAAATACAAAAACAATTTATCAAGAGTGCAGGCGCATTATTCTCAATATCTGAGGTAGTTTTTGTTGTTTCGGAGAGCTCTAAAATAATACCTTTTCTACTAAAAGAGCGGCAATCTAGACTCTTTTATTAAGAAGGAAGCTTCCGCCTAAAAAGACAGCTCGCCTCAGAACTCTCTTCACAGCAAAATCACGATATACCGTTGATGGTTCATGATTACTCTATATCAAGAAAATATTAAAATAACTACTTCTCTTTTGTAGTAAAAGAAACAATATCCTCGCCAACAGAAGCAAGTATAATTAAATAACAAATAGCATCTGAAATTAGAAATATAATATCACTTTCTCCAGAAGAAGCATTAGATTTTCTATTAGAAATTAATATAAGTGAAAGTCAGTATTTAAGCTTACGATTACTAAGTAAATCACGAAACTATGTATGATATATATCCATTCTACCATAATGTAGTTGAATCTAAATTACAATGCAGACCAGAGAACAGAAGTATATCAGAAACGTTAGCGCTAGTTAAATTACTAAACTTATTAGTCTATACCAATTTATTAGTAACAATTATACCATTAAAACTTATCGCATTACCAGAAAAAGTTGTTTGCCTGAATCATATACCGCAATCAATTCGTTTCTGTGGACCGTTAAAATTGAATTTATTAAATAAACTAATGAACTTATTTTGCTGGAAAACCATAGATTGAATGCAGAAATACAAAACTTGACTCCGTTTAAAATACATTTGTAAAATGGTAAAAAGATCGTGATCAGCTTTGATTTACAAATGACACTTATTGACGGAAAAGTTTTAAACGCACTGCCCAAAACTAAATCTACCCAAGCCTATGTGTGTAGTCTTTCCTAAGACTGTGGTTATATTTCAATTTTACTCTGCGAACACCATGCAATTGTTGTTGCCCGAACACGAAAAAAGAGCTTTTACTCACTCTCACACCGAACACGATATGCTGGGTGAAATGTACACCGAGCACTGAGTTTTTCAAAGTGAATATTAAATATAAGTATTATTCATAAAACTATTGAAGAAAAATCATATTATTTTATATTTTTTCAATTATATTATTAATTGAACTCTCTATATTGATAAAATATAAAGTTTTTTGGTATACCATTTAGTGTTGCCGTTGCGAACAATATAGTATTACAAAAAAAAACTGAATTTCGACAAAAAGCAACTCTGTAACGAACACCAATGTAACCACTACACCCAGGACGAGAGAAAAATATGATGTGTTCGTCGAACAACGAACACCAGTATAACCAGCACCTAAGAAATTTATGTCTACCGTAGATATAAATTCACCCATTTTTCACCCAAAAGCTTTAAAGTAGGGAGTAAGACCGTTACACGCATGGATATAATTTTTGGAGTTCTTATTGCATATTTCATAAAGGTTCAAAGCACGAAGTTCAAAAATTGCAGATTAGAAACTTGGAGGACAAATCAAGTGTTCAAAAAAGGAAGTATCTGATACAAAGCCGATTTTGACAGCAAATGAGACTTATTGTGGACAAAACGAAGGCGAATGGTAGTGGTATTTGTTTCCATCACAGAAATTGATGAATCTCGTGCGAGTTTAAAATAGATATTGAAAATTTTAAGCAAATTTGTAGAGAAACTTTTGATTTATATATGCACAAATATTATTGCTACCTCATGTCCGCAAGCGTACATAAGATTTTGGTGCATTCTTCCCAGATAATGGCGAATTGTGTAGTTCCAGTTGGCAAAAAATAACAGCAGAACTAATAATAGAGGCGGTCCCAATGAGCACTGATACCATAGTGTCCATGGCTTCGGTGAAAGCAAGACGGTTGCTCTGAATAGAGTGCTAGGCGTTTGAAAGAGTGTGGCATAAAGCACAGATGTCAAAAGTAATTGCGCATGAGGTCGGGAGTAACTTCACACGATGGATCACGAACTTTTTAAGCGGCCGCTCTATCCGTGTTGTGATAGACGGTATTGTTTCGGAAGATCGTGCCATTAAGGCTGGAGTGCCGCAGGGTTCGGTCCTCTCCCCTACACTTTTTCCTTATCTTTATTAATGACCTTCTGTCATTAATGAAAAATCCTATTTACTCGTTTGCAGTTGACAGTACCATTTCTCATTCATAAGCCTGTTTAATACACTCTAACTCTTTGGAGATTGAGAGGAAAAGGCACGTTATGAATGACTTACTTAATAAAGATCTCCAGTCAATCTCCGAGTGGGGTCTCACGAATAGAGTTGAGTTCAATGCGGGTAAGACCCAATGTTGTCTGTTATCTCACAAACGTGTTTCCCTCCCCTTTCCCGCGTTAACCCCTTAGATATGGGGTGGGGTAGGTATTACGGAGACAGCGACTCTTGATGATCTGGGCATGTCCATCCAATGTGATGTTCGTTGGAATAAACACTTTTTTGACGTGCCCAAAAAAGCAGCCAAGTGTCTCGGCTTTCTTAGGCGGCGTATTTTACTTCGACTGATCTCCGCATGATCTACACCACCTATACACGTCCTAAATTGGAGTTTAATTCGCACCTATGGACTGAAGCTTCACGAACGTAACTGGAGCTCCTGGACCATATCCAACATGGAGCGATAAAGCTAATAGGAGACAGTAGATTGAGTTTCCAGCTCTATTGACTCCTTGGAACATCGTCGAAACGTAGCTTGCGTCTCAATGTTCTACCTTTACTTTCACGGTAGATGTTCTTCTGAGATGCGCAAGCTGATGCCGCCAGTTCGTGTGTTCAGCAGAACTACACGATCAGCAAGCGGAACTCACGCCTTCCACGTAGACACGATGTTCCACCGGACTACGCATTACAGAGAAAGTTCGTTTACCAGTCGTACCGCGCGTATTTGGAATAAGCTCCCTGCAACATATTTTCCCAATTATTATGGCTCTTGCAAGTTTAAAGCAAACGTTCATTACTACTTCTCCCTCGTTCTTCCACCCACCTAAAACAATGCTCTGCATTTATATTTAAATAAAATATATATATAACTGGACGTTTTCAACAGGGCCATGAAATCTTCTAACTCACTCTTAAAGTTTAAAAGAAAGATTAAAAAATAACCCGAAAATAATATTTCCTGACGAAGTTATATCTTTGCTAGAAGGGCTTATTAAGTATTTCAAACTATTTGGATTTGTAATGCACTTCTGACAATATTTTATATGATGCAAGTGATGATTCCCTCTCATCTGACGACAATCCTAATGAATTTTTAATAGAATATAAAATGATTTAGTATAATTTACGATGAGAATACATTTTTCCGTTATAATTAAGTTTGTAAATACCTTTATTTTTTTTTTTCAGCTAAAGTTGAACTCGCTAAAAGCTAATTTAAATTTTAAAGCAGAAATTTTTACCGTTTATTTCATTATTTAAGAATTAATTTATAGTATTTCAAATTAAATTTTGCATTTTATACATTCAATTTCCGGGAACTGGAAAAAATTTTCATTTTTTTTTTAACTAAAATATTCTGACAAAATCTGCAATAAATTTTTTAAGAATAAATTTCGACAAAATGTGCAATTCAATTTTTTAAGAATAAATTCGTAATTGCAGGTGTAAATTTTATTTAAAATTACTAAAACTGTGCTTTAATTGACTCTAGCACTATATAAGCACTATATTGAGAAACACTTAGGCTGTGGGCTTGGCAGTTAAGCAAACCTGGCCATTTGTTTCCAGACATATTAGAATGATATTAAGATTATTCGTGTAAAATTTGAGCACTATAGCAACATTATTCGATTTTCTGCCTTGTCTTCTGAACCACTGTACACTTAAGGAGTGCGTCGAATAAAATTGTCTGGTACAAAAATTATGAAATCTTTTGAACCAGTAGTCCAATTTTTTTAACTTAAGTATTTTATTTTACAAATTATTTTTAGATTAAAAAAATAAAAACAAGAAACCACAAATTATTAGTTTTTAATAAAAAGTTCTAATTTTTCAGGAACCCCTTCCATTAATGTTTTTATGGTAGTGTCCGACACCCTCACAGCTGCTATAGACCACTTTCTTTTGAAATCTTGAAGGTCTTTGGCCACTTTTTTTGTTACCTTCATCTCCCTTTTTACTAACGCCCGGTACCTCTCAATCGGCCTTAGTTCTGGACAGTTTGGTGGATTGGCTTCTCTAGGCTCCAAAATCACTTCATTCCGTTGGAACCACTCTAAGGTCGTTTTGCTGTATTGACATGAAGCGAGGTCAAGCCAAAAAAATGTGGACACTTCATGTTGGCGTAAAAATGGAAGCAATCTCTTTTGCAAGCGTTCCTTCAAATATATTTTATTTCGCCGTTGATTGTACCCGATGTCACAAATGTGCTGCTCCTTTTGCCACAACTACAAATTGCCTGCCAAAAAAGGAATTTATTTGGGAATTTTGTAATATTTTTGGCTTTAAATTTTTCAGCGACATTTCCTCGAGAATAAGCTGTATAAAATTCCTGGCCATATAGCTGGGAAAAGTCCGCTAAAACATAACTTTCATCGTCCATTATGCAGCATTCAAATTTCTTGACAAAATCTCGGCTCAGCATTTTCGCTCGTTGTTTTGCGGTTTCATTCTTCACGGCGTTTCTATCCGGAACTTTTTGAACTTTGTACGTCCTCAGCCCAGCTTCCTTCTTAGACCTGCGCACGAAAGATTCTGAGCAATCAGCCTTCCCCGACAATTTCCTTCCCGAAATGATTGGATCTCTCTTTAAAATGATCACAACGTTCTTCGTCTTCTCACAGTCATGTGGCCCCTTCTTTTTATCAGAACCTTTCTTCCGATCAATACACAGTTCTTTCTTAAAACCTTTAATAACGCGAGAAATGGTTTTAGGGTTAGCCCCTACCTCTTTGGCAATTTTTTTGAATGACCAGTAAGGTTGCTTTTGAAAAATTGTAAATATATTTTCTCGCACTTCCACTTCGTTTGCCATTTTCGCATTAAATAAATTGTTATTGTCTCTAACTAACACATAATATTTTCTGACATTTAATTCAAAGCTACTAAGATAAAAATTTTTGAATTTGAATCTTCAATAACACAGTATGGGAAGAAATGTAACGGACAATTTTATTCGACGCAGTATATATATGTATATTGTATTATTAAAAAAATAAAACAGACGCTGATGATGATGCTTAATGATGAAGCTTAATTAAGCATCTGGTGAAATTAGCGAGATGAAATTAACATTTAATTTATATCAAAAAATATTTAACTGAAAAAGTTTTAATTATTAACGACAATAAAAAGTTTCCAATCAATTCAGTTCCAAAAACATATTAATTTTAAATAATTTCAAATTATTATTATTATCAAAAAATGTGAAAAGAATATAAAATATTAGTTTCGAATCATTACAAGATCTTTGATTCAATCCATGATTATTTGAAACATTGCGTAAAATAATGTCTGAAAACAATAAAAATATTTTAAATAATGATGTAAACAACATAAAAGACTGGACAAAATTGTATGTCTCAGGGGGTTTTCGGGTTAGGTTTAGTAAACTTGTAAAAAACAGAGTCTACCGCAGACATAACAGACATGGACGAAATTGTTTATATGCTGATTTCAACACTTTAATTTTCAATTTAATATTTTGTCAACGAATTTCAACTGCACGGCTTAATATAAAGGGGGAATATTAGTACGAAACATTTTTTTCCTTTGAGATGGATAAAACAAATGACTTATCAGCATTTAGACTCATTGCCAGAAGCCCAATTAAAAATAAATAATAATAAATCATAATTTATTCTTCCACTGAGGTCATCAACAAGGCCAACACGACTTGATAAATAAAGCTGTATATCATCAGCACACGTATGTAAAAGGACATTTTTACAAGTATCAAATATATCATTGAAAAAATTTACTAAACAATAACGAACCAAGAACAGATTTTTACGGAATACCTGAAGCCGCCGGTTTAAATTGAGAATAGGAATTGCCTACTCTTACACGTTGGAATCTACCCTCAAGAGAGCTTTCATTAGCCTTTCACAAAACCCTAAGTAGGATTTTAACTTTCCATATTACAACACATGATCCACAGAATCAAATGCTTTAGAGTTGTCCAAGAGGCAAAGGAGAGAGATCATCCTGGTCAAATGGTATCCGAATATCATCCATGATGGAGCAGCTATGGACTTTCCGAAAGCCAGACTGAAATGATGATAGAAGATTGTTTTCAAACAAGTAACTAGAGATTTGCTCAGACATGAATGTTTCACATATTTTGTAATAACGAAGACAGAATACAGGTCAACAGGCCCGACAGGAACGCTACTAAGACCTTGGTAGCCCAGAGCCGAGCTAAAAAGTTGAAGACAGATTTTTTATAAAAATTCGATTGCTGTGTTATGGACAATGAAACATGCGTGTTGTCTAAATTTTCTCAATTGCCTGGTCAAGAGTTTTACACCGCAAAGGAACGAGGCGGAGTTGAGGAAAGATTTAGGACAAAACAAAAGTCCAAGTTCCCGAAGAAGTTTTTGGTATGGCAAGCGATTTGTAGATGTGGGCTTAGGAGTAAAAGTTTCGTAACAAGTGGCACTGTTAACGCCGAACTTTATGTGAAGAAGTGCCTCCAGAAGAGATTGCTGTCCTTCATTAGAAAGCACAATGTATCTATTTTCTTTTGGCCTGACCACTACAGTAAAGTAGCCCTTAAATGGTTCGAAGACCAAAACATCAAATTGGTACCAAAGGAGCTAAATCCATGGAAGATTTTAGATATAAGTGGAATGCTGCCGCCAAGAGAGTCTCAGATATGACAGTAAAGACGCTAATGGCAGACATACCGGAAAAGCTGTCAGAATTCTGTAAAAAACAACAAACATTATTATCATTTTTTATTATTGATCATTTTATCAGAAATTAAATTTTCTTTTCAAAACTGTTTACATTTTTT
This sequence comes from Palloptera scutellata, assembly GCA_958295655.1. Taxonomy (NCBI): domain Eukaryota; kingdom Metazoa; phylum Arthropoda; class Insecta; order Diptera; family Pallopteridae; genus Palloptera; species Palloptera scutellata. Next base: position 79,471,368 of record OY282449.1, on the reverse strand, counting down.
TATTTGCATAAGGGATTTCAATGCTAGGACAATTTAAAGTTATCCGATTTTTTCGATCTCACTCCTTATTCAACTTCGCCGAATAGAATTTTTGCTAGTCTGACCACTAGGGAAGCTTTATTTCCGAAAATCTTGTATACTCGGCTCGCATTACTCGGCTTCTTTCTCCAGATAAAGTACAATCCATTACGTTTTCTCATTGCCATTTCAACATATGAATTATACCACGGGCAGGATTTATCTTTTACAACATGTTGACTATGTCAGTGTCGGCATACAGCTCATACTTCATCGTTCCATCTTATTCGATACACACCGTCCACGCATACTGCACCATAGATCTTACGGAGTATCTTCCTCTCGAACGCTCCTAACATCCTCTTATCATTGGTGGTCAATGTCCACGTCTCTGCGCCATACATTAGAACGGGAAGGATAAGGGTCTTATAGAGCGTTTTTTTCGTCGGTCGATAGAAGGCTCTACTTCTCAATTACCTACTGAGCCCGTAGTAACACTTGTTGGCAAGAGTTAATCTCCGCTTGGTCTCAAGACTGACATTAATGGCATTAAATTATTTGCGTGATAATAGGACTTGCATCATAGCGCTTTGGGTTTTAGCCATCTCTTGAATCATGTGCTGCACCGAAGCCATATATTGCTGGACGCACTGTACTACTGTGGGCAAAATTTAGTAAGTTGTTATTAGTTGTTCATAATTTCAAATTTTTTTATTCATTCTTCCAAATCTATTTCGTCTCCTTCAAAGTAATCGCCCCCCAATACACTTGTGCCAACGTTTTTTCCAATTCTCGAAACAGTTGTTAAAGTCAATTGCCGGAATAGCCTTCAATGCGCTTAGCAATTCATGTTTAATGTCTTCAATTGACTCAAAACGGTATACACGAAGTGGTTTTTTGAGTTTAGAAAATAGCCAAAAGTCACGCGGTGCTAAGTCAGGCGAATAGGGTGGTTGCGGAACGATATCAGTCGAATTTTTGGCAAAATGGTCTCGTAAAACCAATGCAGTGATTTTGGAAGCAATCGTGCATTCACTCTTCTTAGGCCCAAATGATGTTTTAAAATGGTTTTCTCTGATCCTTCCGATATTCCAACGATGCCAGTAAGGTCTCTGACTGTTAATCGTCGATTCTCGAGCCCCAATTCCTTGATTTTATTGACGTGTTGATCATCAGTTGATGTTGATGGCCGTCCTGGACGTGGTTCGTCGTCAACGCGTTCTCGACCATCTTTGAACAATTTGTACCAATCAAAAACACTTGCTTGCGACATACAATTATCACCGAAGGCCTCTTGCAACATTCTGAACGTTTCGGGACCAGAAATTTGATTCCGCACACAAAATTTAATGGAACTTCTTTGTTGAATAATTTCACTCATTGTGAAAATCGCCGAATGCACTTTTTGTACTTCAGAAAGACAAGCGTATACTAAACACTAATGATTATTTTGATGTGACATTTGGCACAGATGTCACCGACAGTCATACCAACCTTAAAAAAATAATATTTTGATGAATGGGTTTCCGCGCGAAATTTAAATTAAAAAGTTTTACTAACTTTTGCCCAGAGTAGTATTAGCATTGAAAACCATTGATTCTGTTCCTTGGGTTTCTAGTGGAGATTCCTAAGGCAATTCCTTCGCCAGGTTGTTAACATTCGTCTTGAGACTATCAGCATACGTTGTTAAATTAAAGTTAGGTGCAGAGATTGTTTTCGTCTGTTGGGCAGCAGAAGAAGTAGCAGGTTGGATATGGTACTTTTGATAGGACATCCTCTACTTTTCAGTTTGTAAGAGAAGAAGCTCTTTTTGTTGAGCTCATAACATAAAAACTTTGGTATGATCAACTTCATTTTTAATCTGGATCTTAGTTTCACTAATCTTACCCTTAGTTATCGGGATAACATAAAGAGCATGTGACCCAATCAAATGCTTAAGGCGGTTCACTAGAACTATAGAGTTCTACTCTCTGAGATATATTGGTGGCGATTTTGAGCTTTTAGTATTAGACTGTACATTAACATTCTTATCTTCAACATTAAGAAGCGATAGAAAGCGATTTGGCTTACCATTCTTTCAGAGCTTTTATGTTGTTCGGCAGGTATTAACAAAAATGCTACAATTGTAATATACCTGTCCAATCCAGTCTGTACTGACATAGTAGCATTCACTCTCAGTGTTATTTGTGACCTAATGCCGGGAGAAGTGCATTGCATTCTCCACAAACCTTCCACTGTCTTCGATTGTGGTTGTACGAAACGTTGATCCTCCTGCTCTTGTTGTAATTGCTGAAGTTTGTTTTTGTAGTAGTTCGATTTGTTGTTGTACCTGTAATTGCTGCTGTTGTTGACGACATTGTTGCTGTCGCTGTTGTAGTTGCTCTGATTGTTGCTGCTCTTGTTTTTGTAGCCGTTGCTGATGTATTTGCTGCTGTTCATTTCACTAAGTCGTGGTGGTGAGCGCTTAAGATCCATTAATTTTTTTTTAGATTTTAATTAACTGTGATTCGGACAACAGTTTGGCACCACTGATTAGTGGATCCTAAGTGGACCTTAGTGAAAGCACATTAGTTACGCTGACAGTAATTGTGGGTGACAAGAACAGCTGATATTATTTATTTCTGATACGATTGTCTCTATCAGTACTAATTTTAGTTTATTAACTGTTTTCAAACAATCAATTCAGTTTTAAGATTAAAATTTCACAAATTAACAAGTTAATAACTGTAAAGAAGAAGGCTTGCTTGCACTCACAAATACCACAAATCACAGCACTGGCGCCCCGGATTAAACTGTGCGATCTTTCTGGTTTGTACGATTAATTCAACAATAGTTTTTTGGAGATTTCAGAGAGGCTTAACAAACATCCGAACCATTGTAGTTTTACTTTTTTTTGCAAATGATAAGCCTTGTAAAAATTCAGTTTGAAGATTCTCTGATCCCAGGTGTGCTAAATCTGGATTAACTTCATTTTGATCGTTTGCATTTCCAATGCATGCAACGGCCTCTGCAAAATCATCACTTCCATCAAAATATTCATACTCAAAGCATGCGAATTTATTTGCTACATCATTATAATTGTAATTACCATCATTAAAATATTCAGGTTGCATGATCAACAGGTGGAAACTTTGCCTCTTGCCGTTTTGAGAACTTGCGAATGTTATGAGATTGACTAGAAATCTCGTCTATGTTTTGTTGTACTGATGCGAATTGTTTTCTTTCCACGAAGGAAAGATTTTGAGGCAAATTTTCAAGTAAATCTTCTGCCCTTCTCTTTCGTTGAGAAGCTGGGGATTTGACCACATCAATGACTGCTGGTGCTGTATATCTGAAGACCTTCGTCGGGACTCAATGAGATGAGTGCTGATGCAATTATTAGGTCTAGTGAAATCATTTGCTATTCGTGCTGTCTCTCCGCATTAGTTTTTCAATGAAATTCGTTTTTTTCTGTGTCTCAAATTGCGAAGTCTACACTCTCGCGATATCTCGGTGCTGGTTTTTGCTATTTTTTTTCACGATAGCAGAATCTGAATTTTTTGGGTCTCCATTTTTTGACGCTCTCGCTGTCTCTCAGTCGCAGTTTTTGCTGAAGATTTTATCGTAACACAATCGCCACGAGGCGCAAGAGCGTCTTTTTTGCAGTGTATACTCGCTCATTCTTCTAGAAAATTATGTGTTTTTTTTTTGTCTTGAAAATTGAAAATTGTGTTTGAAATGTCAAATTTTACAAGAAACTGATGGACAGCACCCTCTATCAATCGAGTATGTAAAAATGTTTATTTTTCAAAAGAAAGGAAAAAAAGTAATAACAAAACAAAAATATTTTGTGAATAAAATATGAAATGTCGCAAGTGAAAGAATTACTTACTTTACTTTTAATGGCACAACAGCCCATGGAGGGCCTAGGCCGAGCTTTTCGCATCCACTCATGTTGTGCGTGTTATATTTGTACATGATTGGAAGGGACCTACAGTTTAATGCCGATTCCGAACGGCGAAGTGAAAAGCTTTTCATAGCAATTTTTACTCTTGTAGGTTTGCCATTGCCTGCCAAGAGGTGGTGCCGTGTGGAAAAATTATTTTTTCTACTTTTTTATTTTGCCTGTGCCGAAATTCGAACCCCGGACACTCTGCGCAGCAGTCCAACGCACTACCACTACGCCACAGCGAAAAAGAATTAGATAGTAGATATTTTGTGTTCCTCTTTGTGGTTGTAATTGGAATCCTATCTTTTTTCGTTGCTTTTTCTTGTTCTGTGTTGTGATGGAGTTGGTAGGCTTCGCTTTCATATTTTCTTTGTCCCCTTTTACATAAACCGTTTTTTCTCACCGATTTTTGTCCGGCTTTTTACGTTTGCTTCATACAGCATTTGCACGTCTTCAAAATTAAATACACAAATATACAGTATGCAAACATGTATGTGTAATATATTTGCAAAACATCAAAATCGAATGTCAGAAGTAACAATACAAATTCAAAATCGGTGAGTCGAAATCAGTTTATGTGAATGGAAAATCACATAAACTGATATGGAAAATCGGTGAGAAAAATCGGCATGTGACTCGGTCTATCGGACCGCATGTTATCAATTAAAGGTAACTCAACATTTACATACATATATCAAAGTGAAATCAAAAGATTTTGGTTATTTTAGAATTTTAAATGATTTGGTGAGGCTTTATTATGCTGTCGGTACTATCCATAATTGCCATCAATATTTTTTGATGGAGACAACTTATACTAAAAATTTTAAATATTTTTGCAAGACAGTATTGCTATCCACCCCGACATTAACTTGAAATTTCATTAGATTTGACGTTTATCTATTTAGAAATGGGACATTTTTAGTTTAATAAACGCGAAATAATTAATAACATAACTTGGAATTATAAATATGAAAAATACATATAAAAAAAGAATAAGGAAACATACGAGTACATCATTTATTTATAGCATTCAATAATCAGCAAAAATAACAGAGAGTGAAATGAATTCTCTGGAATTAAAAAAAAATGATTTTAAATTATAAATTAATTGTTAGTGGGTAGCATCTTAAGGAGTTTCAAACAAAAAAAAAACGTAAAGGAATCATCTAAAGAATTTTGTAAACATAACGATATTTGAGTGAATTATATATGAGTGAATATATAGTTCTTCTTTTTGTAACGCTGTGTAACTTTGTTTTGTGTCCTGTAAGACAAATTCTATATTCATCATTGCAACATTATTAATATTAAAATTTTCAATTTTTTATTTACAGGCCATGCTTGCAGATAATGCCGATGAAATTGTTCTTGAAACGGAAATGCGTAATGTACCAGCATTGCGGCTTTATGAGAATCTGGGTTTTGTTCGTGATAAACGTTTGTTTCGTTACTATTTGAATGGCGTTGATGCATTACGTTTAAAATTATGGTTTAGATGAGGTTCTGCTTAGTTAAAATTTTTATATATCTCTTTTAATTTGTCAATACTGCATAGTAGACAACAACAACTGACATAAATTTGTATTGAAAATTAAAACAAAAATATTATATTACTTTGTCACGGTTTTCTTTTTTTTAATAATCTTCATGACATATCGATGGTCATATGTTAAGCCCTCGTAACTCACTTTTCTCACATTTTAAAAAAGAATAGAAAAAAATTCACTTTTTGTAGAACATGGTAAAAATAATAAAAAAAAATTATAATTTTTTATTACAATGGCCCATCTAGCAACAGTACAAAAATATATTGTATTAATTTCTTTATAATGTAAAAACTAATTTGTTTACATATCTCTTTTTATTTAACTAAGTTACGAGGTGTATTACTATTAACGTATTACTAACGATAATTTTATTTAAAACTACCCAGTTGGAAATCACGCAGGTATAGTCAAATTCGCTGGTGAAGTTTGGAAAATTATTTTCTGTGTAACTCGTTCGTTTGAATACACTTTATTGTAGTAAAACGTGAGCTAATGCAGTTTGTATGTCAAGTTGAATTAAAACTAACTGTAAACTAGACATTTCGAATATACGCTCAAAACAGGACTTCGATTTTCAGAGGTGCATGTAGATTAGAGTGGTGGGAAAAAGCTAAAATTTTATTTTCAAGTCGATATAGCGCGGATTGCATAAACAAACAAAATGTTCAAATCGGATAATAACTTCCGTTCGCGCAAAGCGTCTAAATACTTGAAAAATTGGAGAATTATCTTTATATCGTAATTTCTAAAGAGCTCCCTTATGTTTCAATGGGATAATTAATTTATCGAGGACATGTGCAACCACGGAGCGGTAATCGTGCCCAATTGACTCCTGCTGGAAATGCCTTTTAACAAATGCTGAGATGAGTGACAGTACCCCCTTTCTTTTTTTATTTTAATGGCACAACAGGTCCTAACCGAGCTTTTCGCATCCACTCATGTTGTGGGTATTATATTTCTACATGTGTGGAAGGGATCTACAGTTTTATGCTAAATCCTAACGGCGAAGTGAAAAGCTTTTAATTTTTACTCTTGTAGGTTTGCCATTGCCTGCCAAGAGTTTGTGCTATGTAGAAAAATTGTCTTTTCAAATTTTTTAATTTGCTTGTCCCGAGTTTTGAACCCCGAACACTCTGCGTAACAGTCCAACGCACTAACACAACGACCACAATGTATACTTGCAATAAAAAAAACGTATGAAAGTGGAGTTGGCAAATAATGGCGTTAGAATTTGCAATCCTGCTCGTCTAACCTTGCCTCGTAACACTGGCAGGGGCCCGCGAAGGGAATGGTTAGTGTCGACGAACTACATCCATCTAGTTTTGCCTTAAATATGCTATCAAATTAAAGATTTTGATGTCCTCTATTCAAAAAACTTATCCTGCCGGAAGCGCGAAGCAGAAAAGGTAATTGAAACGCGTAACAAGGAGAGGGCGGATTAAAAATTTAAACTACTCATTTATTGGTAAAAATTAATCGGTCTTTTATTTAACTTTTACATGCTAATTAAACATCTTACTGACTGGCAGAGTTATGCCTCTTACATATATATACGTAAACAGTATGGAATTTTTCAGATTTTTTAAAAACCTGTGATACCTATCCTTACGCTTGACTAACCAAAATCTGTTCATGTCCTTCACTAGAATATCCAAATATTAAGAAACTAGCCATTAGAAAGTCAGATAGTTTTTTTCTCACGGGCTCCCAGTCTATCTCTTAATACAAAATTCTCCTGAGTTATAGACATTTTTATTTTCTTTTTTTTTAGTTTTTAGTATTCAATAAAAACCAATTTAATCTTTGTTAACAAAAAAAAAACAGTAATTCAACAACAATTTCATAATAATTAATTAAACAATTTATTATTTGGAATCGCGTCAAAATATTATTCGTTTGCTAAAAAAAATGAAACAGCTAAGTGCATGAATGTGATGTTCAAAACGAGAGTGAGGAAATTCGTTTCTTTTTATCGATAACGTTAGTTGATTATTTGATGAACAGTATAAAAATTATAGAGCCAGAACAGTAATAAAATTAATGGGTACCACAGTATTCCCCAATTAGGCGAAAGCTACCAGTACCGTTGCGGAAACTTTCCGTCGATGGTATTCTTGATGGACCGATTTTAAATCGGTGTTTGGTGAGAAAGCAGGTTTGAGTCGATCGATGCTGATGATCGTTTTTCGTCCTCGACAATGTGAAGAAATTCGTAATCCGATTGAGTATGGGTACGGTCCATCGTACGGATGCGTGAATTATGGGCGCACAGCGTCGTTTCGCACTAATACGTGTGTTGCTGCATTCAAGGTTGGAGACACAAATGCTTTCAGTTTTGAGTGATCTGTTGTTTGAGCTTGACGTAGCTTTTGCATTGCCATTCCGAATAGTGGTGCTTTTATTGTAGTAGCGGAGTAAAAAAATTTACCTGGAACTCTTGATGCAGAACCATACACAAGCATTTATGTGGGGCTTAAAAGCGACTCGTAAGCCTAGTGAAATCGATGGTAAATGATGTACCTATTTTTCCGGGTCGTTGCACAAAATTGCTGCTTTAAAACTTCTTTGCCATTGGCAAATATGACAGACTCAAATTATCTACCTCGATCCGATTTATTACGTGCCGGGACTCAAAATCTGGAAATCCAATGTGATAAAAGCGTCTTTGCAACAGTTTCGGCCTAGCCAACATACTAGTCATTAATTTGAACGTGGCACGTGCATCTGGATGTAATAAACTATGTAGCTTGGCCATTATCTCCTTTCGAAGCTATAGAGGCACGAATTTGTGAAGTAGACGCATCACAACATGGCTGCCAACTCCCAATCGTACGTACTTGCGTTGAGCACTGGTCAGTGCCTTTGAATAGAATGGTTGGAAATGAACTTTAATATTGATTCAGCGCGGCGCCACAGCTCTATTTGAAGCATGGACGTAAAGAGCTAAATCGGCATTAGGTGCGGGGTGTGCCAGCCATACATTGATCGTGTTCGTGTTTGCATCGATCGAATGCGGCGTCAGCCTCAGGCGTCCAGACAAGGAGTGTGCGGTTTTTTATTTCTTATCGATTATCAGTTTTTGCATGTGTGACTGATACGAAATAGCTTGTGGCAAGAATTTTCTATAAAAATTAATCATGGCGATAAAACTCTTTAATTCTTTAGCCATTTGTATTTTGGAAAATCTTGAATAGCAGCGACTTTTCGGGCAAAGGGCAAATTCCTTTTGAGTTGACAAAATGGCCTAGAAATTTTAGGGAAGACAAAAACCAAACTTCCCGAAACTTCGTTTATTAACCCCTGGAAGGTTTGTGTGGCGTTGCAGAGGCCAAAAGTCATAAAGCAGAATTCAAATAAACCGAACGTTGTCGTAATCGCGGATTTTGCAATATCGTCATCGTGAATTGGTACCTGGAATGCCTTCTGCAGGTCCTTCTTAGAAAATATCGTCTTACTCTGTAAATTGCTCATCACTTTTATGCCCATATGCAATGGGGTTGGCCAATTGCCGCTTGATGGGCAACAGATGCCTACTGTCGTCAAACACTCAAAATCGTTACGTGCTTTTGTGTTGATAATTTTTGTTCCGATTGATGAACAGAAATAAAATTATAGAGTACCACAACAGTAATAATATTACAGGGTATCTCAACAGTAATAAAATTACAGTATTGTATTATGATGCCCTGTATAAAAATTCTTTTAATGCAATTCTATCTGTAAAATTTGTTTTTATTATTATAACAAAATCTTTCTTGGTAAATGTGATTTGTTTTGAGGACATTTAGTCTAGAACTTTTATTGAAATGTCTAAGCGTTATGTTTTGCCGTCAATATATATTATTTCGTATTATTCAATATGATTTTACATGTAATTGTGAATATGAAATGTTTTAAGATTCTTAATTCATTGATAGTTTTTGCTTCCATGTATTTGTATGTTCAGTTGTTATATTCGAATATAATTTCCTTTTCATAGTTTATTTCTTAAAAGTTATTATTTGGAATTGGTAGTATGATTTTTTTTTTCTTTGTAAATCTTAACGGAATTTTTATTATAAACAATAGAAATTTAAATTTATATTCATTAGCACATTTTTTTATATATTCCAGTTTCTGTAAGTCGTGGTCGCCGTGACGTACCTAGTACTGCGCAGAGTGTCCGGAGTTCAAATCTCGGCACAGCCAACACAAAAAGTTGAAAAAAAAAAATTTTCTACCACCTCTTGGCAGGCAAAGGCCAAGAGTAAAAATTGCCTTCCGCAATTTTTATGACGTTTAGCACATACCCTGGCTTCTAAAATAGACCATAAGCTATAATCTATCGGATATCCGGCTATCTGGTGGCCATTCTTGAGATATGATAATATTAGGACCAATCTAGTGTTGTTTTATTTTAGTGTTTTGAGCTGGCTTGCTATAAAGTCCAATCATTATCTCCAAAGAGCCCAGAAAAGTACCACAGCCTCCAAAATTTCACCGCGGTACACACATGGCTGATTTTGACTCCTTGTTCCACAAAAATAAAGGGTGTCTTTACGCAAATCCCACCCCACACCATGACAGATTACGTATTAATTTTTTTTTTTTACGAACGACACCCAACGGACCCTCCTCCCGCCCAACACGACCGAGGGGCGCATCCAAATAACGTTTGGATCGGTGACCGACGCAACCGCTTTACACGAAAATATGTAATGAGCCGCGTATATCCAAATAGGCATTCTTTACAACTACAGATGTAAAATCATCAGCTGTTTATCGATTTAATATGATAAGTAAGTTTGTGTTCCAGAGAATCGGAAATGCTGAATAAATTATAATGTTCATTAAAATCCCTACATATTCCACGAAAAGGATCATTTTGAGAATAATTTGTTTTGCATATGCTAAGTTTAATAGGAATAAAATAACGTGAGCTTCTACATTAAAGTTTATTTCATTTAGTAAATACGAAGATGATAGAATGCCATTCAAAAGCTTTACAAGAAATGTTATATTCAGCATTTTTCTTCTGCTTATCAATGTCGGTAGATTAATAAGTTTTAATCGATGTTCATACGATGGAAGTTTCAATAGAGTATTCCAACCAAAAATCTTCAGTGCAAAAACAAGAAATTGTTTTTGAACCGACTCAATTTTACTTATGTAGCAATTGAGGATTCCAGACAAGAGATGCATACTCAAGGATGGGTCTAACAAGTGAAATGAATAGCGTTTTTGTTGTATAAGGGTCGTTAAACTCTTTTGACCAGCGTTTAATAAATCCTAACGAACTTTTAGCTTTGTTCACACACGAGTTGATATGTAAGTTAAAACTTAATTTGGAGTCCATTGTCACACCCAAATCAACAAATATCAATACCTGACTCAGAGTCTGATCCTGTAAAGAATATTTAGCAGACAGGTTGTCTCCTTGTAAATGTCATAAACTTACATTTATCCAGATTGAGTAACATCAAGTTTAATCGGCACCATTTTGAAAAATTATCTAGATCTTCTTGCAGAAGTTTTTGTTGGATTATAGAGTTGTAAGATACGAAAAACTTTACATCATCAATATACATTACAATTTTGCAATTTCGAACAACAGATGGCAAATCATTGATAAACAGAAGAAATAATAAAGGTCCCAGATGGCTCCCTTGAGGAACTCCGGAAGTAACAGCAATGCTTTTTAAAACTGCATTTCGGAAAATCACTTTTTGTTTTCTGTTAGTGATATATGACTCTATCCATCTCAAAAGCAAGGGCGGAAATCCAATCAAACTTAATTTTTAAATAAGGAGGCCATGATTGACTTTATCGAATGCTTTGCTAAAATCAGTATATATAACATCAGTTTGTTGGTTATTAATAAATCCATTCATTACACATCTAGTGAATTCTAAAAGGTTAGTCGTAGTAGATCTCCCCTTAAGAACCCATGTGGCGATGTGTTGGTCAATGTTATAATAAAGTGTATAATTTGGGTAGTAAAAATTAATTCAAATAACTTAGGTATCACACTTAATTTAGCAATACCTCTATAATTTGATATATTTAGATTTAACACCATTTTTTATGTAGAGGAACAATAAAAGATTCTTTCCAACAATCAGGGAAATACCTTGATTTTAAACATTTGTCAAAGATGATGACAAGAGGTTTATATAAAAGTTCGGCACAATTTTTTAATATGCAACTCGGAATATTATCGGGCCCAGATTTAAATGACAGCTCAAGAGACTTAAGGTGGTGAAGAACATCTAGAGGATCTATGATTGGAAAATAAATAGTGTTAAACGAATCAATGGAGAAAGGGTAAGAGTCATTGTCATTGAACATGGAATATGTAGATTTGAAAAAAGCAGCAAACAAGTTCCCAATTATAATGTCATCACTAGAAACAAGATCACCAAAACACATAGACGGAGGGAAATCGCTGGCCTTACGTTTTGAATTAACAAAGTCATAAAAAGATTTAGGTTCGTGATGAATTTTAATTTTTATACTATTTAAATAGTTTCTATAACATTTATCACATAGCTTTATATATTCATGACGTAGACAGGAATAGTTACAATAATCCATATTTCTGCCAGGTCTTTTATAAACTCGCGATTTTTTAAGTTTCTTAAATCCTTTGTGAACCAAATGGACCCAGTATTCGTAAAAGAAGTTTTAACTTTAGGTACACATTGTTCAAATGCTTTATATAAAACATTATTAAATAGAGATATGCAGCTGTCAATGTTCAGATTATCTAACGGCCAAGAGGTAACAGAAAGAATATCAACGACTTTAATATAGTTAGTTTTTTTAGCAGTTTATAGATACATTTTTTGACTATAAGGTAATTCAGAGAATAATGCTAAGGTAGGATGATGACCATCCTCAGGTGTAATGTAGGGTTGGGAACGAGAAATTAAAATTTTTGAGTCATCATCTACATAAACAAGATCCAAAAATTTTTCATTCTTATTTTTCATGATATTAATCTGATACAAACTTAATTCAGAAAGTATATCCAAAAAGTTATTATTGTGTTCTATAGCAGTGCAAGGATAAAGATGCCGAACTTCTTCACAAAAGTTCCAAGTAACACTTGGCATATTAAAATCACCAATAACAATCAGTGAATCAGTTGTTCTTATTTTAGAGCAAATTGTTGCCAAGAAAGAAGAATGCTTAAAATAAATATCATCAGTTGAATTAGGCGGGATGTATGAACATGTAATAAATACATATTGCTCATCAATCCTTATGCGGATACATAAGAATTCAATATCCTCAGAATAATCTAATGGGTAAACCTCAGATGGATATATATAAAGACTGAACGGCAATTAAAATGCCTCCGCCATATTTATGAAGGCGATCTGTTCTAAAAATTTTAAAATTAGTACATAGAATTTCAGCATCATATATAGATGGTGTAAGCCAAGTTTCAGTGAAAGCTAAAATATGCGCATTACAAGTAAAACTTTTAAGATATAGTTTGTTCAACTTTAAATTTAACCCTCTGACATTTAGATATATTATTTTCCAAAAATCATTTATCCCAGCTAGTTTTTTGGATCCACACGAGGAATGCGCACAACCCTCTCTGAGTCTGGCCTAAGTTTATAAACAAACTCTTTCACAATTGCACCTTTTGCCCAGAAGTTAATATCAACGATTTTGTCAAAAATCTCAGCCGGAATACAAATTTGAAAAGACAAAATATTTCTTTGATAATAGAAGTTGAACTTGAGAACAGATATGTCATCAATTTCAATTTTTGATTTTATATGAAATTTTATATCATCGACTGTAGTGTTTTTAAAAAAACGAGTGACAAAAACAGTTTTTTTGGGTGCAACTACTTTAAGCTTTTTGGTAACAGGCGCGACACCTCAACTACTGTTCATTTTTTTTTTGGAACTGGCACAGCACAGCCTGTGATAGATGAAGGTAAATTTTTTGTTTCTGTCGAAGTTAAGATTTCAATAGTGGGAATAGATGTTAATTCATTAATAACTATGGGAGATTGATTAATAGTCTAAGGAGTAGAAAACAATGTTGGAGAAACATCGATGGCGCTAGACGGGGTAAGAGATTCCTTAGCTTTCTTACCCGCAGGGTTTAAATAAGTGCGTAAATTATATCGGTTTTGAATTGGGAGCTCAACATTATTATCCTCGTCATGGCACTTGAAATCGTTAAAAAGTTTTTCGTACTTTTTAAATTTTTCAACGAGTACTGACAACTCTTTACCAATCTCACTAAATCTTCTCCTAGTAGTATTGAACATTTAGCTTATTTCAACTTCGGCTGATCTGCATTTTAAGCAAGACCAACGAAGACCTCTTCATGTATAATGTCCGCGATTCTGCCAGAAAGACTAGCACACTTAATATGAGCGAGGCCATCACAAAGCCAGCAAGACACCTGACGCTCGGACTCATTCTTTACTGTGCAATTTGAATAAACGCAACTCATTGTTTTATTAATAATATTAAAACAGAATAAAAAGACTAGGCAAATAACATATATTTATAACATTTGGGAACCACTGCACATGTAAACCGTACCGTTTGCAAATATAAATTTATAAGAAGATGAAAAAAGATTGGAAATAGCTCCAAATATAAATTACCGTTTGCAGATATGAATAAATATGTATGTATAATGTTGAGAGTGTACAAGCTCCTAAAACAGAAAATAAACGAAAAAATAGAGAAATTTTTAATACAAAAATAAGAGAACAGAATTCGCTCTCACTGCTTATGTATGTATGTAGGTATATATGTATATAAGCTAAATGTATATCAATAGCTAAATTATTTATTATTTTTTTAAAAATTAATAATTTGATAAAATTAAACAATATTTTGGAACCATGTGGACCATCCGACAAATCACCAAATTCGAAACAAACACCAAAATCAATATGAAACAAATAATTTAAAATCCCACAGATAACAAAAAAAGTACGACTTGGGCAATTGTCTCTCAATCAATGTAATTTTTTGTTAATGTTGAATGACGAATGCGGATGGGTTTTCTGTCTCTTCCTGGATCATCACCTTCATGACCCCGCTCTTTAAACCGGTTAAATGCAAGAGAAACTAACGAACGAGCAATGCGAAGCTGTCGCGCAATCTCACAATTGCGTTTGCATAACTGGTACCATGTTATAATTGATGACCGGTTATTTGACATCTTAAAATAAATAATTAAATGAAATCTAGAACGCACAAAAAAAAATCAGATGTACTCCCGATTATGTAGAATAATACAAGAATGAAGAAAATTGCAGAAAAATTTTAATTAGATTCTTAATTAGTTAAAATATTCGGATTTAAGTTACCATTTCTTGAAGATACTATTATTTTGTATCTGAAAAATTTTTTTTTTAAGTATATTTATTTTTAACAATGGTTTGTGAAGAAAGAGTATTCCATTTATCTGTTCTATTATACTTACATATATAACTTTTAATATTATGTCCTTCGATTCCTACATTACTTTAATTTGATGATTGAGTTCAGTTATGTTAGACGTACAGTTATAGCTTTTCTGTCTATCGTCCATTGTTTATTTCTATGAGTTGTATCAGTATTTGGCATTATAGTTTTGATTTTAAGATATCTAATTCCTTATTCATAAAGTAACTTAAAATGTGGTGCATTCAAGTGCACCACTATTTGTTCCATTAAGTGGTAGTTTGTTCTGCTCTCGTTATTAAGTAGTCGATTAGGAATTGATTTCCTGTAAAAGTATTCGGTTTTTCAGAATATATGTTCTACAAAAGTTATTCAGCTTAAAGCTACTGAATTTATTATCGCAAACTAATTAGCTAATTTTTTCTTTCATTGAAATGTAAAGTAAAATTTTTTCGATTAATGTTTGACTATTTCGATTTTCTAGAAATTAACTAACATCATGTTTTAAAAAATTACCAATGAAATAAATAAATGAATGCTTACTATTAATTTCTGTTGATGTTTCTGTCGGAGAAAAATTATCTTTAATAGGATTTCCTTACTATTTTGTGCCTGTACAAATATTAAAATTATTTATAGCTTTGTTTGTTTATGTTTTTAATTTGAAAAATTTTATCCCAAATCTATTACGTCCCCTTCAAAGTAATCGCCCCCCAATACACTTGTGCCAACGTTTTTTCCAATTCTCGAAACAGTTGTTAAAGTCAATTTCCGGAATAGCCTTCAATGCGCTTAGCAATTCATGTTTAATGTCTTCAATTGACTCAAAACGGTGTCCACGAAGCGGTTTTTTGAGTTTAGAAAATAGCCAAAAGTCACGCGGTGCTAAGTCAGGCGAATAGGGTGGTTGCGGAACGATATCAGTCGAATTTTTGGCAAAATGGTCTCGTAAAACCAATGCAGTGATTTTGGAAGCAATCGTGCATTCAGTCTTCTTATGCCCAAATGATGTTTTAAAATGGTTTTCACTGATCCTTCCGATATTCCAACGATGCCAGTAAGGTCTCTGACTGTTAATCTTCGATTCTCGAGCACCAATTCCTTGATTTTATTGACGTGTTGATCATCAGTTGATGTTGATGGTCGTCCTGGACGTGGTTCGCCGTCAACGCGTTCTCGACCATCTTTGAACAATTTGTACCAATCAAAAACACTTGCTCGCGACATGCAATTATCACCGAAGGCCTTTTGAAACATTCTGAACGTTTCGGGACCAGAAATTTGATTCCGCACACAAAATTTAATGGAACTTCTTTGTTGAATAATTTCACTCATTGTGAAAATCGCCGAATGCACTTTTTGTACTTCAGAAAGACAAGCGTATACTAAACACGAATGATTATTTTGATGTAACATTTGGCACAGATGTCACCGACAGTCATACCAACCTTAAAAAAATAATATTTTGATGAATGGGTTTCCGCGCGAAATTTAAATTAAAAAGTCTTACTAACTTTTGCCCACAGTAGTATGTTAACTACATTATTAGGTATACCTCCTTTCTATATAAATGCGTTTTCTTTTCCTTACTATTTTGTGCCTGTTTATGAGCATTGCCCCCGCCAAGATATTAAATTCGTATTAGGCGATTTTAATTCGAAGGTGGGCAAGTCTCTTTGGTCCGACGATCGGAAAATTCTGTACGAAACATGACAGTTAGTAACACCAGATTCCAACATAAAGATATCCATAAGGTCACTTGGCTGTCCCCTGAACAAAACACACGAAACCAAATTGATCCACGCTGTAATCGACGGAAGGCACGCTTCCAATGTACTAGACGTACGTACAATACGTGGTGCAAACATCGACTCAGACCACTACTTGGTTGCAGCCGAGGCCTGCACGTGTATTTGTAGCAAATCGCGTACGGATAGGTAGAAAGAGCAAGCTGGATGTAGTAAATCTGCAATCACAACAGACAGCCGAAGTCTTCACCAATCAACTCGCACTCCTCCTATCGCAAAACTCCCAACTTGATGATAAATGGGCGCAGTGGACGCACATTTCCCGCTCTATTCGTACGGCTGCCGAAGAGGTGCTAGGCTACCACCGTCTATGGAGAAATATGTCGTACGACCAAGAGTGTCGCGATGCTACTCTACCAAATCCATAAGAAAGGTAATTCCACGATCTGCGCCATCTACTGTGGGATAAGCCTTCTTAATATTGCATATAAGGTTCTATCGAGCGTACTGTGCGAAAGACTGAAGCCCATCGTCAACAAACTGATTGGACCTTATCACTGTGGCTCCAGGTAAATCCACCTTCGAACAGATATTCACACTACGCCAAATACTGAAAAAGACCCGAGAAAAACAGATCGACACCCATCATCTATTCGTCGATTATAAAGCCGCCTTCGACAGAACGATTAGGGATCACTTGTACGCCGCAATGTCTGATTTTGGTATGCCTGCAAAGCTCATTCGTCTTTGCAAAATGACACTGACCAACACCACCAACGCAGTGAAAATTGGGACAGACATCTCCGCACCATTTGATACCAAAAGAGGTTTCAGACAAGGTGACTCCCTATCGAGCGACTTCTTTAACCTTATGCTGGAGAAAATAATTCGAGCATCGACATTTCTGGTACTACCAACGCGCGGTCACTCAGTACAGCATTCTCCAGCTTGGAAAGGGAGTCTCGTCGTGTGGATCTTGTGGTGAACGAGGACAAAACGAAATACCTTGTGTCAACAAACAAAGAGTCAGGGCGTCTTGGACAAAATGTAACTGTTGACAACTATACTTTTGAAGTCGTCAAGGATTTCGTCTATCTAGGATGCAGCATAAACACCAACAATAATGTCAGCCTTGAGATTAAGCGGAGATTAACTCTTGCCAACAGGTGTTACTACGGACTCAGTAGGCAATTGAGAAATGGTGGTCTCATAAATGAGTTAATGAGTTAGTTCCGCATCCTTCTCAGGTGGTGAGGTATTTGGAAACGGTTTTCCATGGCGTCGATTAAGTGCCCATCTGGCACCGTTGAATGTATTTCTTATGTCCATGGTTGATAGTAGGACCACTCGCCATGCTGTGCAGCTTCGTGTATCTGCCGGTTATGAAGCCATGCTGTTTTCTGGTTAGCCCTCCAGCGGTCGGTATGCCGGTGGATACTCCTGGTTGCCTTTCCCCTTGCTAAAAAGCACTAAGCGTTGTTTCTTCCACTCTTCTAGGAAGATGCTTTCACTCAGGCAAGAGTTGTACACATCAAGCAACTCCTGGAGCCGTGCCCGTGCGATTTCCTCTAGGACTTCTGCTGGTACTCCGTCAGGGCCTGGTGGTTTGTTGTTTTCACTCTTTTCGTTTTCAATGCAATGGAGTTTTTGTTTGGTTTCCAAGCTATCGCATCACAACCTTTTTCCAATCCCCCAGGGGTTGTGGTTTACTTATGTCGTTTAGAAGTTCTTCCCATTTATGTTTTCTTGCGTATATGTACAGCTAGCTTTTTTTTTTTTTATTGAGACATTCAACACACATGGTGTACCCCTATGAATGCAGAGCATTGTGTTGAATGGGAGGAAGATAGATAGGTGGGAGGAAGAATGAGAGAGGGGAATTCAATTACACAGGACACCGATAAAGATATAGACAGCCATTGTGGCAAGTGTTATGTCTTTACCACAATGAACTTCAGTTTATCAGTGTCGACTATGACCGCATGTAGCGCCAAAGGCCTAGCTTTTCGCATCTACTCATGTTGTGCCTGTTATATTTGCACATGAATGGAAGGGACCTACAGTTTTATGCTGAATCCGAACGGCGAAGTGAAAAGCTTTTCATAGGCAATTTTTACTCTTGTAGGCTTGCCATTGCCTGCCAAGTGGTGGTGCCGTGTATTAATTTTGTTGTTGTAGCATTTTTTTATTTGTTTTTGTTGTTGTTGTTGTTGTTGTTTTTAAGTAGAGCGTTTTTATCCATTTTAGCAAGTATCGCTTCTGGGTTTAGCTTTGCAACATTCCATTTAATTGTGTTTTTCATAGTATTACTTTGTGTGGAGCTACTCGTCGATTCTACGCAGTATGTAATATACTGGAAGTCACTGTCTGTATAAATCTCCAGAACTTTCCACCTCGTTATCATCCAAACTATTGTATCGGAGGCGTGATGTCTTGAGAGTTGCCTTCGCATACGGTTTGTTTTTGGTGGTCACCGCGTTTCCAACTCAATCTGGCGGCACTCACCTTCCTTGTCTTTTTGCTGGCTTTAGAATTAAAATAGCCAGCGATGATGAAGGCTCCCCCGGTCTCTAATGCCTTGTCTTCGATGCAGTCGAATTCAGACAGGGAATTTATATTGTTGGTCGGTGTCAAGTAACAGATCATGAGCGTGAAGCGATGACTATCAAGTTGTCCAAAATAACATTTTTGATAATAATATTTATTTTGAGTAACATTCATATTATCCTCAAATGGGGTTGAGGATGTGGCGTAGTGGTAGAGCGTTGGACTGCTGCGCAGAGCGTCCGGGGTTCGAATCTCGGCACAGGCAAAATCAAAAAGTAGAAAAAATAATTTTTCTACACGGCACCACCTCTTGGCAGGCAATGGCAAACCTACAAGAGTAAAAATTGCTATGAAAAGCTTTTCACTTCGCCGTTCGGATTCGGCATTAAACTGTAGGTCCCTTCCATTCATGTACAAATATAACACGCACAACATGAGTGGATGCGAAAAGCTCGGCCTAGGCCCTCCATGGGCTGTTGTGCCATTAAAAGTAAAGTAAGTAAGTTCATATTATCCTTATAAGTACAAGGAGAAAAAATTAAAGAATATTTATATAACAGAAATTACTTAACAATTTACTAATCGGGTTCAAAGACAATTTCTTTAAAGAGGGAGATCAACCTACGAGATTCAATCGTGATAAGTACAGATACACCTCTTTATTCAAAAATATTTAGCTATCCACAGATTCATGAACAAGAAATAGAGAAACAAAGTCATTTCCCTTATTATAAACAAAATATATTGTAATTAAAGATAGTAATTCTCCTTACAATAGCTCACTTTGGATTGTACCTGAAAAGATAGGTAAGATAAGATGAGGCTATAGGAAACTAAAAGAATTTACAGTTTCAAATAAATACATAATACCTAATTTAAATAACATATTGGATAAGTTCAATATTTTACAACCATTAACCTTGCTCAAGGCATGTAGAAGATAAAGGAATCCTTGGTTTTCAACCCCATTTGGACATTACGAATACATTTGTATGCCTTTTGGGCTTAAATTTTCTCTGCTTTTTCCGGATAATGGGTACAATAGCACAATTCTAGTAAATGTGTTACAAAATTTTGTAAAAACTATAAAATTTTGTCAGTTTTGATGTCAGTAAATTTTTGTAACCCCAAATCTATTTCTAACCTGACATCAAAAAGCTTTCTGAACACTTCCTTACAGCTTATTTGTTTTGACAGTTGTGAATGGTTTGCAACGCTGAGAATTTAAAAATGTTGGCGAGTAAGAAAAGAAGTAAAAATAAATTGTTTCTTAAAATATTTTAATAGATTCATTTTCTACAGGGAATCAAAATACGAACACACCACGCAGGAGCAACTGCGGCATTACATGGCCACTATGCCGAAACTTGAGAACGAGTTGTGGGCAAAGTTGGCCTTTCTATTTCATATGATAAATCTCTTGCCCTAAAGTAAAAATAAGAAACCTGGAAACCAAATTTAGGTTTTTTTTAGTAAATAAAATAAATAAATTTTTATTGGTTAGTCATTTACAACAACTTTATACTAGACAAGTAACACTTTGAAGGCTTGAATACTGCATGTGTAGGCTTCTCTGAATTTACTCAAACAAAATTTTGGCAATAAAATAAAAATAGGTACGCAAAAAGTGGAAATTGTCAGCGATTGTTATTAGCTACAAGATACAATCTGACCTATCGAACATTTACCGTTGGTTATAGGCAAATCTGGAAGTCGCATACTGGTCGGAAAGAGGGTATTTCTGGAAAAAAAAACCATAAATCTAATCTGTAGTGATTTTCACAAACCTAGCTGAAAGTGAAAGATATAGCAATTTTAAAAAATTAATAAAAAAATTTAATAAATTAAGATATTTAAGATCTAGAAAATTAAATAAATATTTGATACTTTCAAGAGTGTATGCAAAAAGAATTCTAAAGTTTGAACTAAAAATATGTTGCCATTGTTTGAATTGACGTGAAAAGAATACTTATTATAAGAAATTTGCAATTTAAGGGCGTGGCAATTTTTTACTGATTTATTTCATAAAAATTACTGAAATTAATGGTGTGGTAGATGGTGGAAACTGGATTTTGCTCCAATGGAATGAAAATATTCCAGTCTATAAAACCAGGTAGAGCGCGGAAAGCGACGGAAATCATAAGATATAAGTTATAAACGGTTGACTAAATTATATTTTTTGTTACTTTAATAAATTGTGTGTATCTATTTAATTACCGATACAATTAAAAATATGTATTTGTGTAGAAATATCAGTCAATGCTTAAAAATCTAGATTGAAAAACTTAAAATGTTTCATGGAAAATGGTTTGGTTTTTTTTTATTTCAATTTTTTTATTAAAATTAAATATATTTGCAATCTGTTATTCATGCTAACAATAAGCAATACTTACTTATATGTCTAATATTTGATGTTATAAATTTAATAACTTGCAGTTGCAAATTTAATACATCAAGTGTTGCAACCAAATAATAAATAAGCAAATTTACATTTTTATTTTCTTTAATTTTTAGTAACATTAAAATACAAAATTAATCAAGGAGATTTTGCGTGGCCTTTCGTTTTAGACGTTTAAATGGTGTTTTTGAGGTTTAGCATAGATTGTTGGGATGGTTTTGTATTTGTCTTTGTTTTGGAATCTTTGCAAGATTTCAATATTGTTGTTTGCTGCTGTGCCCCACAGTTCAATAACGTAAGTCCACACAGGTTTTAAAATGGCTTAATAAATTATGAGTTTGTTGTGCAGAGTGAGTTGAAAGCTTTGGGATATTAGCCAGTAAAGTTTGTGCGTCTGGACACCTAACGCTTCGCGTTTGATGAATGTATGTTTTCTCCAAGCGAGGCGACGATCGAGAATAATACCCAAGTACTTTCCATCATCTGCTTGTGGAATTTGTTTCCCATTGATTGTAGTTGAAGGGCATGTATCTCTTCTTGTGGCGAAAGTAACTTGAGTTGACTTCGCTTCATTGGCATTTATTCGTCAACATTTCAGCCATTCTGAAATATTATTAATACTTCTCTGAAGTATATTGGAAGCTGCTACGGGGCTTTCATTAACTGCCAAAGCAGCAGTGTCATCGGCGAAAGTTCCAATCACGACTCTTTCAATTAAAGGAAAGTC
Source organism: Palloptera scutellata (assembly GCA_958295655.1). Classification (NCBI taxonomy): domain Eukaryota; kingdom Metazoa; phylum Arthropoda; class Insecta; order Diptera; family Pallopteridae; genus Palloptera; species Palloptera scutellata. The sequence goes on along the minus strand of OY282449.1, from coordinate 79,449,045 downwards.
TGATGTAATTAGAAGGTAGAAGTTACACTTCCTTGTGGTACGCCAGCTTGAATATTGTAAAGGTCGCTGACCTCTTTGCCGTGTTTTGCGAAGAAATTTCGATCGGTTAGGTACTCGTTAATATACAAATAAAAGTTTATTGGGAGCATTTTCTTAATTCTGTATAGAAGGCCTTCGTGCCATAATCAATCGAAAGCTTGGGAGATGTCGAGAAACGGTGATGTGCAATATTTCTTATTTTCTAGAGCGTAGTGTATTCGTTCTACTGTTCTGTGAGTCTGCTCTATCGTTGCGTGACCTTCTCTGAAACCGAATTGGTGTTCAGGATAAAGGTGTCGAATTTTGATAATTGGGGATAATCTTTTTAGGAAGAGGCTCTCTAAACATTTTCAAGCTACTGGCAGTAAGCTAATTAGCCGGTGAGACTTTGCATCGCTTACGCTTTTACCAGGTTTCGGTATCATACTTGTTTGTGCAACCTTCCATTGCTGTGGGATGGTATTTCTGTATAATACAGGATTGTAAAGGTGTGTTGGAAACGTTCTCCTTTCTCTCATAATTCGTTGAAAATTTATTAAATTAAATTTAATACTTCTCTGAAGTAGATTGGAAGCTGCTACGGGGCTAAATCATACCCTGGAGCTTTACCTCTGATATACGGAATTTTTTGATTGGTAACTCTAGCTGATGAATAAGCTAGAGATTCATTCACTTCCTTCAGTCAACTGGGAGAGTGTGAGTCGTTGTATAGATTTGATTGAAATAGTGCTCTGAGATGTAGTGCAAATAGGCTAGCATTTTCGGCACTTGTTTTTGTTTCGTGGTTTCGTTTTAGAGTATTTTTAGTTCCAAACGTCAAAGTCATTAATATTCAAACTGCGTTTGTATTTTCAATCCTTAGACATTTAATTGAAAGACTAGATCATCACATTTTTTAAAAAGGCAGGTAGAAAAATTAAAAATTTCTGTCAATAATCCAGTGTGCGTTGTGACTTTACCGGATTCATAAATTTCGAGTTCTCCTGTCGGTCGGAACATGTGGTGTTATAATCTGTGTAACGCCTATCTTTGCGGCATGGTTTTTCTTGCGGTACATTTCGACTGCACAAAGTTTTGTGTCATGTTCCGGCAACTCAGGAATAATCGATTAAATTTCGGATGCCAAAACGTTTATCTTATGTGTGAAATATATTCCTTTTACTTCTTCGTGGCTCATTTTGGTAAAGATTCGTCGGAGCATAGTAAACGATCATCGGGGCTGAATCAACAATTGGTAGTGTCGTAATGAAAGAGTAAGTTATCCCAAGTGTGCATTGTTTACCCTAAATTCTGAACCTTATACAGCTGTAGGTAATGATATAATGTCTTCGTCACCACCAGAATTTTCGGCTTGAATTTCCTTTTTGCTCTTCGTAACATTTGTTCATCAATTCACCGATTTTCAATTATTTTTGGCGTAACTGTTCTTTCTCTTTCTTATTTTCAAACTTTCCTCACAAACATCAGTAATACCATGTTCCCTTTGAGCCCAGTTACGCAGTTTCGGTCATTGGGTTGTTTTCGGTAGAAGCTGCGTTGAATTCATTCACTGAAATGATTGTGTTGATATTTCGCTGTGAATAGCATAAGAAAAAGCATTTGATTTTACATTCCTTCTTTGTTTTTTTAAATAAAATTTAATTCAAATTTGATTGTTTGATTGATTTTTAATATCACACCTATATTAATTATTTATATATTTACCATCTTCCAACCTTTGCTCTGAACCCAACCGTCGTTAGCGTCATCCATTGTTTCTGAAATTCAATAAGTTAGCAATAATTATTAACATTAACATTTGTGGTCGCTGTGGCGTAGTGGTAATGGGTTGGTCTGCTACGCAGAGTGTCCGGGGTTCGAATCTCGGCACAGTCAAATTCCAAAAGTAGAAAAAAAATTAATTTTCTACACGGCACCTCCTCTTGGCAGGCAATGGCAAGCCTACAAAAGTAAAAATTACTATGAAAAGCAATTCGCTTTTCGGATTCGGCATTAAACTGTAGGTCCCTTCCATTCATGTACAAATATAACACGCAGAACATGAATGGATGTGAAAAAGCTAAGTAATTTACTTAATTGGAACGAACTATACCTGCACCTAAACATACAAACGGCAATTCTTAAATTTCACACAAAAATATACATTTATATACATATCTCTTTATCGGTGTCCTGTGATTGCATTCCCTGCCTCTTGCCTTGTTTTAATTTTGTTTAGGCTTATAAATGTTGGGAAATTTTAGTATAGCTTTTTGTAATATTCTCTGCGAATTAGATCAAATTTCTTTTCTGTATATGCATTTATAAACCTTTAATAATTTAGAACCCCTTTCGGATTCGATCGCGATTCGACTTCAATGTTCACAATTCGGATTGGTTGTGCCACTCAAGTCACACAACATCCGAAAGTCTGTATGTCGGTATATTTGACGAGTCACATTCCGACGACATTCTTGAGCAAAACGAATTGCTTAATGACTGCCCATACTGTTTGCGTCGAAATCGCTCTACGGGCGATCTCATGGCGGTCCTCACGGAGCACTGGTACCATAGTGTCCATGGATTCGGTGAGAGCAAGGCGGTTGCTCCGGATATTTCAAAGGCGTTTGACAGAGTGTGGCATAAAGCACTGGTGTCAAAACTGATTGCTTGTGCGGTCGCGAGTAACTTCACACCATGGATCACGAACTCTAAGGGACTAAGAACTTTCTAGGACGGCAATGTTTTGGAAGATTTTGCCATTAATGCTGGAGTGACGCAGAGTTCGGTCCTGTCCCCTACCCTTTTCCTTATCTTTATTAATGACCTTCTGTCATCTCCCTAACTTTTTGGAGACTGAGGGGAAAAAGGCATGTTATCAATAACTCACTCAATAAAGATCTCCAGTCAATCTCCGAGTGGGGTTTCACGAATAGAGTTCAATGCGCGTAAGACCCATTGTTGTCTGTTATCTCACAAACGAGTAACCCAGCTCACCGTTAACCCCCCAGATATGGGTAGGGTAAGTATTGCGGAGACAGCGGCTCTTGATGTTCTGGGCATGTCCATCCAATGTTCGTTGCAATAAACACATTTTTGACGTGTGTTGCGGCTTTCTTAGGCGGTGTAAAAAATATTTCACTTCAGCAGATCTCCGCATGATCTACACCACCTATATACGCCCTGAACTGGAGTTTAATTCGCACCTAATGGCTGTATCCAATATCGAACTATAAAGCTAATGAAAGACAGTAGAGTTCCCAGCTCCATTGAAACGTGGCTTGCGTCTCTCTATTTTATCGTTACTTTCACGGTAGATGTTCTGCTGAGGAGCGCAAGCTGATGTCGCCAGTTCGTGTTTTCATCAGAACTACACGATCGGCAAGCCGAACTCGCGCATTCCACGTCAACACGATGTTTCACCGCACTACGCATTATAGAGAATATTCTTTTATCTGTCGTATCGCGCGTATTTGGAATAAGCTCCCTACAAACATTTTTCCCGATTAATATGACCCTTTCTTTATTTTTTTATTGATACATTCAACACACAGGGGATACCCCTATGAATGCAGGAAGATTGATAGGTGATAGGAAGAATGAGAGAGGGAATGCAATAACAGGACACCAATAAAGAGAAATAAAAAACACACAACGTGAGTGTATGCGAAAAGCTCAGGATAGGGCTGTTCTGACATAACAAGAAATTAGCACCAACAAATTAATAAATATTTGGTAATTGTAGCTAAAAATAATTTTTTAATAAGTCCGATTTCTAGAAAATATCATTTCTGCTATTTTGGTAGGTTTTCCGAAATAATAAACAATAATAATAAAACAATAACAAAAAGTGGTTAGTTATAATGTTCTCCAACTGCAATTTAAATAGTAAAATGCACAGCAAAAAAGCATAAGTTGTTGACGCTATACGTCAAATCCGCTTTTACTTTTTTTACCCATTATTATTCCGTTTTTTACTGCATTTTCACAATTCATAAGAATAGCAACACTGGATTCGTCAAAAAAAAATATCGAACTCAGTCCGATTATCCCGAATAAAGATTTTCATTTGTTCAGCGTAAGTAACCATTTACACCGCCTGAACATTTCAAAAAGCGATAAGTGTATGCATTAGCTACAAGATACAATCTGAACTATCGAACATTTACCGTTGGTTATAGGCAAATCTGGAAGTCGCATACTGGTCGGAAAGAGGGTATTTCTGGAAAAAAAAAACCATAAATCTAATCTGTAGTGATTTTCACAAACCTAGCTGAAAGTGAAAGATATAGCAATTTTAAAAAATTAATAAAAAAATTTAATAAATTAAGATATTTAAGATCTAGAAAATTAAATAAATATTTGATACTTTCAAGAGTGTATGCAAAAAGAATTCTAAAGTTTGAACTAAAAATATGTTGCCATTGTTTGAATTGACGTGAAAAGAATACTTATTATAAGAAATTTGCAATTTAAGGGCGTGGCAATTTTTTACTGATTTATTTCATAAAAATTACTGAAATTAATGGTGTGGTAGATGGTGGAAACTGGATTTTGCTCCAATGGAATGAAAATATTCCAGTCTATAAAACCAGCTAGAGCGCGGAAAGCGACGGAAATCATAAGATATAAGTTATAAACGGTTGACTAAATTATATTTTTTGTTACTTTAATAAATTGTGTGTATCTATTTAATTACCGATACAATTAAAAATATGTATTTGTGTAGAAATATCAGTCAATGCTTAAAAATCTAGATTGAAAAACTTAAAATGTTTCATGGAAAATGGTTTGGTTTTTTTTTATTTCAATTTTTTTATTAAAATTAAATATATTTGCAATCTGTTATTCATGCTAACAATAAGCAATACTTACTTATATGTCTAATATTTGATGTTATAAATTTAATAACTTGCAGTTGCAAATTTAATACATCAAGTGTTGCAACCAAATAATAAATAAGCAAATTTACATTTTTATTTTCTTTAATTTTTAGTAACATTAAAATACAAAATTAATCAAGGAGATTTTGCGTGGCCTTACGTGTTAGACGTTTAAATGGTGTTTTTGAGGTTTAGCATAGATTGTTGGGATGGTTTTGTATTTGTCTTTGTTTTGGAATCTTTGCAAGATTTCAATATTGCTGTTTGCTGCTGTGCCCCACAGTTCAATAACGTAAGTCCACACAGGTTTTAAAATGGCTTAATAAATTATGAGTTTGTTGTGCAGAGTGAGTTGAAAGCTTTGGGATATTAGCCAGTAAAGTTTGTGCGTCTGGACACCTAACGCTTCGCGTTTGATGAATGTATGTTTTCTCCAAGCGAGGCGACGATCGAGAATAATACCCAAGTACTTTCCATCATCTGCTTGTGGAATTTGTTTCCCATTGATTGTAGTTGAAGGGCATGTATCTCTTCTTGTGGCGAAAGTAACTTGAGTTGACTTCGCTTCATTGGCATTTATTCGTCAACATTTCAGCCATTCTGAAATATTATTAATACTTCTCTGAAGTATATTGGAAGCTGCTACGGGGCTTTCATTAACTGCCAAAGCAGCAGTGTCATCGGCGAAAGTTCCAATCACGACTCTTTCAATTAAAGGAAAGTCTGATGTAATTAGAAGGTAGAAGTTACACTTCCTTGTGGTACGCCAGCTTGAATATTGTAAAGGTCGCTGACCTCTTTGCCGTGTTTTGCGAAGAAATTTCGATCGGTTAGGTACTCGTTAATATACAAATAAAAGTTTATTGGGAGCATTTTCTTAATTCTGTATAGAAGGCCTTCGTGTCATAATCAATCGAAAGCTTGGGAGATGTCGAGAAACGGTGATGTGCAATATTTCTTATTTTCTAGAGCGTAGTGTATTCGTTCTACTGTTCTGTGAGTCTGCTCTATCGTTGCGTGACCTTCTCTGAAACCGAATTGGTGTTCAGGATAAAGGTGTCGAATTTTGATAATTGGGGATAATCTTTTTAGGAAGAGGCTCTCTAAACATTTTCAAGCTACTGGCAGTAAGCTAATTAGCCGGTGAGACTTTGCATCGCTTACGCTTTTACCAGGTTTCGGTATCATACTTGTTTGTGCAACCTTCCATTGCTGTGGGATGGTATTTCTGTATAATACAGGATTGTAAAGGTGTGTTGGAAACGTTCTCCTTTCTCTCATAATTCGTTGAAAATTTATTAAATTAAATTTAATACTTCTCTGAAGTAGATTGGAAGCTGCTACGGGGCTAAATCATACCCTGGAGCTTTACCTCTGATATACGGAATTTTTTGATTGGTAACTCTAGCTGATGAATAAGCTAGAGATTCATTCACTTCCTTCAGTCAACTGGGAGAGTGTGAGTCGTTGTATAGATTTGATTGAAATAGTGCTCTGAGATGTAGTGCAAATAGGCTAGCATTTTCGGCACTTGTTTTTGTTTCGTGGTTTCGTTTTAGAGTATTTTTAGTTCCAAACGTCAAAGTCATTAATATTCAAACTGCGTTTGTATTTTCAATCCTTAGACATTTAATTGAAAGACTAGATCATCACATTTTTTAAAAAGGCAGGTAGAAAAATTAAAAATTTCTGTCAATAATCCAGTGTGCGTTGTGACTTTACCGGATTCATAAATTTCGAGTTCTCCTGTCGGTCGGAACATGTGGTGTTATAATCTGTGTAACGCCTATCTTTGCGGCATGGTTTTTCTTGCGGTACATTTCGACTGCACAAAGTTTTGTGTCATGTTCCGGCAACTCAGGAATAATCGATTAAATTTCGGATGCCAAAACGTTTATCTTATGTGTGAAATATATTCCTTTTACTTCTTCGTGGCTCATTTTGGTAAAGATTCGTCGGAGCATAGTAAACGATCATCGGGGCTGAATCAACAATTGGTAGTGTCGTAATGAAAGAGTAAGTTATCCCAAGTGTGCATTGTTTACCCTAAATTCTGAACCTTATACAGCTGTAGGTAATGATATAATGTCTTCGTCACCACCAGAATTTTCGGCTTGAATTTCCTTTTTGCTCTTCGTAACATTTGTTCATCAATTCACCGATTTTCAATTATTTTTGGCGTAACTGTTCTTTCTCTTTCTTATTTTCAAACTTTCCTCACAAACATCAGTAATACCATGTTCCCTTTGAGCCCAGTTACGCAGTTTCGGTCATTGGGTTGTTTTCGGTAGAAGCTGCGTTGAATTCATTCACTGAAATGATTGTGTTGATATTTCGCTGTGAATAGCATAAGAAAAAGCATTTGATTTTACATTCCTTCTTTGTTTTTTTAAATAAAATTTAATTCAAATTTGATTGTTTGATTGATTTTTAATATCACACCTATATTAATTATTTATATATTTACCATCTTCCAACCTTTGCTCTGAACCCAACCGTCGTTAGCGTCATCCATTGTTTCTGAAATTCAATAAGTTAGCAATAATTATTAACATTAACATTTGTGGTCGCTGTGGCGTAGTGGTAATGGGTTGGTCTGCTACGCAGAGTGTCCGGGGTTCGAATCTCGGCACAGTCAAATTCCAAAAGTAGAAAAAAAATTAATTTTCTACACGGCACCTCCTCTTGGCAGGCAATGGCAAGCCTACAAAAGTAAAAATTACTATGAAAAGCAATTCGCTTTTCGGATTCGGCATTAAACTGTAGGTCCCTTCCATTCATGTACAAATATAACACGCAGAACATGAATGGATGTGAAAAAGCTAAGTAATTTACTTAATTGGAACGAACTATACCTGCACCTAAACATACAAACGGCAATTCTTAAATTTCACACAAAAATATACATTTATATACATATCTCTTTATCGGTGTCCTGTGATTGCATTCCCTGCCTCTTGCCTTGTTTTAATTTTGATAAGGCTTATAAATGTTGGGAAATTTTAGTATAGCTTTTTGTAATATTCTCTGCGAATTAGATCAAATTTATTTTCTGTATATGCATTTATAAACCTTTAATAATTTAGAACCCCTTTCGGATTCGATCGCGATTCGACTTCAATGTTCACAATTCGGATTGGTTGTGCCACTCAAGTCACACAACATCCGAAAGTCTGTATGTCGGTATATTTGACGAGTCACATTCCGACGACATTCTTGAGCAAAACGAATTGCTTAATGACTGCCCATACTGTTTGCGTCGAAATCGCTCTACGGGCGATCTCATGGCGGTCCTCACGGAGCACTGGTACCATAGTGTCCATGGATTCGGTGAGAGCAAGGCGGTTGCTCCGGATATTTCAAAGGCGTTTGACAGAGTGTGGCATAAAGCACTGGTGTCAAAACTGATTGCTTGTGCGGTCGCGAGTAACTTCACACCATGGATCACGAACTCTAAGGGACTAAGAACTTTCTAGGACGGCAATGTTTTGGAAGATTTTGCCATTAATGCTGGAGTGACGCAGAGTTCGGTCCTGTCCCCTACCCTTTTCCTTATCTTTATTAATGACCTTCTGTCATCTCCCTAACTTTTTGGAGACTGAGGGGAAAAAGGCATGTTATCAATAACTCACTCAATAAAGATCTCCAGTCAATCTCCGAGTGGGGTTTCACGAATAGAGTTCAATGCGCGTAAGACCCATTGTTGTCTGTTATCTCACAAACGAGTAACCCAGCTCACCGTTAACCCCCCAGATATGGGTAGGGTAAGTATTGCGGAGACAGCGGCTCTTGATGTTCTGGGCATGTCCATCCAATGTTCGTTGCAATAAACACATTTTTGACGTGTGTTGCGGCTTTCTTAGGCGGTGTAAAAAATATTTCACTTCAGCAGATCTCCGCATGATCTACACCACCTATATACGCCCTGAACTGGAGTTTAATTCGCACCTAATGGCTGTATCCAATATCGAACTATAAAGCTAATGAAAGACAGTAGAGTTCCCAGCTCCATTGAAACGTGGCTTGCGTCTCTCTATTTTATCGTTACTTTCACGGTAGATGTTTTGCTGTGGAGCGCAAGCTGATGTCGCCAGTTCGTGTTTTCATCAGAACTACACGATCGGCAAGCCGAACTCGCGCATTCCACGTCAACACGATGTTTCACCGCACTACGCATTATAGAGAATATTCTTTTATCTGTCGTACCGCGCGTATTTGGAATAAGCTCCCTACAAACATTTTTCCCGATTAATATGACCCTTTCTTTATTTTTTTATTGATACATTCAACACACAGGGGATACCCCTATGAATGCAGGAAGATTGATAGGTGATAGGAAGAATGAGAGAGGGAATGCAATAACAGGACACCAATAAAGAGAAATAAAAAACACACAACGTGAGTGTATGCGAAAAGCTCAGGATAGGGCTGTTCTGACATTACAAGAAATTAGCACCAACAAATTAATAAATATTTGGTAATTGTAGCTAAAAATAATTTTTTAATAAGTCCGATTTCTAGAAAATATCATTTCTGCTATTTTGGTAGGTTTTCCGAAATAATAAACAATAATAATAAAACAATAACAAAAAATGGTTAGTTATAATGTTCTCCAACTTCAATTTAAATAGTAAAATGCACAGCAAAAAAGCATAAGTTGTTGACGCTATACGTCAAATCCGCTTTTACTTTTTTTACCCATTATTATTCCGTTTTTTACTGCATTTTCACAATTACATAAGAATAGCAACACTGGATTCGCCAAAAAAAAATATCGAACTCAGTCCGATCATCCCGAATAAAGATTTTCATTTGTTCAGCGTAAGTAACCATTTACACCGCCTGCACATTTCAAAAAGCGATAAGTGTATGCATGTGTTTAACGTAATTTAAAAAAAAAAAGTGAAAAAGAAAGTGTTTTTTGTTGTTGGTTTTTCGTTAAGTGAAAAAAGAAAAATTATTAAACCGCTTGAGAAAAATTCAATTCAGGAGCTGTTACTTGCACAAGCCTTTTGAAAAACTAATGGTAATTATACATATTATTGTAATAGTATTTGCTTTGCTTTATGGGCTACTCAAGTTCGGTCGAAAGTAAATTTTTGTTAATAATTTTTGGCACGTTGGTTTCTGTTAAAAGAATACAAATTGTTAAATTTTAAAATATGTAATATATGATCATAATTTCTTCAAATGTTTAAGGTTCGCTTTTAATATCAGCAATAACCGTTTCCAGAAGGGTGTGCGCTTGTTTTTCTGTCTACCTGTGGTTTGACTTTAAACAACATCGTTTTGCTTCAATTATTTCTAAGAAAAAATCACTCAAAAATAAAATAAAATAATAATTATTCATTAAAATTTCCTTACCAGTTATGGTTTTTCGCTTTGTTTATTTGTGTGAACAGAGGTTGACATAGTTGTGAAATTTCTGGGGAAAACCCATTCATGAAAATTTACAGATAATGCTTCATGATTTACCAAATACTTTAGAAATTTGTAAGATTTTTTACCCTGATTATTTCTTAAAATTCTAGGTCTAATGGCAAATTTTTTAAACATTCAATTAAAAAATTGTATGAAAACATGGTAACTATGGCTGGTACAGAGCTGCACAAAATTTACACCTCAAAAATGAAGAGTATAAGGCTTAAACAATTTAGAAGTAAATTTGTTTTGCATTTACGTGAGATTAAATTTAAGTCATATACGTCACTTACTTCGCATTTACGACTTTAATTGAATCCCCATAATGGTCAACGCTAAACCAAACAAAAGATATTTTTTAATTTATTTTTAAATCAAAATAACAATTTATTTATGTATGTATGTTTGTTTAATTTTGTAATATAGGGATTTAATTTTTTGTTTGTATCGGAGGAGCAATTTTATCAAAAATTTGTTTTTAATACGTCCGATATAAAGAAGTGTATCGATATTTTCTCCAAGATACTCGTTATCGATATCATAAGCTCGATAGGCCGGTATGGCTGATTTCACACTGGCAATTGTTTGGCCATGCAGACAAAAATGTTGCTGTTTATCATGTAAAACGAAAAAACGTAGGAGGGAGATGGAGAGAGTAATTTTAGTCACTCGCGAAAGACTTGCAAACGTTCAAGATACGAGCCAATAACATTGGCAATAGTTGTCACCGGGGCTAATGTATTCTATTGTCTTGAATGAACAAATCTTACGCGTGTACTAAAATCATTTTCTCCGCAAACAATAACAGTTCTGCTCCTCAGCGACAAGTGTTGCCTGTGTGTTACTCGTCATACCGAATAATACTTGAGCAAGAAATTTGGAATTGTTTGATTTGTGCAGCAGAGAAACCCGGTTAAAGTTGTTTTGAGCATTTTAATTAAATTAAGTAGTAAGTGTCCCGTGGAAGTAAGTAATGAAGGAAATGGCTTCTGCGTGGATATTAGTGAGTTGGTTGTACAAAGACGCAACAATTGACAAGCGAATACAAATCAAATGTAAGTAATTAATACTTGAGAAATTAAAAGGCAGCACCCATTGTATTTATTTGGTTAGATCCGTCGGTGAATGTAAAGTCAATTTGTTGCTCTTGCTTGTGTTTTTTGTCTTAGTATATAAGAAATTTGGGCTCCGAACGATGTTTCAAGAAGTCTTGCATTCGATGTAGCAATGTTGAGGTCAGGATTCTTAAATTTGTTTATTTAATTTTTACAATGAAATTAGACATATTTCGCTCAAATGTGTCAAACTATTGTAATTAAATATACTTACTTAGCTGGCACTACAACCGATGATCCGCCTCTATAAAGCTTGTACGCGCTGGCGCCAGTTGATAGGGCTAAGTGCAGTCAGGTTGCCCTGTACCTGCTCTTTTCAACGGATATTAAGATGTCCTCTTTTACGTGTTCCTCTACAGTTGCTCGAATAAAACACCCTTAAAACTATGTTTTTTTTTGTGAAAGAGCAGAATTGTTATATTAAAAAGTAATTTATTATATTAATTATAACTTATTGTCAATTAGCAATTTTTTTGTTAGAAGTAGCCATTTCTCGAAATGTTTAGCCATAAAATTTGTTAAAATACTACCAGGAATTTTATCCATTTTCCATTTAATACGGATATCATGGTTCGCGAATCGCCAGAAGCTACAAATTCGTCTAAAAATTTTATATCACCGTTAGCAATTCGCCACAGCTGTCAAAAAAATATGGTGTCACGATGGTTGTATCATATATCAATTATTTTCCAAAAATTATAAAAGAACAAATAAATCAAATTACGGAAATGAAGAATAAAAAGTTAGAATTAAATCCACGCAACCTATAAATCTAGGCAATTAAGATATTGGGAAAAGGAAATTTCTTAGCTGTTGTATTTCTCTTTCTGTCGTCTCAGTTTTAATCCATTCCCAAAGATGTTTCAAAATTACTGTCTTTTATATAAAATTAGATTTATGAAACTTCAAGATTTTGTATTATAAAGGAAGCAAAATATGAACTTTTAGTTGCATTCAAAAAATAACTTTTAGCTCTCTGTACTGTATCAATAATTATACATACTGTACGCTACATATAATGACCGCACAAAAACGTAATTACTGTACATGTAACATCACTATTCACACCCCACCAATTACTGTCTCAGACCTATATTTTATTTAAAACTCTTGAGAAAATAGCTTGTGCGAAGCCTAACTCGAAATCATTAATGCAATTAAAAAGAGCCTTTTATTTTTCCCAAAAAAAGTAAAACATATCCTTTTTAGAAAATGGTTGCTGCGTGGACATCAGCGAATTGGTTGCACAAAGACGCAACGATTGATAAGCGAATGGTTTGCAAGTTCAAGAGAATTTGAACTGTCTCTGATGTTCCAGATTATTTTACCATATCAATATTATGGTCGTCCACATATTGTATAATTTTTTAAATTATTCACTATTTGTCACAAATTTAAAATTTAAACAAACGGAATTAAGATTTTGGAATTTGTAAGATATTCTTTTTTGTGAACGAACACATTGGCCAACCATAATTCCGTATAGTCAGCGTTTCATAAAGGCATGCAATTCGCGTAACATGATGGACCTAATAAATTTGTACATTAATTTTTATATGTAAGGATTTTTTAAACTATTCCTAAAAACAAGAAATAATATTTTATTACTAAACGATATTTGTTTACTCTTTGAAAGTTCTTAGAAAACTTAGCTGCACACGATTTAAAATGCATTCACACAATTTAAAATGCATGAACAAGCATAAAATATATATTGGTCAAATATTCACCCAACGTTACACGCGACATATGGTAGTTGTCGTCGAGCCCCTGACATGTTCACTCGTACATATCTATTAAGTCATCGATAGTTTTTCAGCTCTAGTGAAAAAAATATGGCTGATTCAAGGAGTGTAGCAGAGAAAAATGGTCATAATTCTGTTCAATTTAATCAAATATAGTTTTTCAGAAGTGTTTCATTTGTTTTTCTAATAAAAACAATAATGTTTAATTTAAAAAAAAAATCGTGAAGTTTAGTTGTGCAATTATATTAAGCTTTACATGTCTGGTATGAATTAGAAAAAATAACGCACAAAGACGCAACGATTGGTAAGCGAATCAATGTAAAAACCTAAAAAATTAAAAGACAGTGTTTGTTTTAAAACTTTTGGTAGATCATCAGTGAATATAATATCTATTTGTTCTTTTTGCTTGCATGTTTTGACTCCTGCCTTACTACGAAATTTTAGTCCCAAACGGTGTTGCACGGAAAATTGCATTTAAATTATATTTTTATAAATGGGACATGAGAAAGAATTTAAGAATTCAATATTCGTGTTATATACATGTAGTTATCATTATTTTTGTATATAAACTACAAAATTTCACCTGAATTCAGATTTGTACAATTTGATCCATCTTTTCTAAATTTCACTGCATTCTAAAACATGTAATTTCCTATTCTGCTGTAATAAATATTATCCAAAAAGAATTAGTTCCATAAAGACACAACGATTTATAAGTGAATACCGATCAAATGTAAGTAATTAATGCCAAATAAATTAAAAGCCATTGCCCGTTTTATTTTTGTGTTAGATCATCAGTGAATATTTTCTTGTATTTTTTTTTTGATTTTTTAAAAGATTTAGAAATTTAGTTTCGTGTTTTATGTATGCAGCTATTATTGTTTATGAAGTCATATAATAAATATTTTTCTAAAGGATGTCATAGAAATAAAATTTTAATGGTTAACAATAGTTCAAACATTCAAGTTTTACTATTTGATGACATCTTTGAAGAGTATCACATTTTAATCGTATTTCTTAATTGCAGAGCTCTGGAACTTTTCGATGATGCTTACTTGAAGGAGCACAAAATACTTCCACTTATTCATACGCAAACACGCGTCGCATGAAAAAAAAGGTAAGCATTAAAAAAAATTAATGCTCTATTTAGTTATATAATTTCCCGATATTTTTGCTGGCAGATTGGTTAGATTTTAACTGATCTCATAACAGATAATATCACAGGAGTTGTTAAAAACAATAAGTAGTAGTCACGTAATATGTAATTTCTTTGCGTTTTAGATTAGTTATGCTTAGGAACAATTTTGAGATGGAAGAAAAATAAAAAGAGTAAAGGGGAAAGATTTTAGAAAAGTAAATTGAAGGAATAATTTTTTTCCGTCGAGCCGCGATTGTTAAATTAACTGGGCTTTTAATGCAACCTGACTGAGATTTTCTTTAGCATACTTTTCGTCCATGTTGGGGAATTTGAATTTAAAAGTGTTTGCAAATTATATTAGGGAATAAATAATCATGTTAAACAGTTAAATAAAACCAACATTTTTCCCGCGTAATATTTCACTAAATTTAAATCCAAATAAGCAGACTTTTTGTTATGTCTTTCTGGATTTTGTATATCTAATTTTGTCTTACATATACAGCGGGAGCGGAATTTGTTATTAAAATGTTATTGTTTTTTTTTGTCTTTACAATTTTTTTGATTTTGCCTGTGCCGAAATTCGAACCCAGGACACTCTGCGTAACAGTCCAACGTACTACCACTACGCCACAGCAACTATTTGTTGTTGCGGGATTTTTTCTTGTCTGGATTCTGTCTTTCTGGGTTTTATATATCTTTTTTTGTTTAATACCCTTTGAGGTAGTTCCTACAATTTCGACTTACAAAATCCTGACAAAAGATAATCCAAACATTTTCTTAATATTCGGACATACAAAAATCAAGACAAGACAAAAAAAAAATCGCTCGATCCTTTCAAATTATTTAATTTTTTCGAGTATTTAGTCTGTGTGGTTTTTTCTTAGCTATTTTTGTCTACCACACACAGCGGAAGCACTTCATAATACCGACTTACGAAATCTCGACAGAAGATAATCCAAACATTTTCATAATATTCGGACATACAAAAATCTAGACAATACAAAACATCGCTCGGTTTTTTAAAATTATTTAATTTTTTCCGGGATTTATTCTGTCTGTATTTTTTTTTTTGGAAATTACATTAAAACTCGGACAAACCACAATCTAGACAAAAAAGGGTTCGATTTTTATTAATTATTTTATTTTTGGGCGAGATTTGTTATTTAGTTTTTTCTCTGTTTTTTGTTTTATCTTACCTTGACCCAAGACCCAATTTCTTGTCGGAGTTTTCTTGTCAGAGACTTCCTCGAAGTCGGGCAAACCAAAATCTAGACAATGTAAAATTCACCCAAGGAGAACAAATCACTAGATTTTTTTTAAAGATTCAATTTTTTCTGATATTTTGCTTTCTGAATTTAATATATATTTTATATATAAAGGGTGATTAAGAGCTTGGTTTTTGATAATTCAAAAAACACAGACATTTTAAAAAAATTAATAAAATTTTTCTTTTGATCAACAAATCAATTCCTTCCATTTAAATTTTAAAAATAATTATACTTAAATGTTGCCCGCGGCTACGCTTCAAGTGGTGCATTCTGAAGGTCCAATTTTTGGCACACTTTTTCACACATTTCGGCCGGAATCTCAACAATGACGCGTTCAACGTTGGCTTCCAAAGCAGCAATCATGTTTGGCTTATCCCTATAGACAAGAGACTTAACATATCCTCACAAAGATAAGACAACGGGGTCAAATCAAACGATCGTGGTAGCCAATGGACTGCACCAAAACTTGAGAAATATCGGTTTTGTCTTTTAAGTTATTCCGGAGATATGCGCAAAAAGCATTTGTCGATTGACAAAATCACCTATATTATCGATTTCCAAAAGTTTCGTCTTAATCGGGATGGTAGTCTTTTTGCCAAGCAAGGTGTACATAAGTTTAAATAATCATTTTTATATATACACATACAACATACAGATTTTTCAAATTAATTATCCCAAAAAAGGAAAGAGAGTTATTTATTACCAAACGATTTGGTTTGTTTTTTTTTTTTAATTTGGAAAATTATTCTAGGAATGTTTGGCAAGAAGTGTATTCTGTTCATCTTTTTGTGAAAAGAGGCTTCCATGAATCAAATTCTGAGAAAACTTCGCTGCACACGATACAGAATGCATGCACAGTCATAAAAATATTCAACTCGAAACCAACGGCATGTGCAATTATTCAAATACCATAAGACTACACACGACACAAGATTTAAAATGGGCATATGTTAGTTACCGAGCCCGGCGTGACAACATGTTAGCTCGACTAAATGCCTGTATAGTTACTATCGTAGTCATCGATAGTTTTGCAGCTCTAGTGAAAACAATATTTTTTTCTTTTAATGGCACAACGGCCACTCATCTCGCGTGTTATATTTTTACTTGAATGGAAGCGAAAAGCTTTTCATAGACAAATTTTACCCTTGTAGGTTTGCCATTGCCTACCAAGAGGAGGTGTTTAGTTGATTCAAATAGTGTAGCAGAGAAAAAGGTTAAAGTGTGGTTGCGCAATTTACTTAAACTTTATTTTAATGTGTCTTGTGTAAATGACTAAAGAAGAAAATGGCTTTTTGTGTGGATATTAGCGAATTAGTTCCATAAAGACACAACGATTGATAAGTGAATACATATCAAATGTAAGTAATTAATGCCAAATAAATTAAAAGCCATTGCCCGTTTTATTTTCGTTGTTAGATCATCAGTGAATATTCTCTTGTATTTTTTTTTTTGAAATTTTTAAAAAATTTTTAAATTTATATTCGTGTTTTATGTATGCAGCTATTATTGTTTATGAAGTCATATGATAAATATTTTTCTAAAGGATGCCATAGAAATAAAATTTTAATGGTTAACAATAGTTCAAACATTCAAGTTTTACTATTTGATAACATCTTTGAAGAGTATCACATTTTAATCGTATTTCATAATTGCAGACCTCTGGAACTTTTCGATGATGCTTAGTTGAAGGAGCGCAAAATACTTCCACTTATTCATACGCAAACACGCATCGCGTGAAAAAAAAGGTAAGCATTAAATAAAATTAATGCTCTATTTAGTTATATAATTTCCCGATATTTTTGCTGGCAGATTGGTTAGATTTTAACTGATCTCATAACAGATGATATCACAGGAGTTGTTAAAAACAATAAGTTGTAGTCACGTAATATGTAATTTCTTTGCGTTTTAGATTAGTTATGCTTAGGAACAATTTTGAGATGGAAGAAAAATAAAGAGAGTAAAGGGGAAAGATTTAAGAAAAGTAAATTGAAAGAAAAATTTTTTTCCGCCAAGCTTGCTTTTAATGCAACCTGACTGAGATTTTCTTTAGCATACTTTTCGTCCATGTTCGGGAATTTGAATTTAGAAGTATCTGCAAATTATATTAGGGAATAAATAATCATGTTAAACAGTTAAATAAAACCAACATTCTTCCCGCGCAATATTTCACTAAATTTAAATCCAAATAAGCAGACTTTTTGTTCTGTCTTCCTGGATTTGGTATATCTAATTTTGTCTTACACATACAGCGGGCGCGAGATTTGTTATTAAAATGTTTATTTTTTTTTTGTCTTTACAATTTTTTTGATTGTGCCTGTGCCGAGATTCGAACCCAGGACACTCTGCGTAACAGTCCAACGTACTATCACTACGCCAAAGCAACTATTTGTTGTTGCGGGATTTTGTCTTGTCTGGATTTTATATATTGTTTAATGAAGAAATGAATTATTTAAAGGAAATATTGAAAATTAAACACTGAGAATTCGTATTTAATATTTAACAACATTTACAAATTTATTGGAATGAAAATTAGAATTTTTAGAATTACAATAAATATATTGAAGAGCCAAACCGATCGGTGTGAAAGTGGTCTAGAGAAGAACTAAGAGAAAGCAATAGCAAGAAATGAAATAGAACGAAAAGAGAGGATAGAGAAAATTAATAGGAAAGAAAATGTGCATTAGAGTGGCTTAAACATCCCGGCCCCCTTGCACGAGTGCAAAATTAAATGTCTCCTTCAGACGCTGCAGGGTCCTTATACCGTCAACGAACAACTCCTTGACCGTGTGTCCTCGGAAGTGGGAAGTCTCGAGACTGCGGATGGTACGGATGGCGGCATTAGCAGGATGTGCCGGAATGATGGCATTGGCTGGTCTTCGACCGGGAACTACGATCACCACTGCGGAGTGAGTCATGTTGAGCTGTGTTGCACAACCTTCGTCTGCGGACTGGAACTGTGGAGTGCTGGAAAGATGCCCAGATTAGTAGGGGAAACAATCAATGGTAAATTACAGCGCTCAAGTGGGAAAGCAGCCATAATTTGGGTACGCCTTGTCTGCTTGTAGGTAGTACAAGCTTTGCAGTGGAAAATGCACATTTTTATTTTTAGTATTAGGCGAGGAATGAAATATTCCTGCCGCACCATGCGAAGCATGGGACTGACTTCGGCATGGAGGAGCATATTATATAGAAATTCCAAATATAAAATACAATAGCGAGAATTCTCGGGAATGATGATAGGATGTCGTTCGTTGTAGCTAAGAGCGGCATGAGCGAGACGACCATTTACTCTGAGAATATTCTCTTTGTCTAGAAAAGGATTTAACACGAGAAGAGTGCTTTTCTTTCCTATTGGTTTTGCATCGAGTAATGATGCCTTTTCTCGTAGATAATTTCGATAATTTGTTCCAGGGAGGGAGGAACAAAGGGCCACAAAGTCGTGTCTTGATAACTTGAATTTCGGTATGAGGGATAGAGCTTGAAGTGTGAAACTGCTGAGAAGAGTGTTAACTTCGAAAGGCTTATTGGTTGCAGGAGGGCAAATTTTAATATTAATTCCTTTAAAAGAATAAAATATTCTTGATTTCGAAGGAAGTTAATATTTTGTTTTTGAATCTTATTTATTCACGATATTCTACTTGGAATATTATTTTTAGCTTAAGTTCCTATTAGAGAATTACCACGGGTGGGGTTCAAGAATAAGACGAGTTAAGTTTTGTGAGTTTCAATAATGACTGGTTCTTTATTTAATTTGTTCTTATATTTATACTAGATAAGTTTGTTTACATTTCTTTATGTTTACAGATAAGGTTGTAATAAAGATGACGTAATGTTTACTCGAACGGCATTCTTTTCTTTGTGTTTGGGTTCATAACTATAATGACTGGTTCTTTATTTAATTTGTTCTTATATTTATACTAGATAAGTTTGTTTACATTTCTTTATGTTTACAGATAAGGTTGTAATAAAGATGACGTAATGTTTACTCGAACGGCATTCTTTTCTTTGTGTTTGGGTTCATAACTCCACCCGACGAAGATGAAATTCCGGCTTCTGTAGGGAGTAAAGGAATTTCTACCATAATTTTGGTATTTTTAGGTTTGTTTTTAACATAAATGTGTAAAATTATTAAAATTATGATAAGTATAATTATAAAGGTTGTGATAGAGTAAGTAATTTTTTAATGATATTCTAATTCTGATATAAGCTTGGTGTTTACAATGTTTTTGTAGCTTAAGGTTTCTAAGTTTATAGGTAATGTATTAATTTCTGTGATATTTTTTATAGAGTTTGGTACAATTATTGTATCTTTGTATTCTTTCTTGTTATACCATTTGTCTAAATAAATTTGACAATTTTCGATAGTTAATAAAGAATTTCCTTTAAGAGTTAAAGGGTATTCATTGCAAGTTTGATTGACTTTTTGGTTTGTATTTAAGGTAAGTATAATATTTGTTCCAATTTCTATAATTTCTTGTTTATCGTTAGTTTCAAAATTACATTTCATTTGATTTTGGGTAAAGAGGTGTTCTAAACATCCCTCTGTTACTTTTTGTAATGTTTTTACATAGTTTGTATCGTAATATATAGTATTGTTTTTGATTAAATATTTCTTAGTTTCTAATATTAATTGTTTCTTATTTTTATTTGGGATAGGTTGTATATATAATTGTTTATATCTATCCTGGGTTAGGTTAGGTATTTTTATTATGAATATGATATCTGATTTGTATGTTGCTAAGTCCATTTCTATGTTTTCTAGTTTTGTTATAGTTATGTCGTATGTTTCTAGTTCTTCTGTGGTAAGTATGTCTCTGCTAAGAGTTCTAAGTTTTGAATTTAATATGAGTTCTCGTACTTGTTCTATTATCTTTTCAATGTGGTCTAATTCGTAATTTAATTGTAGTATTTTCATCGTTCTTTCATGTTTGTCTGTTAATTTGTTGACTTGATCTACTATGTTTGTTTGTTTGTTACTGTCAATTTTTGTGCGTATATTCCTTTAATAGTGAGGATGAGGAGGAGTATCGTCTTCCACAAACCTGAAATATCGTTTTTGTTTAATAAACTGGTCTTTGTGATACAAGTTTTTCCTAAGTGGGTTTTTTATCTTCTGTTCGTTTATTTGTATAGGATTTCTTATTTCTTTCGTTTTTTGTTCAAGTTTATTTTTGTCGTTTTCTTTCGTGAAATGAATGTCTACTGGTTCGTCTTTTCTGTCTTTATTTCTATATTGTCTGACTTTGTCTTTTGTGTCGTTTATGTTCTTTATAATATTGTTTTGATCAATTTTGTTATAAAAATGTAATTCAATTGGTTTATGTTTGGTAGTACCGTGTGTTGTGTTGTTATAAGCGTTTACTGCTTGTAGTGCTAAATTAAAGTTATATGGTATATCTTTCATTTTTTCTCTGATTTTAAAGAGTCTTATGTTTTCATTCAATGTATTATGGAATCTTTCAATGTCTGAATTTCCTGTGTGTCTGTGTGCTGTTGTAAAATGGTAAGTAATGTTCTGTTTTTCTAGAAAGTCTTTAAAAGTTTCATTTTTGAAGCTAGTGTCATTGTCCATTATTAAGTGTTCTGGTTTTCTCATGATCAAAAAGAGTTCTGTATATGCTGCAATGAGCGATAATGACGTTCTGTCTGGGATTTCTTTTATGAATGCGTATTTAGTGAATTTATCAATTATTGTCGCATATATTGTCTGTTGGTTCATGTACCAAATGTCTATGTGGTAGATTTGATAAGGTTTAGTTGCTGTTTCTGTTTTTTCAAAGGGTAACTTTATTGGTCTGCGTTCGTATTTATATTTGCATATGGTGCAATTATTTATTAGTTTTGTAATTTCTGTCTTTAGATTGGGGTAATATATTTCTTTCTTTAAATCCGAATAAGTTTTCTCTATTCCTGGGTGATTATTATCGATTCTATGATGTAATGAAATTTTGTCTAACATAGTGTTATAATCTACGTCTTGTGCCTGATTTGTCGTTATCATTAATTTAGAGGTTTTTATGTTATTTACGTTTTCCTGTCTTTCTTTCCATTTTTTCTGTAACTTGTCTATATTTTCGAAATTTGAATGTCTAATCACTGTTAAATTATTAAGATTTGCTTCATTTAGTACTTGCTCTACTATTTGATCGTCAAATTGTTGATAATTTATAATGGTTAGATTATTTCCGAATTTCTTTTCCTTAATAGTCTCGTTGGTGTCATTTTGTTTCAATTCTATTTGATTCTTAAATGATTGTAAAGGTTTATCCGTTATAGGTATCCTGTTTTGTTCATCTTCCTCAGCTGAATGTATTGTCTGATTGTCGTCTAATAATTGTTGTATGATTTCTAAGTTTTCTTCTGTGTTTAGTTTGTCTGAAGTAACTGTAATTGTTTCTACTGTCTTGTTTTCTTCGTATTCTTTAATACTTTGCGTTATTTTATCTAATTCTAATTGTTTTAGAGCTTGTTTACTAGTTGAGGGTTTTTCTCTTTCTTCTTGATATTCTTTTTTAGTTTGATCCTGCCTTTCTAATTTTTCTTTTTCTAAGTTTAATTGTTGTATTAATTCTTCTGTTATATTTTTGCTTATCCATTCCTCTGTTAACGAGGTTCTATAAAGTAAAGGTTCTTTTTTTTTTCTATTAAAGTTTGAAGGTGTTTCCATATTTGGATGTTCCTCTTCTATGTGTAATGTTATTTCTTCTTTTGTCGTAAATGTTTCTCCGCAATATTTGCAATTTTTTAGTGCGTTCGTAATGTTGCATTCTTTTATCCTAGATAAAGCATCTGCTACTTTATTTTCTTTTCCCTCCACATGGTTTATATCAAATTCATATTCGTTGAGTTTGATCTTCCATCTGATTAATTTCTGATTTGGTTCCTTTAATTTGGATAGCCAAATTAGTGGTTTATGATCTGTCAAGAGTTTAAACTTTCTTCCGTACAAATAGTGTCTGTATTGTCCTACTGCCCATACTATGGCTAATAGTTCCTTTTCGATTGTCGAGTAATTAATTTCGTGTTTGTTTAAAGTTCTTGATGCGAAAGCTATTGGTCCTTTAGTTTGTGAAAGTACTGCTCCTAGTGCGTGATTACTAGCGTCTGTAGTTAAGGTGAATTCTTCTTCAAAATTTGGATATTGTAGTACTGTTTCTGACATGAGTATTGTTTTCAATTTGTTGAATGAGTCTACGTATTTTCTGTCGTTTAAATTAATTTCCGTTCCTTTTTTAAGATAATGCGTCATTGGTTTTGCTATTTTCGCATAGTCCGGTATAAATTTCCTATAGTAACCTGATAGTCCTAGAAATGCTTGTATTTCTTTAACTGTTTTGGGAATTGTGAATTGATTTAATCCTTGAACTTTGTTTGGATTGGGTTTAATTCCGTCCTTTGTTACAATATGTCCTAGAAATTCTGTTTCCTTTTTTAAGAAGTCGCTTTTATTTAGGCTAACTTTTAAGTTAGATTTTCTTAAGGTTGCGAATATTTTATTTAAACTGTCAATGTGTTCTTGGAGTGATGTCGAGAAAATTAGTATATCGTCCATATAAACTACGCATGTTTTGTTGATATATTCTCTGAGTACGTTATTCATCATTCGCTGAAAGGTTGCTGGTGCATTTTTTAGTCCGAATGGCATTCTTACGAATTCGAAATGTCCTTCGTTTATTGTGAAAGCTGTCTTTTCTCGGTCTTTAGGGTCAACTTCAATTTGGTAAAAACCTTTAGTTAAATCTAAGGTTGAAAAGTAATTTGCTCTTCCTAGTTTGTCTAGTACGTCGTCAATTCGTGGTATTGGGTATTTGTCTTCTCTTGTATTCATATTTAATTTTCTATAGTCTACTACTATTCTAAGTGAGGTTTTTCCTTCTTTATCTGCTTTCTTTGGTACTGGCCAAATAGGTGCATTGTATGGTGAACTGGAGTGTTGAATGATTCCTTGTTCTAATAATTCTTTCATTTGTTTACTTATTTCCTCTTCGTATATTGAAGGGTATCTATATTTTCTTGTATAAACAGGTCCATTATTTCCTGTGTCTATATTATGTTTTACTTCATTTGTAAAAGTTAGATCATCACCTTTGTGATAGAATATATCGTCATTTTGTACGATTACGTTTTTTATAGCTTGTTTTTCTTCTGAATTTAAATGTTCTAATCTTAATATACCTGGTCCTACTAATTCTTCCATTGAAAATATCTGAGGTAAGTATTGTGTATTATCTTTTATTTCTTCTGAATCTCCTTCATAATATAATTTGTATTTTGTTTGATTTATACTTATTTCATTAGTTTCGTAATCTATTTTACTTTTGTTTTGTTTAAGGGTAGTGTGTCCTAATATTCCGTTAAAGAATTTGTGGAATTTATAAAGTCCAAATGTAGTGTCAGAGTTTAATTTAATGTTAAGGTTTTTCATTGGTATAGTACAGGTGTGTGTTATTTGAAAATAACCTGATACTGATTTAATTTTCGTGGGGTTGGGAATTGCTTTAATTAAGTGTTGGGGTGCTATGTCATAGTCTAAAAAGTTTTCTGTTGATCCTGTGTCGATCAAAAGTCTACAATTTCTTGATTTTCCTCTGATGAGAATATAGGGGAGTCTGTTATAAAATTCGAGGCTGGTATTTGAAAATTTTCGCCCTGATAGTGATTATAGTCAGTTGTATTGTCTTGTTTGTATTGTAAAGGTTGGGGATACTTATTACTATTAATATTATTATGCTTACTATTGTAGTTTTTTGAAGAGTACTGTTGGTAGTTGTTTTGCCTTCTGGTCTGTTGGGTATCTACTTCCATTCTTTCTACTGGGGGTTGGTAGTTGTTATGTTGCTGTCTTGGTTGATATGGTTGCTGATATTGCTGCTGCTGTTGTTGAGGGAAGTACATCTTTGGTTGCCAATTATTCTTTGCTGGATATCCTTGTCCTGGTTGTCTAAAGTTGTTGTTTTGTTGGTAATTTGGTTTTTGGAAAGGTTGTTTCTGGAAAGGTTGTTGTTGACGTATAGTTGGTTTCCTTTCTTCTTGTTGCTTTAATGGATTTTGTGGTCTGGCTCTTCTTTCATCTTGCAAAAATCCATTTGATGCTAATTCATGGATTGCTTCTTCCATTGTGGATACTTTAAGTGCACAAAGTATAGTACGCATGTTTTGGGGTAAGCGTGTTGTAAAAACTTTTAATGCTGTTTGGATGTTTTTTGGTATGTCATCGCTGCTTCCTTCTTGTAAGCTCTTTTGGTTAAGCATGGCTAGTTTGTGACATATGAAGTTGTAAAAATCCATGGTGTTTCCTCTGTAACTTGCTGTTCTTAATTGTTCGTATAGCTGGTCAGCTGTAGAAAATCCTCCAAAATTGGTTGTTAACATTTGTTTTATGTCATTCCAGTTGCTCAAGTGATTGTGTATTTCTATAGCTCTTCTTGCGTTTCCAATTAGTTTGCTTTTTATTACGTTTATGCACATTCTTTGTGCTTGTTCATTGTATGATGACAATGTGGGTATGATGTCATCTACGTTTGTTAAAAATGTGGATAGGTCTTCCTTCCTTCCATCGAATGTTTGTATTCTTTCTATATATTTTAAAGGGTTTATATCGAGTGATCTTCCTGCATTGTTTGCTGCGTTCCTTAGATCATCGTTTCCTGGTCTTAGTGCCATTTTCTTATATTTAGTTTTATTCCTGTGGGAATCTTAATTCTGATAAGTAGAATTTATTTTACTCGTTGTTGAGTCTTTTTCCAACTGCGTTGCTGTTCACTCTGGGTGTTCGTACGTATGTTGGTTTTATTTGGAATCTATTTCCAAAAGTCACTGTGTGTATTTTTACTTGTTTTGATTTGCGTTCAAAACTGTATTTTTCACTTAGTCACTTTGTAGGTTGTTATTTACGAATATCAAACCGAATGTTGATATCCTACCGACTGCGCCAATTTTAATATTAATTCCTTTAAAAGAATAAAATATTCTTGATTTCGAAGGAAGTTAATATTTTGTTTTTGAATCTTATTTATTCACGATATTCTACTTGGAATATTATTTTTAGCTTAAGTTCCTATTAGAGAATTACCACGGGTGGGGTTCAAGAATAAGACGAGTTAAGTTTTGTGAGTTTCAATAATGACTGGTTCTTTATTTAATTTGTTCTTATATTTATACTAGATAAGTTTGTTTACATTTCTTTATGTTTACAGATAAGGTTGTAATAAAGATGACGTAATGTTTACTCGAACGGCATTCTTTTCTTTGTGTTTGGGTTCATAACTATAATGACTGGTTCTTTATTTAATTTGTTCTTATATTTATACTAGATAAGTTTGTTTACATTTCTTTATGTTTACAGATAAGGTTGTAATAAAGATGACGTAATGTTTACTCGAACGGCATTCTTTTCTTTGTGTTTGGGTTCATAACTGGCACTTAACCTTTTATCGCCAAGAGATGTAAGGAACGGAATTGTCCTTCTCTCAGGTGCGAACACAAAGGCAAGCTCGATAAGCTTTTTTCAAAGGAAACTTATAATCGCGAAAGGCTTATTGCTTGCAGGAGGGCCGCTGACCCTTTACCACCAGGAGACGAGGATCGGAGTTGTCCTTTTCCTGAGTGTGAGAACAAAAGGCAAGCACAGTAAGCTTCTACAAGTGACAAAGTTCGGGAAGTTGAACTTGATTGCTCTGCGAGGACTGCCTCCACTGAGGGATTTCGCTGTTGTCTATGGTGGAAAGTTTCTCTAAGAAGCTGTTTCTTGTATGGACGGAATACTTCATGTATTAGTCTCAATCCGTGCCTGCTAATCAGAGCTGATGGTGTGAGATTTTCGCTCGTTTCATAACAGGCGATAACCACCCTGCCGGGTGAAAACAGTTTGGCAACCGAACGAAAAGTTTGTCGCTTTATGGCAGAAGTTAGCACCGGAATGGAAGGGATGGTTTGGGCTAATGAATTTATAATATTTATTTTTTGTTTTAGTTTTTGTACAAAACCAACATATTTATATATTATATATAATATTTTTAATGAAAAAATATATATTTATATATAATATAAAAATCCATAATATAAATAATATAACTAAATATATGGCACACAGCGTAGTCTTTTTTTTTACTGGTTGATCGTTTAGAGGTAAACGAATATAGCACAAAAGAAAATAGCAAGGAACTTTCTGTACAGCAATAAGTGTGTATTTGCTGTTGTACACGGAAGTTATTTACTTTATGTATGTACATACAAAGAATATTTGTACGATCGACCCAATATTTTATAAAATAATATATAAAATTTATACACAATATTTTAAATATGGGTAAACTTAAAATATTATGTATAGTAAGTTACAAGTAAAATTTACGGGGAAAAAAGAACTTGTACTTACTTATATGAAAAAAAGATGGGTGATTTTTTCCTTTGGGTCTACTTGCTGTGCTGTTGTGTGTGATTTCGTGGTGGTTGATTTTTTGTTATTATTGTTGTTGTTGCACTTTTTTGTGGTGCGTTAAAGCGTTGGATCACTTTATGGCTCGAAGGACCATGTCTAATTCAGAAGTAAATTAATGGGATATTAAAACACTGGAAATTTGTATTTAAATATAACAACATTTACAAATTTATTGGAATGAAAATTAGAATTTTTATAATTACAATAAATATATTGAAGATCCCAACCGACCGGTGTGAAATTGTTCTAGAGAAGAACTAAGAGAAAGCAATAGCAAGAAAAGAAATAGAACGAAAAGAAAGGATAGAAAACATTAATAGGAAAGAAAAGGTGCATTAGGGTGGCTTAAACATATATATTTTTTTGTTTAATACCCTCAGAGGTAGTTACCACTATTTCGACTTACAAAATCCTGACAAAAGATAATCCAAACATTTTCTTAACATTCGGACATACAAAAATCAAGACAAGACAAAAAAAAAAATCGCTCGATCCTTTTAAATTATTTAAATTTTTTCGAGTATTTTGTCTCTCTGGATTTTGCTTAACTATTTTTGTCTACCACACACAGCGGAAGCACTTCATAATACCTACTTACAAAATCTCGACAGAAGATAATCCCAACATTTTCATAATATTCCGACATACAAAAATCTAGACAATACAAAACATCGCTCGGTTTTTTTAAATTATTTAATTTTTTCCGGGATTTAATCTTGCCTGTATATTTCTCTCTGGAAATTACATTAAAACTCGGACAAACCACAATCTAGACAAAAAAGCGTTCGATTTTTATTAATTATTTTATTTTTGGGCGGGATTTGTTATTTAGTTTTTTTTCTGAATTTAATTTATATTTTATATATAAAGGGTGATCTTTAAAGAGCTTGGTTTTTGATGATTCAAAAAACACAGACATTTTACAAAAGTGAATGAAATTTTTCTTTGGATCAATAAATCAATTCCTGAAGCGGCTACGCTTCAAGTGGTGCATTCTGAAGGTCCAATTTTTGGCACACTTTTTCAACATTTCGGCCGGAATCTCACCAATGACGCGTTCAACGTTGGCTTCCAAAGCAGCAATCATGTTTGGCTTATCCCTATAGACAAGAGACTTAACATATCCTCACAAAAGATACGACTGCACCAAAACTTGAGAAATATCGGTTTTGTCTTTTAAGTTATTCCGGAGATATTCGCAAAAAGCATTAAAATTGTATGAGACGTGCCACGCTCGATCGACAAAATCACCTATATTATCAATTTCCAAAAGTTTCGTCTTAATCGGGAGGGTAGTCTTTTTGCCAAGCAAGGTGTACATAAGTTTGAATAATCATTTTTATATGTACACATACAATATACAGATTTTTCATATTAATTATCCCAAAAAAGGATATAGAGTTTGTTTTTTTTTTTTTAATTTGGAAAATTATTCTAGGAATGTTTGGCAAGAAGTGTATTCTGTTCATCTTTTTGTGAAAAGAGGCTTCCATGAATCAAATTCTGAGAAAACTTCGCTGCACACGATACAGAATGCATGCACAGTCATAAAAATATTCAACTCGAAACCAACGGCATGTGCAATTATTCAAATACCATAAGACTACACACGACACAAGATTTAAAATGGGCATATGTTAGTTACCGAGCCCGGCGTGACAACATGTTAGCTCGACTAAATGCCTGTATAGTTACTATCGTAGTCATCGATAGTTTTGCAGCTCTAGTGAAAACAATATTTTTTTCTTTTAATGGCACAACGGCCACTCATCTCGCGTGTTATATTTTTACTTGAATGGAAGCGAAAAGCTTTTCATAGACAAATTTTACTCTTGTAGGTTTGCCATTGCCTACCAAGAGGAGGTGTTTACTTACTTACTTTACTTTTAATGGCACAACAGCCCATGGAGGGCCTAGGCCGAGCTTTTCGCATCCACTCATGTTGTGCGTGTTATATTTGTACATGAATGGAAGGGACCTACAGTTTAATGCCGAATCCGAACGGCGAAGTGAAAAGCTTTTCATAGACAATTTTTACTCTTGTAGGTTTGCCATTGCCTGCCAAGAGGTGGTGCCGTGTAGAAAAATTATTATTTCTACTTTTTGATTTTGCCTGTGCCGAGATTCGAACCCCGGACACTATGCGCAGCAGTCCAACGCACTACCACTACGCTACAGCGACCACAGAGGAGGTGTTTAGTTGATTCAAATAGTGTAGCAGAGAAAAAGGTTAAAGTTTGGTTGCGCAATTTACTTAAACTTTATTTTAATGTGTCTTGTGTAAATGACTAAAGAAGAAAATGGCTTTTTGTGTGGATATTAGCGAATTAGTTCCATAAAGACACAACGATTGATAAGTGAATACATATCAAATGTAAGTAATTAATGCCAAATAAATTAAAAGCCATTGCTCGTTTTATTTTCTTTGTTAGATCATCAGTGAATATTCTCTTGTATTTTTTTTTGAATTTTTAAAAAATTTTTAAATTTATATTCGTGTTTTATGTATGCAGCTATTATTGTTTATGAAGTCATATGATAAATATTTTTCTAAAGGATGCCATAGAAATAAAATTTTAATGGTTAACAATAGTTCAAACATTCAAGTTTTACTATTTGATAACATCTTTGAAGAGTATCACATTTTAATCGTATTTCATAATTGCAGACCTCTGGAACTTTTCGATGATGCTTAGTTGAAGGAGCGCAAAATACTTCCACTTATTCATACGCAAACACGCATCGCATGAAAAAAAAGGTAAGCATTAAATAAAATTAATGCTCTATTTAGTTATATAATTTCCCGATATTTTTGCTGGCAGATTGGTTAGATTTTAACTGATCTCATAACAGATGATATCACAGGAGTTGTTAAAAACAATAAGTAGTAGTCACGTAATATGTAATTTCTTTGCGTTTTAGATTAGTTATGCTTAGGAACAATTTTGAGATGGAAGATAAATAAAGAGAGTAAAGGGGAAAGATTTTAGAAAAGTAAATTAAAAGAAACATTTTTTCCGCCAAGCTTGCTTTTAATGCAACCTGACTGAGATTTTCTTTAGCATACTTTTCGTCCATGTTGGGTAATTTGAATTTAGAAGTATCTGCAAATTATATTAGGGAATAAATAATCATGTTAAACAGTTAAATAAAACCAACATTCTTCCCGCGCAATATTTCACTAAATTTAAATCCAAAAAGCAGACTTTTTGTTCTGTCTTTCTGGATTTGGTATATCTAATTTTGTCTTACACATACAGCGGGAGCGGAACTTCGTATTAAAATGTTATTGTTTTTTTTTTGTCTTTAAAATTTTTTTGATTTTGCCTGTGCCGAGATTCGAACCCAGGACACTCTGCGTAACAGTTCAACGTACTATCACTACGCCAAAGCAACTATTTGTTGTTGCGGGATTTTGTCTTGTCTGGATTTTATATATTGTTTAATGCAGAAATGAATTATTTAAAGGAAATATTGAAAATTAAACACTGAGAATTCGTATTTAATATTTAACAACATTTACAAATTTATTGGAATGAAAATTATAATTTTTAGAATTACAATAAATATATTGAAGAGCCAAACCGATCGGTGTGAAAGTGTTCTAGAGAAGAACTAAGAGAAAGCAATACCAAGAAAAGAAATAGAACGAAAAGAGAGGATAGAGAAAATTAATAGGAAAGAAAATGTGCATTAGAGTGGCTTAAACATCCCGGCCCCCTTGCACGAGTGCAAAATTAAATGTCTCCTTCAGACGCTGCAGGGTCCTTATACCGTCAACGAACAACTCCTTGACCGTGTGTCCTCGGAAGTGGGAAGTCTCGAGACTGCGGATGGTACGGATGGCGGCATTAGCAGGATGTGCCGGAATGATGGCATTGGCTGGTCTTTGACCGGGAACTACGATCACCACTGCGGAGTGAGTCATGTTGAGCTGTGTTGCACAACCTTCGTCTGCGGACTGGAACTGTGGAGTGCTGGAAAGATGCCCAGATTAGTAGGGGAAACAATCAATGGTAAATTACAGCGCTCAAGTGGGAGAGCAGCCATAATTTGGGTCCGCCTTGTCTGCTTGTAGGTAGTACAAGCTTTGCCGTGGAAAATGCACATTTTTATTTTTAGTATTAGGCGAGGAATGAAATAGTCCTGCCGCACCATGAGACTGACTTCGGCATGGAGGAGCATATTATATAGAAATTCCAAATATAAAATACAATAGCGAGAATTCTCGGGAATGATGATAGGATGTCGTTCGTTGTAGCTAAGAGCGGCATGAGCGAGACGACCATTTACTCTGAGAATATTCTCTTTGTCTAGAAAAGGATTTAACACGAGAAGAGTGCTTTTCTTTCCTATTGGTTTTGCATCGAGTAATGATGCCTTTTCTCGTAGATAATTTCGATAATTTGTTCCAGGGAGGGAGGAACAAAGGGCCACAAAGTCGTGTCTTGATAACTTGAATTTCGGTATGAGGGATAGAGCTTGAAGTGTGAAACTGCTGAGAAGAGTGTTAACTTCGAAAGGCTTATTGGTTGCAGGAGGGCACTTAACCTTTTATCGCCAAGAGATGTAAGGAACGGAATTGTCCTTCTCTCAGGTGCGAACACAAAGGCAAGCTCGATAAGCTTTTTTCAAAGGAAACTTATAATCGCGAAAGGCTTATTGCTTGCAGGAGGGCCGCTGACCCTTTACCACCAGGAGACGAGGATCGGAGTTGTCCTTTTCCTGAGTGTGAGAACAAAAGGCAAGCACAGTAAGCTTCTACAAGTGACAAAGTTCGGGAAGTTGAACTTGATTGCTCTGCGAGGACTGCCTCCACTGAGGGATTTCGCTGTTGTCTATGGTGGAAAGTTTCTCTAAGAAGCTGTTTCTTGTATGGACGGAATACTTCATGTATTAGTCTCAATCCGTGCCTGCTAATCAGAGCTGATGGTGTGAGATTTTCGCTCGTTTCATAACAGGCGATAACCACCCTGCCGGGTGAAAACAGTTTGGCAACCGAACGAAAAGTTTGTCGCTTTATGGCAGAAGTTAGCACCGGAATGGAAGGGATGGTTTGGGCTAATGAATTTATAATATTTATTTTTTGTTTTAGTTTTTGTACAAAACCAACATATTTATATATTATATATAATATTTTTAATGAAAAAATATATATTTATATATAATATAAAAATCCATAATATAATCAGTTAGAGTGTAACTAAATATATGGCACACAGCGTAGTCTTTTTTTTACTGGTTGATCGTTTAGAGGTAAACGAATATAGCACAAAAGAAAATAGCAAGGAACTTTCTGTACAGCAATAAGTGTGTATTTGCTGTTGTACACGGAAGTTATTTACTTTATGTATGTACATACAAAGAATATTTGTACGATCGACCCAATATTTTATAAAATAATATATAAAATTTATACACAATATTTTAAATATGGGTAAACTTAAAATATTATGTATAGTAAGTTACAAGTAAAATTTACGGGGAAAAAAGAACTTGTACTTACTTATATGAAAAAAAGATGGGTGATTTTTTCCTTTGGGTCTACTTGCTGTGCTGTTGTGTGTGATTTCGTGGTGGTTGATTTTTTGTTATTATTGTTGTTGTTGCACTTTTTTGTGGTGCGTTAAAGCGTTGGATCACTTTATGGCTCGAAGGACCATGTCTAATTCAGAAGTAAATTAATGGGATATTAAAACACTGGAAATTTGTATTTAAATATAACAACATTTACAAATTTATTGGAATGAAAATTAGAATTTTTATAATTACAATAAATATATTGAAGATCCCAACCGACCGGTGTGAAATTGTTCTAGAGAAGAACTAAGAGAAAGCAATAGCAAGAAAAGAAATAGAACGAAAAGAAAGGATAGAAAACATTAATAGGAAAGAAAAGGTGCATTAGGGTGGCTTAAACATATATATTTTTTTGTTTAATACCCTCAGAGGTAGTTACCACTATTTCGACTTACAAAATCCTGACAAAAGATAATCCAAACATTTTCTTAACATTCGGACATACAAAAATCAAGACAAGACAAAAAAAAAAATCGCTCGATCCTTTTAAATTATTTAAATTTTTTCGAGTATTTTGTCTCTCTGGATTTTGCTTAACTATTTTTGTCTACCACACACAGCGGAAGCACTTCATAATACCTACTTACAAAATCTCGACAGAAGATAATCCCAACATTTTCATAATATTCCGACATACAAAAATCTAGACAATACAAAACATCGCTCGGTTTTTTTAAATTATTTAATTTTTTCCGGGATTTAATCTTGTCTGTATATTTCTCTCTGGAAATTACATTAAAACTCGGACAAACCACAATCTAGACAAAAAAGCGTTCGATTTTTATTAATTATTTTATTTTTGGGCGGGATTTGTTATTTAGTTTTTTTTCTGAATTTAATTTATATTTTATATATAAAGGGTGATCTTTAAAGAGCTTGGTTTTTGATGATTCAAAAAACACAGACATTTTACAAAAGTGAATGAAATTTTTCTTTGGATCAATAAATCAATTCCTGAAGCGGCTACGCTTCAAGTGGTGCATTCTGAAGGTCCAATTTTTGGCACACTTTTTCAACATTTCGGCCGGAATCTCACCAATGACGCGTTCAACGTTGGCTTCCAAAGCAGCAATCATGTTTGGCTTATCCCTATAGACAAGAGACTTAACATATCCTCACAAAAGATACGACTGCACCAAAACTTGAGAAATATCGGTTTTGTCTTTTAAGTTATTCCGGAGATATTCGCAAAAAGCATTAAAATTGTATGAGACGTGCCACGCTCGATCGACAAAATCACCTATATTATCAATTTCCAAAAGTTTCGTCTTAATCGGGAGGGTAGTCTTTTTGCCAAGCAAGGTGTACATAAGTTTGAATAATCATTTTTATATGTACACATACAATATACAGATTTTTCATATTAATTATCCCAAAAAAGGATATAGAGTTTGTTTTTTTTTTTTTTATTTGGAAAATTATTCTAGGAATGTTTGGCAAGAAGTGTATTCTGTTCATCTTTTTGTGAAAAGAGGCTTCCATGAATCAAATTCTGAGAAAACTTCGCTGCACACGATACAGAATGCATGCACAGTCATAAAAATATTCAACTCGAAACCAACGGCATGTGCAATTATTCAAATACCATAAGACTACACACGACACAAGATTTAAAATGGGCATATGTTAGTTACCGAGCCCGGCGTGACAACATGTTAGCTCGACTAAATGCCTGTATAGTTACTATCGTAGTCATCGATAGTTTTGCAGCTCTAGTGAAAACAATATTTTTTTCTTTTAATGGCACAACGGCCACTCATCTCGCGTGTTATATTTTTACTTGAATGGAAGCGAAAAGCTTTTCATAGACAAATTTTACTCTTGTAGGTTTGCCATTGCCTACCAAGAGGAGGTGTTTACTTACTTACTTTACTTTTAATGGCACAACAGCCCATGGAGGGCCTAGGCCGAGCTTTTCGCATCCACTCATGTTGTGCGTGTTATATTTGTACATGAATGGAAGGGACCTACAGTTTAATGCCGAATCCGAACGGCGAAGTGAAAAGCTTTTCATAGGCAATTTTTACTCTTGTAGGTTTGCCATTGCCTGCCAAGAGGTGGTGCCGTGTAGAAAAATTATTATTTCTACTTTTTGATTTTGCCTGTGCCGAGATTCGAACCCCGGACACTATGCGCAGCAGTCCAACGCACTACCACTACGCTACAGCGACCACAGAGGAGGTGTTTAGTTGATTCAAATAGTGTAGCAGAGAAAAAGGTTAAAGTTTGGTTGCGCAATTTACTTAAACTTTATTTTAATGTGTCTTGTGTAAATGACTAAAGAAGAAAATGGCTTTTTGTGTGGATATTAGCGAATTAGTTCCATAAAGACACAACGATTGATAAGTGAATACATATCAAATGTAAGTAATTAATGCCAAATAAATTAAAAGCCATTGCTCGTTTTATTTTCTTTGTTAGATCATCAGTGAATATTCTCTTGTATTTTTTTTTGAATTTTTAAAAAATTTTTAAATTTATATTCGTGTTTTATGTATGCAGCTATTATTGTTTATGAAGTCATATGATAAATATTTTTCTAAAGGATGCCATAGAAATAAAATTTTAATGGTTAACAATAGTTCAAACATTCAAGTTTTACTATTTGATAACATCTTTGAAGAGTATCACATTTTAATCGTATTTCATAATTGCAGACCTCTGGAACTTTTCGATGATGCTTAGTTGAAGGAGCGCAAAATACTTCCACTTATTCATACGCAAACACACATCGCATGAAAAAAAAGGTAAGCATTAAATAAAATTAATGCTCTATTTAGTTATATAATTTCCCGATATTTTTGCTGGCAGATTGGTTAGATTTTAACTGATCTCATAACAGATGATATCACAGGAGTTGTTAAAAACAATAAGTAGTAGTCACGTAATATGTAATTTCTTTGCGTTTTAGATTAGTTATGCTTAGGAACAATTTTGAGATGGAAGATAAATAAAGAGAGTAAAGGGGAAAGATTTTAGAAAAGTAAATTAAAAGAAACATTTTTTCCGCCAAGCTTGCTTTTAATGCAACCTGACTGAGATTTTCTTTAGCATACTTTTCGTCCATGTTGGGTAATTTGAATTTAGAAGTATCTGCAAATTATATTAGGGAATAAATAATCATGTTAAACAGTTAAATAAAACCAACATTCTTCCCGCGCAATATTTCACTAAATTTAAATCCAAATAAGCAGACTTTTTGTTCTGTCTTTCTGGATTTGGTATATCTAATTTTGTCTTACACATACAGCGGGAGCGGAACTTGTTATAAAAATGTTATTGTTTCTTTTGTCTTTAAAATTTTTTTGATTTTGCCTGTGCCGAGATTCGAACCCAGGACACTCTGCGTAACAGTCCAACGTACTATCACTACGCCACAGCAACTATTTGTTGTTGCGGGATTTTGTCTTGTCTTGATTTTATATATTGTTTAATGCAGAAATGAGTTATTTAAAGGAACTATTGAAAATTAAACACTGAGAATTCGTATTTAATATTTAACAACATTTACAAATTTATTGGAATGAAAATTAGAATTTTTAGAATTACAATAAATATATTGAAGAGCCCAACCGATCGGTGTGAAAGTGTTCTAGAGAAGAACTAAGAGAAAGCAATAGCAAGAAAAGAAATAGAACGAAAAGAAAGGATAGAGAAAATGAATAGGAAAGAAAATGTGCATTAGAGTGGCTTAAACATCCCGTCCTTTTACCGTCAACGAACAACTCCTTGACCGTGTGTCCTCGGAAGTGGGACGTCTCGAGACTGCGGATGGTACGGATGGCGGCATTAGCAGGATGTGCCGGAACGATGGCATTGGCTGGTCTTCGACCGGGAACTACGATCACCACTGCGGAGTGAGTCCTGTTGAGCTGTGTTGCACAACTTTCGTCTGCGGACTGGAACTGTGGAGTGCTGGAAAGATGCCCAGATTAGTAGGGGAAACAATCAATGGTAAATTACAGCGCTCAAGTGGGAGAGCAGCCATAATTTGGGTCCGCCTTGTCTGCTTGTAGGTAGTACAAGCTTTGCCGTGGAAAATGCACATTTTTATTTTTAGTATTAGGCGAGGAATGAAATAGTCCTGCCGCACCATGAGACTGACTTCGGCATGGAGGAGCATATTATATAGAAATTCCAAATATAAAATACAATAGCGAGAATTCTCGGGAATGATGATAGGATGTCGTTCGTTGTAGCTAAGAGCGGCATGAGCGAGACGACCATTTACTCTGAGAATATTCTCTTTGTCTAGAAAAGGATTTAACACGAGAAGAGTGCTTTTCTCTCCTATTGGTTTTGCATCGAGTAATGATGCCTTTTCTCGTAGATAATTTCGATAATTTGTTCCAGGGAGGGAGGAACAAAGGGCCACAAAGTCGTGTCTTGATAACTTGAATTTCGGTATGAGGGATAGAGCTTGAAGTGTGAAACTGCTGAGAAGAATGTTAACTTCGAAAGGCTTATTGGTTACAGGAGGGCACTTAACCTTTTATCGCCAAGAGATGTAAGGAACGGAATTGTCCTTCTCTTAGGTGCGAACACAAAGGCAAGCTCGATAAGCTTTTTTCAAAGGAGACTTATAATCGCGAAAGGCTTATTGCTTGCAGGAGGGCCGCTAACCCTTTACCACCAGGAGACGAGGATCGGAGTTGTCCTTTTCCAAAGGCAAGCACAATAAGATTTTCCTACGCAGAGTTGCAGAAGGCTATTGTTTGCCACCTTAACCTTTTGCCATCAAGAGATAAGGATCGGAATTCTCCTTCTCTTGAGTGAGACCAAAAGGCAAGCACAGTAAGCTTCTACAAGTGACAAAGTTCGGGAAGTTGAACTTGATTACTCTGCGAGGACTGCCTCCACTGAGGGATTTCGCTGTTGTCTATGGTGGAAAGTTTCTCTAAGAAGCTGTTTCTTGTATGGACGGAATACTTCATGTATTAGTCTCAATCCGTGCCTGCTAATCAGAGCTGATGGTGTGAGATTTTCGCTCGTTTCATAACAGGCGATAACCACCCTGCCGGGTGAAAACAGTTTGGCAACCGAACGAAAAGTTTGTCGCTTTATGGCAGAAGTTAGCACCGGAATGGAAGGGATGGTTTGGGCTAATGAATTTATAATATTTATTTTTTGTTTTAGTTTTTGTACAAAACCAACATATTTATATATTATATATAATATTTTAATGAAAAAATATATATTTATATATAATATAAAAATCCATAATATAATCAGTTAGAGTGTAACTAAATATATGGCACACAGCGTAGTCTTTTTTTTTACTGGTTGATCGTTTAGAGGTAAACGAATATAGCACAAAAGAAAATAGCAAGGAACTTTCTGTACAGCAATAAGTGTGTACTTGCTGTTGTACACGGAAGTTATTTACTTTATGTATGTACATACAACGAATATTTGTACGATCGACCCAATATATTATAAAATAATATATAAAATGTACACACAATATTTTAAATATGGGAAAACTTAAAATATTATGTATAGTAAGTTACAAGTAAAATTTACGGGGAAAAAGAACTTGTACTTACTTATATGGAAAAAAGGTGGGTGATTTTTTCCTTTGGGTCTACTTGCTGTGCTGTTGTGTGTGATTTCGTGGTGGTTGATTTTTTGTTATTATTGTTGTTGTTGCACTTTTTTGTGGTGCGTTAAAGCGTTGGATCACTTTATGGCTCGAAGGACCATGTCTAATTCAGAAGCAAATTAATAGGATATTAAAACACTGGAAATTTGTATTTAAATATAACAACATTTACAAATTTATTGGAATGAAAATTAGAATTTTTATAATTACAATTAATATATTGAAGATCCCAACCGACCGGTGTGAAATTGTTCTAGAGAAGAACTAAGAGAAAGCAATAGCAAGAAAAGAAATAGAACGAAAAGGAAGGATAGAAAAAATTAATAGGAAAGAAAAGGCTTAAACATATATCTTTTTTTTTTTTATACCCTCAGAGGTAGTTCCCACTATTTCGACTTACAAAATCCTGACAAAAGATAATCCAAACATTTTCTTAACATTCGGACATACAAAAATCAAGACAAGACAACAAAAAAATCGCTCAATCCTTTTAAATTATTTAAATTTTTTCAAGTATTTTGTCTCTCTGGTTTTTGCTTAACTATTTTTGTCTACCACACACAGCGGAAGCACTTCATAATACCTACTTACA
Organism: Palloptera scutellata; assembly: GCA_958295655.1. NCBI lineage: Eukaryota > Metazoa > Arthropoda > Insecta > Diptera > Pallopteridae > Palloptera > Palloptera scutellata. The sequence continues at coordinate 79,410,243 of OY282449.1, read as the reverse complement.
AAATCTCGACAGAAGATAATCCCAACATTTTCATAATAATCGGACATACAAAAATCTAGACAATACAAAACATCGCTCGGTTTTTTTAAATTATTTAATTTTTTCCGGGATTTAATCTTGTCTGTATTTTTCTCTCTGGAAATTACATTAAAACTCGGACAAACCACAGTCTAGACAAAAAAGCGTTCGATTTTTATTAACTATTTTATTTTTGGGCGGGATTTGTTATTTAGTTTTTTTTCTGTTTTTTTTTATCTTACCTTGACCCAAGACCCAATTTCGTGTCGAAGTTTTCTTGTTAGAGACTTCCTCGAAGTCGGGCAAACCAAAATCTAGACAAGGTAAACACAGAAATTTTACAAAAGTAAGTAAGTTTGAATAATCATTTTTATATGTACACATACAATATACAGATTTTCTAAATTAATTATCCCAAATAAATGAGAAAAAGAGTTATTTATTACCAAACGATTTGGTTTGTTGTTTTTTTTTTAATTTGGAAAATTATTCTAGGAATGTTTGGCAAGAAATCTATTCTGTTCATCTTTTTGCGCAAAGAGGCTTCCATGAATCAAATTCTGAGAAAACTTCGCTGCACGCGATACAGAAGGCATGCACAGTCATAAAAATATTCAAATCGAAACCAACGGCATGTGCAATTATTCAAATACCATAAGACTACACACGACACAAGACATAAAATGGGCATATGTTAGTTACCGAACCCGGCGTGACAACATGTTAGCTCGTCTAAATGCCTGTATAGTTACTATCGTAGTTATCGATAGTTTTGCAGCTCTAGTGAAAACAATTTTTTTTCTTTTAATGGCACAACGGCCAATGGAGGGCCTAGGGCGGAGCTTTTCGCATCCACTCATCTCGCGTGTTATATTTTTACTTGGATGGAAGCGAAAAACTTTTCATAGACAAATTTTACTCTTGTAGGTTTGCCATTGCCTACCAAGAGGAGGTGCTGTGTAGTAAAATTGTCCTTTCTATATTTTGGTTGTGCCTGTGCACTCTGCGTAATAGTCCAACCCACTACCACTACGTTACAGCAGCACTGTGAAAACAATTTAGTTGATTCAAATAGTGTAGCAGAGAAAACGGTTAAAGTTTGGTTGCGCAATTTACTTAAACTTTATTTTAATGTGTCTTGTGTAAATGACTAAGGAAGAAAATGGCTTTTTGTGTGACACAACGATTGATAAGTGAATACATATCAAATGTAAGTAATTAATGCCAAATAAATTAAAAGCCATTGCCCGTTTTATTTTCTTTGTTAGATCATCAGTGAATATTCTCTTGTATTTTTTTTTTGAATTTTTAAAAAATTTAGAAATTTAGGTTCGTGTTTTATGTATGCAGGTATTATTGTTTATGAAGTCATATGATAAATATTTTTCTAAAGGATGTCATAGAAATAAAATTTTAATGGTTAACAATAGTTCAAACATTCAAGTTTTACTATTTGATAACATCTTTGAAGAGTATCACATTTTAATCGTATTTCATAATTGCAGACCTCTGGAACTTTTCGATGATGCTTAGTTGAAGGAGCGCAAAATACTTCCACTTATTCATACGCAAACACGCGTCGCATGAAAAAAAAGGTAAGCATTAAATAAAATTAATGGTCTATTTAGTTATATAATTTCCCGATATTTTTGCTGGCAGATTGGTTAGATTTTAACTGATCTCATAACAGATGATATCACAGGAGTTGTTAAAAACAATAAGTAGTAGTCACGTAATATGTAATTTCTTTGCGTTTTAGATTAGTTATGCTTAGGAACAATTTTGAGATGGAAGATAAATAAAGAGAGTAAAGGGGAAAGATTTTAGAAAAGTAAATTAAAAGAAAAATTTTTTTCCGCCAAGCTTGCTTTTGATGCAACCTGACTGAGATTTTCTTCAGCATCTTTTCGTCCATGTTCGGGAATTTGAATTTAGAAGTATCTGCAAATTATATTAGGGAATAAATAATCATGTTAAACAGTTAAATAAAACCAACATTCTTCCCGCGCAATATTTCACTAAATTTAAATCCAAATAAGCAGACTTTTTGTTCTGTCTTTCTGGATTTGGTATATCTAATTTTGTCTTACACATACAGCGGGAGCGGAACTTGTTATAAAAATGTTATTGTTTCTTTTGTCTTTAAAATTTTTTTGATTTTGCCTGTGCCGAGATTCGAACCCAGGACACTCTGCGTAACAGTCCAACGTACTATCACTACGCCACAGCAACTATTTGTTGTTGCGGGATTTTGTCTTGTCTGGATTTTATATATTGTTTAATGCAGCAATGAATTATTTAAAGGAACTATTGAAAATTAAACACTGAGAATTCGTATTTAATATTTAACAACATTTACAAATTTATTGGAATGAAAATTAGAATTTTTAGAATTACAATAAATATATTGAAGAGCCCAACCGATCGGTGTGAAAGTGTTCTAGAGAAGAACTAAGAGAAAGCAATAGCAAGAAAAGAAATAGAACGAAAAGAAAGGATAGAGAAAATGAATAGGAAAGAAAATGTGCATTAGAGTGGCTTAAACATCCCGTCCTTTTACCGTCAACGAACAACTCCTTGACCGTGTGTCCTCGGAAGTGGGACGTCTCGAGACTGCGGATGGTACGGATGGCGGCATTAGCAGGATGTGCCGGAACGATGGCATTGGCTGGTCTTCGACCGAGAACTACGATCACCACTGCGGAGTGAGTCCCGTTGAGCTGTGTTGCACAACTTTCGTCTGCGGACTGGAACTGTGGAGTGCTGGAAAGATGCCCAGATTAGTAGGGGAAACAATCAATGGTAAATTACAGCGCTCAAGTGGGAGAGCAGCCATAATTTGGGTCCGCCTTGTCTGCTTGTAGGTAGTACAAGCTTTGCCGTGGAAAATGCACATTTTTATTTTTAGTATTAGGCGAGGAATGAAATAGTCCTGCCGCACCATGAGACTGACTTCGGCATGGAGGAGCATATTATATAGAAATTCCAAATATAAAATACAATAGCGAGAATTCTCGGGAATGATGATAGGATGTCGTTCGTTGTAGCTAAGAGCGGCATGAGCGAGACGACCATTTACTCTGAGAATATTCTCTTTGTCTAGAAAAGGATTTAACACGAGAAGAGTGCTTTTCTCTCCTATTGGTTTTGCATCGAGTAATGATGCCTTTTCTCGTAGATAATTTCGATAATTTGTTCCAGGGAGGGAGGAACAAAGGGCCACAAAGTCGTGTCTTGATAACTTGAATTTCGGTATGAGGGATAGAGCTTGAAGTGTGAAACTGCTGAGAAGAATGTTAACTTCGAAAGGCTTATTGGTTACAAGAGCGCACTTAACCTTTTATCGCCAAGAGATGTAAGGAACGGAATTGTCCTTCTCTTAGGTGCGAACACAAAGGCAAGCTCGATAAGCTTTTTTCAAAGGAGACTTATAATCGCGAAAGGCTTATTGCTTGCAGGAGGGCCGCTAACCCTTTACCACCAGGAGACGAGGATCGGAGTTGTCCTTTTCCAAAGGCAAGCACAATAAGATTTTCCTACGCAGAGTTGCAGAAGGCTATTGTTTGCCACCTTAACCTTTTGCCATCAAGAGATAAGGATCGGAATTCTCCTTCTCTTGAGTGAGACCAAAAGGCAAGCACAGTAAGCTTCTACAAGTGACAAAGTTCGGGAAGTTGAACTTGATTACTCTGCGAGGACTGCCTCCACTGAGGGATTTCGCTGTTGTCTATGGTGGAAAGTTTCTCTAAGAAGCTGTTTCTTGTATGGACGGAATACTTCATGTATTAGTCTCAATCCATGCCTGCTAATCAGAGCTGATGGTGTGAGATTTTCGCTCTTTTCATAACAGGCGATAGCCACCCTGCCGGGTGAAAACAGTTTGGCAACCGAACGAAAAGTTTGTCGCTTTATGGCAGAAGTTAGCACCGGAATGGAAGGGATGGTTTGGGCTAATGAATTTATAATATTTATTTTTTGTTTTAGTTTTTGTACAAAACCAACATATTTATATATTATATATAATATTTTTAATGAAAAAATATATATTTATATATAATATAAAAATCCATCATATAATCAGTTAGAGTGTAACTAAATATATGGCACACAGCGTAGTCTTTTTTTTTTACTGGTTGGTCGTTTAGAGGTAAACGAATATAGCACAAAAGAAAATAGCAAGGAACTTTCTGTACAGCAATAAGTGTGTACTTGCTGTTGTACACGGAAGTTATTTACTTTATGTATGTACATACAACGAATATTTGTACGATCGACCCAATATATTATAAAATAATATATAAAATGTACACACAATATTTTAAATATGGGAAAACTTAAAATATTATGTATAGTAAGTTACAAGTAAAATTTACGGGGAAAAAGAACTTGTACTTACTTATATGGAAAAAAGGTGGGTGATTTTTTCCTTTGGGTCTACTTGCTGTGCTGTTGTGTGTGATTTCGTGGTGGTTGATTTTTTGTTATTATTGTTGTTGTTGCACTTTTTTGTGGTGCGTTAAAGCGTTGGATCACTTTATGGCTCGAAGGACCATGTCTAATTCAGAAGCAAATTAATAGGATATTAAAACACTGGAAATTTGTATTTAAATATAACAACATTTACAAATTTATTGGAATGAAAATTAGAATTTTTATAATTACAATAAATATATTGAAGATCCCAACCGACCGGTGTGAAATTGTTCTAGAGAAGAACTAAGAGAAAGCAATAGCAAGAAAAGAAATAGAACGAAAAGAAAGGATAGAAAACATTAATAGGAAAGAAAAGGTGCATTAGGGTGGCTTAAACATATATCTTTTTTTGTTTAATACCCTCAGAGGTAGTTCCCACTATTTCGACTTACAGAATCCTGACAAAAGATAATCCAAACATTTTCTTAACATTCGGACATACAAAAATCAAGACAAGACAAAAAAAAAATCGCTCGATCCTTTTAAATTATTTAAATTTTTCGAGTATTTTGTCTCTCTGGATTTTGCTTAACTATTTTTGTCTACCACACACAGCGGAAGCACTTCATAATACTGACTTACAAAATCTCTACAGAAGATAATCCCAACATTTTCATAATATTCGGACATACAAAAATCTAGACAATACAAAACATCGCTCGGTTTTTTTAAATTATTTAATTTTTTCCGGGATTTAATCTTGTCTGTATTTTTCTCTCTGGAAATTACATTAAAACTCGGACAAACCACAATCTAGACAAAAAAGCGTTCTATTTTTATTAATTATTTTATTTTTGGGCGGGATTTGCTATTTAGTTTTTTCTCTGTTTTTTTTTTATCTTACCTTGACCCAAGACCCAATTTCGTGTCGGAGTTTTCTTGTTAGAGACTTCCTCGAAGTCGGGCAAACCAAAATCTAGACAGATACAGATTTTCTAAATTAATTATCCCAAATAAATGAGAAAAAGAGTTATTTATTACCAAACGATTTGGTTTGTTGTTTTTTTTTTAATTTGGAAAATTATTCTGGGAATGTTTGGCAAGAAGTGTATTCTGTTCATCTTTTTGTGCAAGGAGGCTTCCATGAATCAAATTCTGAGAACACTTCGCTGCACACGATACAGAATGCATGCACAGTCATAAAAATATTCAACTCGAAATCAACGGCATGTGCAATTATTCAAATACCATAAGACTACACACGACACAAGACATAAAATGGGCATATGTTAGTTACCGAACCCGGCGTGACAACATGTTAGCTCGTCTAAATGCCTGTATAGTTACTATCGTAGTTATCGATAGTTTTGCAGCTCTAGTGAAAACAATTTTTTTTCTTTTAATGGCACAACGGCCAATGGAGGGCCTAGGGCGGAGCTTTTCGCATCCACTCATCTCGCGTGTTATATTTTTACTTGGATGGAAGCGAAAAGCTTTTCATAGACAAATTTTACTCTTGTAGGTTTGCCATTGCCTACCAAGAGGAGGTGCTGTGTAGTAAAATTGTCCTTTCTATATTTTGGTTGTGCCTGTGCACTCTGCGTAATAGTCCAACCCACTACCACTACGTTACAGCAACACTGTGAAAACAATTTAGTTGATTCAAATAGTGTAGCAGAGAAAACGGTTAAAGTTTGGTTGCGCAATTTACTTAAACTTTATTTTAATGGGTCTTGTGTAAATGACTGAGGAAGAAAATGGCTTTTTGTGTGGATATTAGCGAATTAGTTCCATAAAGACACAACGATTGATAAGTGAATACATATCAAATGTAAGTAATTAATGCCAAATAAATTAAAAGCCATTGCCCGTTTTATTTTATTTGTTAGATCATCAGTGAATATTCTCTTGTATTTTTTTTTGAATTTTGAAAAAAATTTTAAATTTAGGTTCGTGTTTTATGTAAGCAGCTATTATTGTATATGAAGTCATATGATAAATATTTATCTAAAGGATGTCATAGAAATAAAATTTTAATGGTTAACAATAGTTCAAACATTCAAGTTTTACTATTTGATAACATCTTTGAAGAATATCACATTTTAATTGTATTTCATAATTGCAGACCTCTGGAACTTTTCGATGATGCTTAGTTGAAGGAGCACAAAATACTTCCACTTATTCATACGCAATCACGCATCGCATGAAAAAAAAGGTAAGCATTAAATAAAATGAATGCTCTATTTAGTTATATAATTCACGATATTTTTGCTGGCAGATTGGTTAGATTTTAACTGATCTCATAACAGATGATATCACAGGAGTTGTTAAAAACAATAAGTAGTAGTCACGTAATATGTAATTTCTTCGCGTTTTAGATTAGTTATGCTTAGGAATAATTTTGAGATGGAAGAAAAATAAAGAGAGTAAAGGGGAAAGATTTTAGAAAAGTAAATTGAAAGAAAAATTTTTTTCCGCCAAGCTTGCTTTTGATGCAACCTGACTGAGATTTTCTTTAGCATACTTTTCGTCCATGTTGGGGAATTTGGATTTAGAAGTATCTGCAAATTATATTAAATAATCATGTTAAACAGTTAAATAAAACTAACATTCTTCCCGCGCAATATTTCACTAAATTTAAATCAAAATAAGCAGACTTTTTGTTCTGTCTTTCTGGATTTTGTATATCTAATTTTGTCTTACACATACAGCGGGAGCGGAACTTGTTATTAAAATGTTATTGTTTTTTTTAGTCTTTACAATTTTTTTGATTTTGCCTGTGCCGAGATTCAGAACCCAGAACACTCTGCGTAACAGTCCAACGTACTACCACTACGCCACAGCAACTATTTGTTGTTGCGGGATTTTATCTTGTCTGGATTCTGTCTTTCTGGATTTTATATATCTTTTTTTTGTTTAATACCCTCAGAGGTAGTTCCCACAATTTCGACTTACAAAATCCTGACAAAAGATAATCCAAACATTTTCTTAACATTCGGACATACAAAAATCTAGACAATACAAAAAAAAAATCGCTCGATCCTTTGAAATTATTTAAATTTTTCGGGTATTTTGTCTCTCTGGATTTTGCTTAACTATTTTTGTCTACCACACACAGCGGAAGCACTTCATAATACCGACTTACAAAATCTCGACAGAAGATAATCCAAACATTTTCATAATATTCGGACATACAAAAATCTAGACAATACAAAACATCGCTCGGTTTTTTTAAATTATTTAATTTTTTCCGGGATTTAATCTTGTCTGTATTTTTCTCTCTGGAAATTACATTAAAACTCGGACAAACCACAGTCTAGACAAAAAAGCGTTCGATTTTTATTAATTATTTTATTTTTGGGCGGGATTTGTTATTTAGTTTTTTCTCTGTTTTTTTTTTATCTTACCTTGACCCAAGACCCAATTTCGTGTCGAAGTTTTCTTGTTAGAGACTTCCTCGAAGTCGGGCAAACCAAAATCTAGACAAGGTAAAATTACATTTTTTTTGATTTTTTGCTTTCTGAATTTAATGTATATTTTATATATAAAGGGTGATCTTTAAAGAGCTTGGTTTTTGATGATTCAAAAAACACAGACATTTTACAAAAGTGAATGAAATTTTTGTTTGGATCAATAAATCAATCTCACCAATGACGCGTTCAACGTTGGCTTCCAAAGCAGCAATCACGTTTGGCTTATCCCTATAGACAAGAGACTTAACATATCCTCACAGAAGATAAGATCACAGGGTCAAATCAAACGATCGAGGTGGCCAATTGACTGCACCAAAACTTGAGAAATATCGGTTTTGTCTTTTAAGTTATTCCGGAGATATTCGCAAAAAGCATTAAAATTGTATTAGACGAGCCACGCTCGATCGACAAAATCACCTATATTATCAATTTCCAAAAGTTTCGTCTTAATCGGGAGGGTAGTCTTTTTGCCAAGCAAGGTGTACATTTTGTTTGAATAATCATTTTTATATGTACACATACAATATACAGATTTTTCAAATTAATTATCCCAAAAAAGGAAATAGAGTTATTTATTACCAAACGATTTGGTTTGTTTTTTTTTTAATTTGGAAAATTATTCTAGGAATGGTTGGTAAGAAGTGTATTCTGTTCATCTTTTTGTGAAAAGAGGCTTCCATGAATCAAATTCTGAGAAATCTTCGCTGCACACAGAATGCATGCACAGTCATAAAAATATTCAACTCGAAACCAACGGCATGTGCAATTATTCAAATACCATAAGACTACACACGACACAAGACATATAATGGGCATATGTTAGTTACCGAGCCCGGCGTGACAACATGTTAGCTCGACTAAATGCGTGTATAGTTACTATCGTAGTCATCGATAGTTTTGCAGCTCTAGTGAAAACAATATTTTTTTTCTTTTAATGGCACAACGGCCACTCATTTCGCGTGTTATATTTTTACTTGAATGGAAGCGAAAAGCTTTTCATAGACAAATTTTACTCTTGTAGGTTTGCCATTGCCTACCAAGAGGAGGTGCTGTGTAGTAAAATTGTCCTTTCTACATTTTGGTTGTGCCTGTGCACTCTGCGTAATAGTCCAACCCACTACCAATACGTTACCGCAACACTGTGAAAACAATTTAGTTGATTCAAATAGTGTAGCAGAGAAAACGGTTAAAGTTTGGTTGCGAATTTACTTAAACTTTATTTTAATGTGTCTTATGTAAATGACTAAGGAAGAAAATGGCTTTTTGTGTGGATATTAGCGAATTAGCTCCATAAAGACACAACGATTGATAAGTGAATACATATCAAATGTAAGTAATTAATGCCAAATAAATTAAAAGCCATTGCCCGTTTTATTTTATTTGTTAGATCATCAGTGAATATTCTCTTGTATTTTTTTTTGAATTTTGAAAAAAATTTTAAATTTAGGTTCGTGTTTTATGTAAGCAGCTATTATTGTATATGAAGTCATATGATAAATATTTATCTAAAGGATGTCATAGAAATAAAATTTTAATGGTTAACAATAGTTCAAACATTCAAGTTTTACTATTTGATAACATCTTTGAAGAGTATCACATTTTAATCGTATTTCATAATTGCAGACTTCTGGAACTTTTCGATGATGCTTAGTTGAAGGAGCGCAAAATACTTCCACTTATTCATACGCAAACACGCGTCGCATGAAAAAAAAGGTAAGCATTAAATAAAATTAATGGTCTATTTAGTTATATAATTTCCCGATATTTTTGCTGGCAGATTGGTTAGATTTTAACTGATCTCATAACAGATGATATCACAGGAGTTGTTAAAAACAATAAGTAGTAGTTACGTAATATGTAATTTCTTTGCGTTTTAGATTAGTTATGCTTAGGAACAATTTTGAGATGGAAGATAAATAAAGAGAGTAAAGGGGAAAGATTTTAGAAAAGTAAATTAAAAGAAACATTTTTTTCCGCCAAGCTTGCTTTTGATGCAACCTGACTGAGATTTTCTTCAGCATACTTTTCGTCCATGTTGGGGAATTTGGATTTAGAAGTATCTGCAAATTATATTAGGGAATAAATAATCATGTTAAACAGTTAAATAAAACCAACATTCTTCCCGCGCAATATTTCACTAAATTTAAATCCAAATAAGCAGACTTTTTGTTCTGTCTTTCTGGATTTGGTATATCTAATTTTGTCTTACACATACAGCGGGAGCGGAACTTGTTATAAAAATGTTATTGTTTCTTTTGTCTTTAAAATTTTTTTGATTTTGCCTGTGCCGAGATTCGAACCCAGGACACTCTGCGTAACAGTCCAACGTACTATCACTACGCCACAGCAACTATTTGTTGTTGCGGGATTTTGTCTTGTCTGGATTTTATATATTGTTTAATGCAGCAATGAATTATTTAAAGGAACTATTGAAAATTAAACACTGAGAATTCGTATTTAATATTTAACAACATTTACAAATTTATTGGAATGAAAATTAGAATTTTTATAATTACAATAAATATATTGAAGATCCCAACCGACCGGTGTGAAATTGTTCTAGAGAAGAACTAAGAGAAAGCAATAGCAAGAAAAGAAATAGAACGAAAAGAAAGGATAGAAAACATTAATAGGAAAGAAAAAGTGCATTAGGGTGGCTTAAACATATATCTTTTTTTGTTTAATACCCTCAGAGGTAGTTCCCACTATTTCGACTTACAGAATCCTGACAAAAGATAATCCAAACATTTTCTTAACATTCGGACATACAAAAATCAAGACAAGACAAAAAAAAAATCGCTCGATCCTTTGAAATTATTTAAATTTTTCGGGTATTTTGTCTCTCTGGTTTTTGCTTAACTATTTTTGTCTACCACACACAGCGGAAGCACTTCATAATACCTACTTACAAAATCTCGACAGAAGATAATCCCAACATTTTCATAATAATCGGACATACAAAAATCTAGACAATAAAAAACATCGCTCGGTTTTTTTAAATTATTTAATTTTTTCCGGGATTTAATCTTGTCTGTATTTTTCTCTCTGGAAATTACATTAAAACTCGGACAAACCACAGTCTAGACAAAAAAGCGTTCGATTTTTATTAATTATTTTATTTTTGGGCGGGATTTGTTATTTAGTTTTTTCTCTGTTTTTTTTTTATCTTACCTTGACCCAAGACCCAATTTCGTGTCGAAGTTTTCTTGTTAGAGACTTCCTCGAAGTCGGGCAAACCAAAATCTAGACAAGGTAAAATTACATTTTTTTTGATTTTTTGCTTTCTGAATTTAATGTATATTTTATATATAAAGGGTGATCTTTAAAGAGCTTGGTTTTTGATGATTCAAAAAACACAGACATTTTACAAAAGTGAATGAAATTTTTGTTTGGATCAATAAATCAATCTCACCAATGACGCGTTCAACGTTGGCTTCCAAAGCAGCAATCACGTTTGGCTTATCCCTATAGACAAGAGACTTAACATATCCTCACAGAAGATAAGATCACAGGGTCAAATCAAACGATCGAGGTGGCCAATTGACTGCACCAAAACTTGAGAAATATCGGTTTTGTCTTTTAAGTTATTCCGGAGATATTCGCAAAAAGCATTAAAATTGTATTAGACGAGCCACGCTCGATCGACAAAATCACCTATATTATCAATTTCCAAAAGTTTCGTCTTAATCGGGAGGGTAGTCTTTTTGCCAAGCAAGGTGTACATTTTGTTTGAATAATCATTTTTATATGTACACATACAATATACAGATTTTTCAAATTAATTATCCCAAAAAAGGAAATAGAGTTATTTATTACCAAACGATTTGGTTTGTTTTTTTTTTTAATTTGGAAAATTATTCTAGGAATGGTTGGTAAGAAGTGTATTCTGTTCATCTTTTTGTGAAAAGAGGCTTCCATGAATCAAATTCTGAGAAATCTTCGCTGCACACAGAATGCATGCACAGTCATAAAAATATTCAACTCGAAACCAACGGCATGTGCAATTATTCAAATACCATAAGACTACACACGACACAAGACATATAATGGGCATATGTTAGTTACCGAGCCCGGCGTGACAACATGTTAGCTCGACTAAATGCGTGTATAGTTACTATCGTAGTCATCGATAGTTTTGCAGCTCTAGTGAAAACAATATTTTTTTTCTTTTAATGGCACAACGGCCACTCATCTCGCGTGTTATATTTTTACTTGAATGGAAGCGAAAAGCTTTTCATAGACAAATTTTACTCTTGTAGGTTTGCCATTGCCTACCAAGAGGAGGTGCTGTGTAGTAAAATTGTCCTTTCTACATTTTGGTTGTGCCTGTGCACTCTGCGTAATAGTCCAACCCACTACCAATACGTTACCGCAACACTGTGAAAACAATTTAGTTGATTCAAATAGTGTAGCAGAGAAAACGGTTAAAGTTTGGTTGCGAATTTACTTAAACTTTATTTTAATGTGTCTTATGTAAATGACTAAGGAAGAAAATGGCTTTTTGTGTGGATATTAGCGAATTAGCTCCATAAAGACACAACGATTGATAAGTGAATACATATCAAATGTAAGTAATTAATGCCAAATAAATTAAAAGCCATTGCCCGTTTTATTTTCTTTGTTAGATCATCAGTGAATATTCTCTTGTATTTTTTTTTTGAATTTTTAAAAAATTTAGAAATTTAGGTTCGTGTTTTATGTATGCAGCTATTATTTTTTATGAAGTCATATGATAAATATTTTTCTAAAGGATGTCATAGAAATAAAATTTTAATGGTTAACAATAGTTCAAACATTCAAGTTTTACTATTTGATAACATCTTTGAAGAGTATCACATTTTAATCGTATTTCATAATTGCAGACTTCTGGAACTTTTCGATGATGCTTAGTTGAAGGAGCGCAAAATACTTCCACTTATTCATACGCAAACACGCGTCGCATGAAAAAAAAGGTAAGCATTAAATAAAATTAATGGTCTATTTAGTTATATAATTTCCCGATATTTTTGCTGGCAGATTGGTTAGATTTTAACTGATCTCATAACAGATGATATCACAGGAGTTGTTAAAAACAATAAGTAGTAGTTACGTAATATGTAATTTCTTTGCGTTTTAGATTAGTTATGCTTAGGAACAATTTTGAGATGGAAGATAAATAAAGAGAGTAAAGGGGAAAGATTTTAGAAAAGTAAATTAAAAGAAACATTTTTTTCCGCCAAGCTTGCTTTTGATGCAACCTGACTGAGATTTTCTTCAGCATACTTTTCGTCCATGTTGGGGAATTTGGATTTAGAAGTATCTGCAAATTATATTAGGGAATAAATAATCATGTTAAACAGTTAAATAAAACCAACATTCTTCCCGCGCAATATTTCACTAAATTTAAATCCAAATAAGCAGACTTTTTGTTCTGTCTTTCTGGATTTGGTATATCTAATTTTGTCTTACACATACAGCGGGAGCGGAACTTGTTATAAAAATGTTATTGTTTCTTTTGTCTTTAAAATTTTTTTGATTTTGCCTGTGCCGAGATTCGAACCCAGGACACTCTGCGTAACAGTCCAACGTACTATCACTACGCCACAGCAACTATTTGTTGTTGCGGGATTTTGTCTTGTCTGGATTTTATATATTGTTTAATGCAGCAATGAATTATTTAAAGGAACTATTGAAAATTAAACACTGAGAATTCGTATTTAATATTTAACAACATTTACAAATTTATTGGAATGAAAATTAGAATTTTTAGAATTACAATAAATATATTGAAGAGCCCAACCGATCGGTGTGAAAGTGTTCTAGAGAAGAACTAAGAGAAAGCAATAGCAAGAAAAGAAATAGAACGAAAAGAAAGGATAGAGAAAATGAATAGGAAAGAAAATGTGCATTAGAGTGGCTTAAACATCCCGTCCTTTTACCGTCAACGAACAACTCCTTGACCGTGTGTCCTCGGAAGTGGGACGTCTCGAGACTGCGGATGGTACGGATGGCGGCATTAGCAGGATGTGCCGGAACGATGGCATTGGCTGGTCTTCGACCGAGAACTACGATCACCACTGCGGAGTGAGTCCTGTTGAGCTGTGTTGCACAACTTTCGTCTGCGGACTGGAACTGTGGAGTGCTGGAAAGATGCCCAGATTAGTAGGGGAAACAATCAATGGTAAATTACAGCGCTCAAGTGGGAGAGCAGCCATAATTTGGGTCCGCCTTGTCTGCTTGTAGGTAGTACAAGCTTTGCCGTGGAAAATGCACATTTTTATTTTTAGTATTAGGCGAGGAATGAAATAGTCCTGCCGCACCATGAGACTGACTTCGGCATGGAGGAGCATATTATATAGAAATTCCAAATATAAAATACAATAGCGAGAATTCTCGGGAATGATGATAGGATGTCGTTCGTTGTAGCTAAGAGCGGCATGAGCGAGACGACCATTTACTCTGAGAATATTCTCTTTGTCTAGAAAAGGATTTAACACGAGAAGAGTGCTTTTCTCTCCTATTGGTTTTGCATCGAGTAATGATGCCTTTTCTCGTAGATAATTTCGATAATTTGTTCCAGGGAGGGAGGAACAAAGGGCCACAAAGTCGTGTCTTGATAACTTGAATTTCGGTATGAGGGATAGAGCTTGAAGTGTGAAACTGCTGAGAAGAATGTTAACTTCGAAAGGCTTATTGGTTACAGGAGGGCACTTAACCTTTTATCGCCAAGAGATGTAAGGAACGGAATTGTCCTTCTCTTAGGTGCGAACACAAAGGCAAGCTCGATAAGCTTTTTTCAAAGGAGACTTATAATCGCGAAAGGCTTATTGCTTGCAGGAGGGCCGCTAACCCTTTACCACCAGGAGACGAGGATCGGAGTTGTCCTTTTCCAAAGGCAAGCACAATAAGCTTTTCCTACGCAGAGTTGCAGAAGGCTATTGTTTGCCACCTTAACCTTTTGCCATCAAGAGATAAGGATCGGAATTCTCCTTCTCTTGAGTGAGACCAAAAGGCAAGCACAGTAAGCTTCTACAAGTGACAAAGTTCGGGAAGTTGAACTTGATTACTCTGCGAGGACTGCCTCCACTGAGGGATTTCGCTGTTGTCTATGGTGGAAAGTTTCTCTAAGAAGCTGTTTCTTGTATGGACGGAATACTTCATGTATTAGTCTCAATCCATGCCTGCTAATCAGAGCTGATGGTGTGAGATTTTCGCTCTTTTCATAACAGGCGATAGCCACCCTGCCGGGTGAAAACAGTTTGGCAACCGAACGAAAAGTTTGGCGCTTTATGGCAGAAGTTAGCACCGGAATGGAAGGAATGGTTTGGGCTAATGAATTTATAATATTTATTTTTTGTTTTAGTTTTTGTACAAAACCAACATATTTATATATTATATATAATATTTTTAATGAAAAAATATATATTTATATATAATATAAAAATCCATCATATAATCAGTTAGAGTGTAACTAAATATATGGCACACAGCGTAGTCTTTTTTTTTACTGGTTGGTCGTTTAGAGGTAAACGAATATAGCACAAAAGAAAATAGCAAGGAACTTTCTGTACAGCAATAAGTGTGTACTTGCTGTTGTACACGGAAGTTATTTACTTTATGTATGTACATACAACGAATATTTGTACGATCGACCCAATATATTATAAAATAATATATAAAATGTACACACAATATTTTAAATATGGGAAAACTTAAAATATTATGTATAGTAAGTTACAAGTAAAATTTACGGGGAAAAAGAACTTGTACTTACTTATATGGAAAAAAGGTGGGTGATTTTTTCCTTTGGGTCTACTTGCTGTGCTGTTGTGTGTGATTTCGTGGTGGTTGATTTTTTGTTATTATTGTTGTTGTTGCACTTTTTTGTGGTGCGTTAAAGCGTTGGATCACTTTATGGCTCGAAGGACCATGTCTAATTCAGAAGCAAATTAATAGGATATTAAAACACTGGAAATTTGTATTTAAATATAACAACATTTACAAATTTATTGGAATGAAAATTAGAATTTTTATAATTACAATAAATATATTGAAGATCCCAACCGACCGGTGTGAAATTGTTCTAGAGAAGAACTAAGAGAAAGCAATAGCAAGAAAAGAAATAGAACGAAAAGAAAGGATAGAAAACATTAATAGGAAAGAAAAGGTGCATTAGGGTGGCTTAAACATATATCTTTTTTTGTTTAATACCCTCAGAGGTAGTTCCCACTATTTCGACTTACAGAATCCTGACAAAAGATAATCCAAACATTTTCTTAACATTCGGACATACAAAAATCAAGACAAGACAAAAAAAAAATCGCTCGATCCTTTTAAATTATTTAATTTTTTCCGGGATGTAATCTTGTCTGTATTTTTCTCTCTGGAAATTACATTAAAACTCGGACAAACCACAATCTAGACAAAAAAGCGTTCTATTTTTATTAATGATTTTATTTTTGGGCGGGATTTGCTATTTAGTTTTTTCTCTGTTTTTTTTTTATCTTACCTTGACCCAAGACCCAATTTCGTGTCGGAGTTTTCTTGTTAGAGACTTCCTCGAAGTCGGGCAAACCAAAATCTAGACAGATACAGATTTTCTAAATTAATTATCCCAAATAAATGAGAAAAAGAGTTATTTATTACCAAACGATTTGGTTTGTTGTTTTTTTTTTAATTTGGAAAATTATTCTGGGAATGTTTGGCAAGAAGTGTATTCTGTTCATCTTTTTGTGCAAGGAGGCTTCCATGAATCAAATTCTGAGAACACTTCGCTGCACACGATACAGAATGCATGCACAGTCATAAAAATATTCAACTCGAAATCAACGGCATGTGCAATTATTCAAATACCATAAGACTACACACGACACAAGACATAAAATGGGCATATGTTAGTTACCGAACCCGGCGTGACAACATGTTAGCTCGTCTAAATGCCTGTATAGTTACTATCGTAGTTATCGATAGTTTTGCAGCTCTAGTGAAAACAATTTTTTTTCTTTTAATGGCACAACGGCCAATGGAGGGCCTAGGGCGGAGCTTTTCGCATCCACTCATCTCGCGTGTTATATTTTTACTTGGATGGAAGCGAAAAGCTTTTCATAGACAAATTTTACTCTTGTAGGTTTGCCATTGCCTACCAAGAGGAGGTGCTGTGTAGTAAAATTGTCCTTTCTATATTTTGGTTGTGCCTGTGCACTCTGCGTAATAGTCCAACCCACTACCACTACGTTACAGCAACACTGTGAAAACAATTTAGTTGATTCAAATAGTGTAGCAGAGAAAACGGTTAAAGTTTGGTTGCGCAATTTACTTAAACTTTATTTTAATGGGTCTTGTGTAAATGACTGAGGAAGAAAATGGCTTTTTGTGTGGATATTAGCGAATTAGTTCCATAAAGACACAACGATTGATAAGTGAATACATATCAAATGTAAGTAATTAATGCCAAATAAATTAAAAGCCATTGCCCGTTTTATTTTATTTGTTAGATCATCAGTGAATATTCTCTTGTATTTTTTTTTGAATTTTGAAAAAAATTTTAAATTTAGGTTCGTGTTTTATGTAAGCAGCTATTATTGTATATGAAGTCATATGATAAATATTTATCTAAAGGATGTCATAGAAATAAAATTTTAATGGTTAACAATAGTTCAAACATTCAAGTTTTACTATTTGATAACATCTTTGAAGAATATCACATTTTAATTGTATTTCATAATTGCAGACCTCTGGAACTTTTCGATGATGCTTAGTTGAAGGAGCACAAAATACTTCCACTTATTCATACGCAATCACGCATCGCATGAAAAAAAAGGTAAGCATTAAATAAAATGAATGCTCTATTTAGTTATATAATTCACGATATTTTTGCTGGCAGATTGGTTAGATTTTAACTGATCTCATAACAGATGATATCACAGGAGTTGTTAAAAACAATAAGTAGTAGTCACGTAATATGTAATTTCTTCGCGTTTTAGATTAGTTATGCTTAGGAATAATTTTGAGATGGAAGAAAAATAAAGAGAGTAAAGGGGAAAGATTTTAGAAAAGTAAATTGAAAGAAAAATTTTTTTCCGCCAAGCTTGCTTTTGATGCAACCTGACTGAGATTTTCTTTAGCATACTTTTCGTCCATGTTGGGGAATTTGGATTTAGAAGTATCTGCAAATTATATTAAATAATCATGTTAAACAGTTAAATAAAACTAACATTCTTCCCGCGCAATATTTCACTAAATTTAAATCAAAATAAGCAGACTTTTTGTTCTGTCTTTCTGGATTTTGTATATCTAATTTTGTCTTACACATACAGCGGGAGCGGAACTTGTTATTAAAATGTTATTGTTTTTTTTAGTCTTTACAATTTTTTTGATTTTGCCTGTGCCGAGATTCAGAACCCAGAACACTCTGCGTAACAGTCCAACGTACTACCACTACGCCACAGCAACTATTTGTTGTTGCGGGATTTTATCTTGTCTGGATTCTGTCTTTCTGGATTTTATATATCTTTTTTTTGTTTAATACCCTCAGAGGTAGTTCCCACAATTTCGACTTACAAAATCCTGACAAAAGATAATCCAAACATTTTCTTAACATTCGGACATACAAAAATCTAGACAATACAAAAAAAAAATCGCTCGATCCTTTGAAATTATTTAAATTTTTCGGGTATTTTGTCTCTCTGGATTTTGCTTAACTATTTTTGTCTACCACACACAGCGGAAGCACTTCATAATACCGACTTACAAAATCTCGACAGAAGATAATCCAAACATTTTCATAATATTCGGACATACAAAAATCTAGACAATACAAAACATCGCTCGGTTTTTTTAAATTATTTAATTTTTTCCGGGATTTAATCTTGTCTGTATTTTTCTCTCTGGAAATTACATTAAAACTCGGACAAACCACAGTCTAGACAAAAAAGCGTTCGATTTTTATTAATTATTTTATTTTTGGGCGGGATTTGTTATTTAGTTTTTTCTCTGTTTTTTTTTTATCTTACCTTGACCCAAGACCCAATTTCGTGTCGAAGTTTTCTTGTTAGAGACTTCCTCGAAGTCGGGCAAACCAAAATCTAGACAAGGTAAAATTACATTTTTTTTGATTTTTTGCTTTCTGAATTTAATGTATATTTTATATATAAAGGGTGATCTTTAAAGAGCTTGGTTTTTGATGATTCAAAAAACACAGACATTTTACAAAAGTGAATGAAATTTTTGTTTGGATCAATAAATCAATCTCACCAATGACGCGTTCAACGTTGGCTTCCAAAGCAGCAATCACGTTTGGCTTATCCCTATAGACAAGAGACTTAACATATCCTCACAGAAGATAAGATCACAGGGTCAAATCAAACGATCGAGGTGGCCAATTGACTGCACCAAAACTTGAGAAATATCGGTTTTGTCTTTTAAGTTATTCCGGAGATATTCGCAAAAAGCATTAAAATTGTATTAGACGAGCCACGCTCGATCGACAAAATCACCTATATTATCAATTTCCAAAAGTTTCGTCTTAATCGGGAGGGTAGTCTTTTTGCCAAGCAAGGTGTACATTTTGTTTGAATAATCATTTTTATATGTACACATACAATATACAGATTTTTCAAATTAATTATCCCAAAAAAGGAAATAGAGTTATTTATTACCAAACGATTTGGTTTGTTTTTTTTTTAATTTGGAAAATTATTCTAGGAATGGTTGGTAAGAAGTGTATTCTGTTCATCTTTTTGTGAAAAGAGGCTTCCATGAATCAAATTCTGAGAAATCTTCGCTGCACACAGAATGCATGCACAGTCATAAAAATATTCAACTCGAAACCAACGGCATGTGCAATTATTCAAATACCATAAGACTACACACGACACAAGACATATAATGGGCATATGTTAGTTACCGAGCCCGGCGTGACAACATGTTAGCTCGACTAAATGCGTGTATAGTTACTATCGTAGTCATCGATAGTTTTGCAGCTCTAGTGAAAACAATATTTTTTTTCTTTTAATGGCACAACGGCCACTCATTTCGCGTGTTATATTTTTACTTGAATGGAAGCGAAAAGCTTTTCATAGACAAATTTTACTCTTGTAGGTTTGCCATTGCCTACCAAGAGGAGGTGCTGTGTAGTAAAATTGTCCTTTCTACATTTTGGTTGTGCCTGTGCACTCTGCGTAATAGTCCAACCCACTACCAATACGTTACCGCAACACTGTGAAAACAATTTAGTTGATTCAAATAGTGTAGCAGAGAAAACGGTTAAAGTTTGGTTGCGAATTTACTTAAACTTTATTTTAATGTGTCTTATGTAAATGACTAAGGAAGAAAATGGCTTTTTGTGTGGATATTAGCGAATTAGCTCCATAAAGACACAACGATTGATAAGTGAATACATATCAAATGTAAGTAATTAATGCCAAATAAATTAAAAGCCATTGCCCGTTTTATTTTATTTGTTAGATCATCAGTGAATATTCTCTTGTATTTTTTTTTGAATTTTGAAAAAAATTTTAAATTTAGGTTCGTGTTTTATGTAAGCAGCTATTATTGTATATGAAGTCATATGATAAATATTTATCTAAAGGATGTCATAGAAATAAAATTTTAATGGTTAACAATAGTTCAAACATTCAAGTTTTACTATTTGATAACATCTTTGAAGAGTATCACATTTTAATCGTATTTCATAATTGCAGACTTCTGGAACTTTTCGATGATGCTTAGTTGAAGGAGCGCAAAATACTTCCACTTATTCATACGCAAACACGCGTCGCATGAAAAAAAAGGTAAGCATTAAATAAAATTAATGGTCTATTTAGTTATATAATTTCCCGATATTTTTGCTGGCAGATTGGTTAGATTTTAACTGATCTCATAACAGATGATATCACAGGAGTTGTTAAAAACAATAAGTAGTAGTTACGTAATATGTAATTTCTTTGCGTTTTAGATTAGTTATGCTTAGGAACAATTTTGAGATGGAAGATAAATAAAGAGAGTAAAGGGGAAAGATTTTAGAAAAGTAAATTAAAAGAAACATTTTTTTCCGCCAAGCTTGCTTTTGATGCAACCTGACTGAGATTTTCTTCAGCATACTTTTCGTCCATGTTGGGGAATTTGGATTTAGAAGTATCTGCAAATTATATTAGGGAATAAATAATCATGTTAAACAGTTAAATAAAACCAACATTCTTCCCGCGCAATATTTCACTAAATTTAAATCCAAATAAGCAGACTTTTTGTTCTGTCTTTCTGGATTTGGTATATCTAATTTTGTCTTACACATACAGCGGGAGCGGAACTTGTTATAAAAATGTTATTGTTTCTTTTGTCTTTAAAATTTTTTTGATTTTGCCTGTGCCGAGATTCGAACCCAGGACACTCTGCGTAACAGTCCAACGTACTATCACTACGCCACAGCAACTATTTGTTGTTGCGGGATTTTGTCTTGTCTGGATTTTATATATTGTTTAATGCAGCAATGAATTATTTAAAGGAACTATTGAAAATTAAACACTGAGAATTCGTATTTAATATTTAACAACATTTACAAATTTATTGGAATGAAAATTAGAATTTTTATAATTACAATAAATATATTGAAGATCCCAACCGACCGGTGTAAAATTGTTCTAGAGAAGAACTAAGAGAAAGCAATAGCAAGAAAATAAATAGAACGAAAAGAAAGGATAGAAAAAATTAATAGGAAAGAAAAGGTGCATTAGGGTGGCTTAAACATATATCTTTTTTTGTTTAATACCCTCAGAGGTAGTTCCCACTATTTCGACTTACAGAATCCTGACAAAAGATAATCCAAACATTTTCTTAACATTCGGACATACAAAAATCAAGACAAGACAAAAAAAAAATCGCTCGATCCTTTGAAATTATTTAAATTTTTCGGGTATTTTGTCTCTCTGGTTTTTGCTTAACTATTTTTGTCTACCACACACAGCGGAAGCACTTCATAATACCTACTTACAAAATCTCGACAGAAGATAATCCCAACATTTTCATAATAATCGGACATACAAAAATCTAGACAATAAAAAACATCGCTCGGTTTTTTTAAATTATTTAATTTTTTCCGGGATTTAATCTTGTCTGTATTTTTCTCTCTGGAAATTACATTAAAACTCGGACAAACCACAGTCTAGACAAAAAAGCGTTCGATTTTTATTAATTATTTTATTTTTGGGCGGGATTTGTTATTTAGTTTTTTCTCTGTTTTTTTTTTATCTTACCTTGACCCAAGACCCAATTTCGTGTCGAAGTTTTCTTGTTAGAGACTTCCTCGAAGTCGGGCAAACCAAAATCTAGACAAGGTAAAATTACATTTTTTTTGATTTTTTGCTTTCTGAATTTAATGTATATTTTATATATAAAGGGTGATCTTTAAAGAGCTTGGTTTTTGATGATTCAAAAAACACAGACATTTTACAAAAGTGAATGAAATTTTTGTTTGGATCAATAAATCAATCTCACCAATGACGCGTTCAACGTTGGCTTCCAAAGCAGCAATCACGTTTGGCTTATCCCTATAGACAAGAGACTTAACATATCCTCACAGAAGATAAGATCACAGGGTCAAATCAAACGATCGAGGTGGCCAATTGACTGCACCAAAACTTGAGAAATATCGGTTTTGTCTTTTAAGTTATTCCGGAGATATTCGCAAAAAGCATTAAAATTGTATTAGACGAGCCACGCTCGATCGACAAAATCACCTATATTATCAATTTCCAAAAGTTTCGTCTTAATCGGGAGGGTAGTCTTTTTGCCAAGCAAGGTGTACATTTTGTTTGAATAATCATTTTTATATGTACACATACAATATACAGATTTTTCAAATTAATTATCCCAAAAAAGGAAATAGAGTTATTTATTACCAAACGATTTGGTTTGTTTTTTTTTTTAATTTGGAAAATTATTCTAGGAATGGTTGGTAAGAAGTGTATTCTGTTCATCTTTTTGTGAAAAGAGGCTTCCATGAATCAAATTCTGAGAAATCTTCGCTGCACACAGAATGCATGCACAGTCATAAAAATATTCAACTCGAAACCAACGGCATGTGCAATTATTCAAATACCATAAGACTACACACGACACAAGACATATAATGGGCATATGTTAGTTACCGAGCCCGGCGTGACAACATGTTAGCTCGACTAAATGCGTGTATAGTTACTATCGTAGTCATCGATAGTTTTGCAGCTCTAGTGAAAACAATATTTTTTTTCTTTTAATGGCACAACGGCCACTCATCTCGCGTGTTATATTTTTACTTGAATGGAAGCGAAAAGCTTTTCATAGACAAATTTTACTCTTGTAGGTTTGCCATTGCCTACCAAGAGGAGGTGCTGTGTAGTAAAATTGTCCTTTCTACATTTTGGTTGTGCCTGTGCACTCTGCGTAATAGTCCAACCCACTACCAATACGTTACCGCAACACTGTGAAAACAATTTAGTTGATTCAAATAGTGTAGCAGAGAAAACGGTTAAAGTTTGGTTGCGAATTTACTTAAACTTTATTTTAATGTGTCTTATGTAAATGACTAAGGAAGAAAATGGCTTTTTGTGTGGATATTAGCGAATTAGCTCCATAAAGACACAACGATTGATAAGTGAATACATATCAAATGTAAGTAATTAATGCCAAATAAATTAAAAGCCATTGCCCGTTTTATTTTCTTTGTTAGATCATCAGTGAATATTCTCTTGTATTTTTTTTTTGAATTTTTAAAAAATTTAGAAATTTAGGTTCGTGTTTTATGTATGCAGCTATTATTTTTTATGAAGTCATATGATAAATATTTTTCTAAAGGATGTCATAGAAATAAAATTTTAATGGTTAACAATAGTTCAAACATTCAAGTTTTACTATTTGATAACATCTTTGAAGAGTATCACATTTTAATCGTATTTCATAATTGCAGACTTCTGGAACTTTTCGATGATGCTTAGTTGAAGGAGCGCAAAATACTTCCACTTATTCATACGCAAACACGCGTCGCATGAAAAAAAAGGTAAGCATTAAATAAAATTAATGGTCTATTTAGTTATATAATTTCCCGATATTTTTGCTGGCAGATTGGTTAGATTTTAACTGATCTCATAACAGATGATATCACAGGAGTTGTTAAAAACAATAAGTAGTAGTTACGTAATATGTAATTTCTTTGCGTTTTAGATTAGTTATGCTTAGGAACAATTTTGAGATGGAAGATAAATAAAGAGAGTAAAGGGGAAAGATTTTAGAAAAGTAAATTAAAAGAAACATTTTTTTCCGCCAAGCTTGCTTTTGATGCAACCTGACTGAGATTTTCTTCAGCATACTTTTCGTCCATGTTGGGGAATTTGGATTTAGAAGTATCTGCAAATTATATTAGGGAATAAATAATCATGTTAAACAGTTAAATAAAACCAACATTCTTCCCGCGCAATATTTCACTAAATTTAAATCCAAATAAGCAGACTTTTTGTTCTGTCTTTCTGGATTTGGTATATCTAATTTTGTCTTACACATACAGCGGGAGCGGAACTTGTTATAAAAATGTTATTGTTTCTTTTGTCTTTAAAATTTTTTTGATTTTGCCTGTGCCGAGATTCGAACCCAGGACACTCTGCGTAACAGTCCAACGTACTATCACTACGCCACAGCAACTATTTGTTGTTGCGGGATTTTGTCTTGTCTGGATTTTATATATTGTTTAATGCAGCAATGAATTATTTAAAGGAACTATTGAAAATTAAACACTGAGAATTCGTATTTAATATTTAACAACATTTACAAATTTATTGGAATGAAAATTAGAATTTTTATAATTACAATAAATATATTGAAGAGCCCAACCGATCGGTGTGAAAGTGTTCTAGAGAAGAACTAAGAGAAAGCAATAGCAAGAAAAGAAATAGAACGAAAAGAAAGGATAGAGAAAATGAATAGGAAAGAAAATGTGCATTAGAGTGGCTTAAACATCCCGTCCTTTTACCGTCAACGAACAACTCCTTGACCGTGTGTCCTCGGAAGTGGGACGTCTCGAGACTGCGGATGGTACGGATGGCGGCATTAGCAGGATGTGCCGGAACGATGGCATTGGCTGGTCTTCGACCGGGAACTACGATCACCACTGCGGAGTGAGTCCTGTTGAGCTGTGTTGCACAACTTTCGTCTGCGGACTGGAACTGTGGAGTGCTGGAAAGATGCCCAGATTAGTAGGGGAAACAATCAATGGTAAATTACAGCGCTCAAGTGGGAGAGCAGCCATAATTTGGGTCCGCCTTGTCTGCTTGTAGGTAGTACAAGCTTTGCCGTGGAAAATGCACATTTTTATTTTTAGTATTAGGCGAGGAATGAAATAGTCCTGCCGCACCATGAGACTGACTTCGGCATGGAGGAGCATATTATATAGAAATTCCAAATATAAAATACAATAGCGAGAATTCTCGGGAATGATGATAGGATGTCGTTCGTTGTAGCTAAGAGCGGCATGAGCGAGACGACCATTTACTCTGAGAATATTCTCTTTGTCTAGAAAAGGATTTAACACGAGAAGAGTGCTTTTCTCTCCTATTGGTTTTGCATCGAGTAATGATGCCTTTTCTCGTAGATAATTTCGATAATTTGTTCCAGGGAGGGAGGAACAAAGGGCCACAAAGTCGTGTCTTGATAACTTGAATTTCGGTATGAGGGATAGAGCTTGAAGTGTGAAACTGCTGAGAAGAATGTTAACTTCGAAAGGCTTATTGGTTACAGGAGGGCACTTAACCTTTTATCGCCAAGAGATGTAAGGAACGGAATTGTCCTTCTCTTAGGTGCGAACACAAAGGCAAGCTCGATAAGCTTTTTTCAAAGGAGACTTATAATCGCGAAAGGCTTATTGCTTGCAGGAGGGCCGCTAACCCTTTACCACCAGGAGACGAGGATCGGAGTTGTCCTTTTCCAAAGGCAAGCACAATAAGCTTTTCCTACGCAGAGTTGCAGAAGGC
This sequence comes from Palloptera scutellata, assembly GCA_958295655.1. NCBI lineage: Eukaryota > Metazoa > Arthropoda > Insecta > Diptera > Pallopteridae > Palloptera > Palloptera scutellata. The sequence goes on along the minus strand of OY282449.1, from coordinate 79,384,367 downwards.
TATTGTTTGCCACCTTAACCTTTTGCCATCAAGAGATAAGGATCGGAATTCTCCTTCTCTTGAGTGAGACCAAAAGGCAAGCACAGTAAGCTTCTACAAGTGACAAAGTTCGGGAAGTTGAACTTGATTACTCTGCGAGGACTGCCTCCACTGAGGGATTTCGCTGTTGTCTATGGTGGAAAGTTTCTCTAAGAAGCTGTTTCTTGTATGGACGGAATACTTCATGTATTAGTCTCAATCCATGCCTGCTAATCAGAGCTGATGGTGTGAGATTTTCGCTCTTTTCATAACAGGCGATAGCCACCCTGCCGGGTGAAAACAGTTTGGCAACCGAACGAAAAGTTTGGCGCTTTATGGCAGAAGTTAGCACCGGAATGGAAGGAATGGTTTGGGCTAATGAATTTATAATATTTATTTTTTGTTTTAGTTTTTGTACAAAACCAACATATTTATATATTATATATAATATTTTTAATGAAAAAATATATATTTATATATAATATAAAAATCCATCATATAATCAGTTAGAGTGTAACTAAATATATGGCACACAGCGTAGTCTTTTTTTTTACTGGTTGGTCGTTTAGAGGTAAACGAATATAGCACAAAAGAAAATAGCAAGGAACTTTCTGTACAGCAATAAGTGTGTACTTGCTGTTGTACACGGAAGTTATTTACTTTATGTATGTACATACAACGAATATTTGTACGATCGACCCAATATATTATAAAATAATATATAAAATGTACACACAATATTTTAAATATGGGAAAACTTAAAATATTATGTATAGTAAGTTACAAGTAAAATTTACGGGGAAAAAGAACTTGTACTTACTTATATGGAAAAAAGGTGGGTGATTTTTTCCTTTGGGTCTACTTGCTGTGCTGTTGTGTGTGATTTCGTGGTGGTTGATTTTTTGTTATTATTGTTGTTGTTGCACTTTTTTGTGGTGCGTTAAAGCGTTGGATCACTTTATGGCTCGAAGGACCATGTCTAATTCAGAAGCAAATTAATAGGATATTAAAACACTGGAAATTTGTATTTAAATATAACAACATTTACAAATTTATTGGAATGAAAATTAGAATTTTTATAATTACAATAAATATATTGAAGATCCCAACCGACCGGTGTGAAATTGTTCTAGAGAAGAACTAAGAGAAAGCAATAGCAAGAAAAGAAATAGAACGAAAAGAAAGGATAGAAAACATTAATAGGAAAGAAAAGGTGCATTAGGGTGGCTTAAACATATATCTTTTTTTGTTTAATACCCTCAGAGGTAGTTCCCACTATTTCGACTTACAGAATCCTGACAAAAGATAATCCAAACATTTTCTTAACATTCGGACATACAAAAATCAAGACAAGACAAAAAAAAAATCGCTCGATCCTTTTAAATTATTTAAATTTTTTCGAGTATTTTGTCTCTGGATTTTGCTTAACTATTTTTGTCTACCACACACAGCGGAAGCACTTCATAATACTGACTTACAAAATCTCTACAGAAGATAATCCCAACATTTTCATAATATTCGGACATACAAAAATCTAGACAATACAAAACATCGCTCGGTTTTTTTAAATTATTTAATTTTTTCCGGGATGTAATCTTGTCTGTATTTTTCTCTCTGGAAATTACATTAAAACTCGGACAAACCACAATCTAGACAAAAAAGCGTTCTATTTTTATTAATTATTTTATTTTTGGGCGGGATTTGCTATTTAGTTTTTTCTCTGTTTTTTTTTTATCTTACCTTGACCCAAGACCCAATTTCGTGTCGGAGTTTTCTTGTTAGAGACTTCCTCGAAGTCGGGCAAACCAAAATCTAGACAGATACAGATTTTCTAAATTAATTATCCCAAATAAATGAGAAAAAGAGTTATTTATTACCAAACGATTTGGTTTGTTGTTTTTTTTTTAATTTGGAAAATTATTCTGGGAATGTTTGGCAAGAAGTGTATTCTGTTCATCTTTTTGTGCAAGGAGGCTTCCATGAATCAAATTCTGAGAACACTTCGCTGCACACGATACAGAATGCATGCACAGTCATAAAAATATTCAACTCGAAATCAACGGCATGTGCAATTATTCAAATACCATAAGACTACACACGACACAAGATATAAAATGGGCATATGTTAGTTACCGAACCCGGCGTGACAACATGTTAGCTCGTCTAAATGCCTGTATAGTTACTATCGTAGTTATCGATAGTTTTGCAGCTCTAGTGAAAACAATTTTTTTTCTTTTAATGGCACAACGGCCAATGGAGGGCCTAGGGCGGAGCTTTTCGCATCCACTCATCTCGCGTGTTATATTTTTACTTGGATGGAAGCGAAAAGCTTTTCATAGACAAATTTTACTCTTGTAGGTTTGCCATTGCCTACCAAGAGGAGGTGCTGTGTAGTAAAATTGTCCTTTCTATATTTTGGTTGTGCCTGTGCACTCTGCGTAATAGTCCAACCCACTACCACTACGTTACAGCAACACTGTGAAAACAATTTAGTTGATTCAAATAGTGTAGCAGAGAAAACGGTTAAAGTTTGGTTGCGCAATTTACTTAAACTTTATTTTAATGGGTCTTGTGTAAATGACTGAGGAAGAAAATGGCTTTTTGTGTGGATATTAGCGAATTAGTTCCATAAAGACACAACGATTGATAAGTGAATACATATCAAATGTAAGTAATTAATGCCAAATAAATTAAAAGCCATTGCCCGTTTTATTTTATTTGTTAGATCATCAGTGAATATTCTCTTGTATTTTTTTTTGAATTTTGAAAAAAATTTTAAATTTAGGTTCGTGTTTTATGTAAGCAGCTATTATTGTATATGAAGTCATATGATAAATATTTATCTAAAGGATGTCATAGAAATAAAATTTTAATGGTTAACAATAGTTCAAACATTCAAGTTTTACTATTTGATAACATCTTTGAAGAATATCACATTTTAATTGTATTTCATAATTGCAGACCTCTGGAACTTTTCGATGATGCTTAGTTGAAGGAGCACAAAATACTTCCACTTATTCATACGCAATCACGCATCGCATGAAAAAAAAGGTAAGCATTAAATAAAATGAATGCTCTATTTAGTTATATAATTCACGATATTTTTGCTGGCAGATTGGTTAGATTTTAACTGATCTCATAACAGATGATATCACAGGAGTTGTTAAAAACAATAAGTAGTAGTCACGTAATATGTAATTTCTTCGCGTTTTAGATTAGTTATGCTTAGGAATAATTTTGAGATGGAAGAAAAATAAAGAGAGTAAAGGGGAAAGATTTTAGAAAAGTAAATTGAAAGAAAAATTTTTTTCCGCCAAGCTTGCTTTTGATGCAACCTGACTGAGATTTTCTTTAGCATACTTTTCGTCCATGTTGGGGAATTTGGATTTAGAAGTATCTGCAAATTATATTAAATAATCATGTTAAACAGTTAAATAAAACTAACATTCTTCCCGCGCAATATTTCACTAAATTTAAATCAAAATAAGCAGACTTTTTGTTCTGTCTTTCTGGATTTTGTATATCTAATTTTGTCTTACACATACAGCGGGAGCGGAACTTGTTATTAAAATGTTATTGTTTTTTTTAGTCTTTACAATTTTTTTGATTTTGCCTGTGCCGAGATTCAGAACCCAGAACACTCTGCGTAACAGTCCAACGTACTACCACTACGCCACAGCAACTATTTGTTGTTGCGGGATTTTATCTTGTCTGGATTCTGTCTTTCTGGATTTTATATATCTTTTTTTTGTTTAATACCCTCAGAGGTAGTTCCCACAATTTCGACTTACAAAATCCTGACAAAAGATAATCCAAACATTTTCTTAACATTCGGACATACAAAAATCTAGACAATACAAAAAAAAAATCGCTCGATCCTTTGAAATTATTTAAATTTTTCGGGTATTTTGTCTCTCTGGATTTTGCTTAACTATTTTTGTCTACCACACACAGCGGAAGCACTTCATAATACCGACTTACAAAATCTCGACAGAAGATAATCCAAACATTTTCATAATATTCGGACATACAAAAATCTAGACAATACAAAACATCGCTCGGTTTTTTTAAATTATTTAATTTTTTCCGGGATTTAATCTTGTCTGTATTTTTCTCTCTGGAAATTACATTAAAACTCGGACAAACCACAGTCTAGACAAAAAAGCGTTCGATTTTTATTAATTATTTTATTTTTGGGCGGGATTTGTTATTTAGTTTTTTCTCTGTTTTTTTTTTATCTTACCTTGACCCAAGACCCAATTTCGTGTCGAAGTTTTCTTGTTAGAGACTTCCTCGAAGTCGGGCAAACCAAAATCTAGACAAGGTAAAATTACATTTTTTTTGATTTTTTGCTTTCTGAATTTAATGTATATTTTATATATAAAGGGTGATCTTTAAAGAGCTTGGTTTTTGATGATTCAAAAAACACAGACATTTTACAAAAGTGAATGAAATTTTTGTTTGGATCAATAAATCAATCTCACCAATGACGCGTTCAACGTTGGCTTCCAAAGCAGCAATCACGTTTGGCTTATCCCTATAGACAAGAGACTTAACATATCCTCACAGAAGATAAGATCACAGGGTCAAATCAAACGATCGAGGTGGCCAATTGACTGCACCAAAACTTGAGAAATATCGGTTTTGTCTTTTAAGTTATTCCGGAGATATTCGCAAAAAGCATTAAAATTGTATTAGACGAGCCACGCTCGATCGACAAAATCACCTATATTATCAATTTCCAAAAGTTTCGTCTTAATCGGGAGGGTAGTCTTTTTGCCAAGCAAGGTGTACATTTTGTTTGAATAATCATTTTTATATGTACACATACAATATACAGATTTTTCAAATTAATTATCCCAAAAAAGGAAATAGAGTTATTTATTACCAAACGATTTGGTTTGTTTTTTTTTTAATTTGGAAAATTATTCTAGGAATGGTTGGTAAGAAGTGTATTCTGTTCATCTTTTTGTGAAAAGAGGCTTCCATGAATCAAATTCTGAGAAATCTTCGCTGCACACAGAATGCATGCACAGTCATAAAAATATTCAACTCGAAACCAACGGCATGTGCAATTATTCAAATACCATAAGACTACACACGACACAAGACATATAATGGGCATATGTTAGTTACCGAGCCCGGCGTGACAACATGTTAGCTCGACTAAATGCGTGTATAGTTACTATCGTAGTCATCGATAGTTTTGCAGCTCTAGTGAAAACAATATTTTTTTTCTTTTAATGGCACAACGGCCACTCATTTCGCGTGTTATATTTTTACTTGAATGGAAGCGAAAAGCTTTTCATAGACAAATTTTACTCTTGTAGGTTTGCCATTGCCTACCAAGAGGAGGTGCTGTGTAGTAAAATTGTCCTTTCTACATTTTGGTTGTGCCTGTGCACTCTGCGTAATAGTCCAACCCACTACCAATACGTTACCGCAACACTGTGAAAACAATTTAGTTGATTCAAATAGTGTAGCAGAGAAAACGGTTAAAGTTTGGTTGCGAATTTACTTAAACTTTATTTTAATGTGTCTTATGTAAATGACTAAGGAAGAAAATGGCTTTTTGTGTGGATATTAGCGAATTAGCTCCATAAAGACACAACGATTGATAAGTGAATACATATCAAATGTAAGTAATTAATGCCAAATAAATTAAAAGCCATTGCCCGTTTTATTTTATTTGTTAGATCATCAGTGAATATTCTCTTGTATTTTTTTTTGAATTTTGAAAAAAATTTTAAATTTAGGTTCGTGTTTTATGTAAGCAGCTATTATTGTATATGAAGTCATATGATAAATATTTATCTAAAGGATGTCATAGAAATAAAATTTTAATGGTTAACAATAGTTCAAACATTCAAGTTTTACTATTTGATAACATCTTTGAAGAGTATCACATTTTAATCGTATTTCATAATTGCAGACTTCTGGAACTTTTCGATGATGCTTAGTTGAAGGAGCGCAAAATACTTCCACTTATTCATACGCAAACACGCGTCGCATGAAAAAAAAGGTAAGCATTAAATAAAATTAATGGTCTATTTAGTTATATAATTTCCCGATATTTTTGCTGGCAGATTGGTTAGATTTTAACTGATCTCATAACAGATGATATCACAGGAGTTGTTAAAAACAATAAGTAGTAGTTACGTAATATGTAATTTCTTTGCGTTTTAGATTAGTTATGCTTAGGAACAATTTTGAGATGGAAGATAAATAAAGAGAGTAAAGGGGAAAGATTTTAGAAAAGTAAATTAAAAGAAACATTTTTTTCCGCCAAGCTTGCTTTTGATGCAACCTGACTGAGATTTTCTTCAGCATACTTTTCGTCCATGTTGGGGAATTTGGATTTAGAAGTATCTGCAAATTATATTAGGGAATAAATAATCATGTTAAACAGTTAAATAAAACCAACATTCTTCCCGCGCAATATTTCACTAAATTTAAATCCAAATAAGCAGACTTTTTGTTCTGTCTTTCTGGATTTGGTATATCTAATTTTGTCTTACACATACAGCGGGAGCGGAACTTGTTATAAAAATGTTATTGTTTCTTTTGTCTTTAAAATTTTTTTGATTTTGCCTGTGCCGAGATTCGAACCCAGGACACTCTGCGTAACAGTCCAACGTACTATCACTACGCCACAGCAACTATTTGTTGTTGCGGGATTTTGTCTTGTCTGGATTTTATATATTGTTTAATGCAGCAATGAATTATTTAAAGGAACTATTGAAAATTAAACACTGAGAATTCGTATTTAATATTTAACAACATTTACAAATTTATTGGAATGAAAATTAGAATTTTTATAATTACAATAAATATATTGAAGATCCCAACCGACCGGTGTGAAATTGTTCTAGAGAAGAACTAAGAGAAAGCAATAGCAAGAAAAGAAATAGAACGAAAAGAAAGGATAGAAAACATTAATAGGAAAGAAAAAGTGCATTAGGGTGGCTTAAACATATATCTTTTTTTGTTTAATACCCTCAGAGGTAGTTCCCACTATTTCGACTTACAGAATCCTGACAAAAGATAATCCAAACATTTTCTTAACATTCGGACATACAAAAATCAAGACAAGACAAAAAAAAAATCGCTCGATCCTTTGAAATTATTTAAATTTTTCGGGTATTTTGTCTCTCTGGTTTTTGCTTAACTATTTTTGTCTACCACACACAGCGGAAGCACTTCATAATACCTACTTACAAAATCTCGACAGAAGATAATCCCAACATTTTCATAATAATCGGACATACAAAAATCTAGACAATAAAAAACATCGCTCGGTTTTTTTAAATTATTTAATTTTTTCCGGGATTTAATCTTGTCTGTATTTTTCTCTCTGGAAATTACATTAAAACTCGGACAAACCACAGTCTAGACAAAAAAGCGTTCGATTTTTATTAATTATTTTATTTTTGGGCGGGATTTGTTATTTAGTTTTTTCTCTGTTTTTTTTTTATCTTACCTTGACCCAAGACCCAATTTCGTGTCGAAGTTTTCTTGTTAGAGACTTCCTCGAAGTCGGGCAAACCAAAATCTAGACAAGGTAAAATTACATTTTTTTTGATTTTTTGCTTTCTGAATTTAATGTATATTTTATATATAAAGGGTGATCTTTAAAGAGCTTGGTTTTTGATGATTCAAAAAACACAGACATTTTACAAAAGTGAATGAAATTTTTGTTTGGATCAATAAATCAATCTCACCAATGACGCGTTCAACGTTGGCTTCCAAAGCAGCAATCACGTTTGGCTTATCCCTATAGACAAGAGACTTAACATATCCTCACAGAAGATAAGATCACAGGGTCAAATCAAACGATCGAGGTGGCCAATTGACTGCACCAAAACTTGAGAAATATCGGTTTTGTCTTTTAAGTTATTCCGGAGATATTCGCAAAAAGCATTAAAATTGTATTAGACGAGCCACGCTCGATCGACAAAATCACCTATATTATCAATTTCCAAAAGTTTCGTCTTAATCGGGAGGGTAGTCTTTTTGCCAAGCAAGGTGTACATTTTGTTTGAATAATCATTTTTATATGTACACATACAATATACAGATTTTTCAAATTAATTATCCCAAAAAAGGAAATAGAGTTATTTATTACCAAACGATTTGGTTTGTTTTTTTTTTTAATTTGGAAAATTATTCTAGGAATGGTTGGTAAGAAGTGTATTCTGTTCATCTTTTTGTGAAAAGAGGCTTCCATGAATCAAATTCTGAGAAATCTTCGCTGCACACAGAATGCATGCACAGTCATAAAAATATTCAACTCGAAACCAACGGCATGTGCAATTATTCAAATACCATAAGACTACACACGACACAAGACATATAATGGGCATATGTTAGTTACCGAGCCCGGCGTGACAACATGTTAGCTCGACTAAATGCGTGTATAGTTACTATCGTAGTCATCGATAGTTTTGCAGCTCTAGTGAAAACAATATTTTTTTTCTTTTAATGGCACAACGGCCACTCATCTCGCGTGTTATATTTTTACTTGAATGGAAGCGAAAAGCTTTTCATAGACAAATTTTACTCTTGTAGGTTTGCCATTGCCTACCAAGAGGAGGTGCTGTGTAGTAAAATTGTCCTTTCTACATTTTGGTTGTGCCTGTGCACTCTGCGTAATAGTCCAACCCACTACCAATACGTTACCGCAACACTGTGAAAACAATTTAGTTGATTCAAATAGTGTAGCAGAGAAAACGGTTAAAGTTTGGTTGCGAATTTACTTAAACTTTATTTTAATGTGTCTTATGTAAATGACTAAGGAAGAAAATGGCTTTTTGTGTGGATATTAGCGAATTAGCTCCATAAAGACACAACGATTGATAAGTGAATACATATCAAATGTAAGTAATTAATGCCAAATAAATTAAAAGCCATTGCCCGTTTTATTTTCTTTGTTAGATCATCAGTGAATATTCTCTTGTATTTTTTTTTTGAATTTTTAAAAAATTTAGAAATTTAGGTTCGTGTTTTATGTATGCAGCTATTATTTTTTATGAAGTCATATGATAAATATTTTTCTAAAGGATGTCATAGAAATAAAATTTTAATGGTTAACAATAGTTCAAACATTCAAGTTTTACTATTTGATAACATCTTTGAAGAATATCACATTTTAATCGTATTTCATAATTGCAGACTTCTGGAACTTTTCGATGATGCTTAGTTGAAGGAGCGCAAAATACTTCCACTTATTCATACGCAAACACGCGTCGCATGAAAAAAAAGGTAAGCATTAAATAAAATTAATGGTCTATTTAGTTATATAATTTCCCGATATTTTTGCTGGCAGATTGGTTAGATTTTAACTGATCTCATAACAGATGATATCACAGGAGTTGTTAAAAACAATAAGTAGTAGTTACGTAATATGTAATTTCTTTGCGTTTTAGATTAGTTATGCTTAGGAACAATTTTGAGATGGAAGATAAATAAAGAGAGTAAAGGGGAAAGATTTTAGAAAAGTAAATTAAAAGAAACATTTTTTTCCGCCAAGCTTGCTTTTGATGCAACCTGACTGAGATTTTCTTCAGCATACTTTTCGTCCATGTTGGGGAATTTGGATTTAGAAGTATCTGCAAATTATATTAGGGAATAAATAATCATGTTAAACAGTTAAATAAAACCAACATTCTTCCCGCGCAATATTTCACTAAATTTAAATCCAAATAAGCAGACTTTTTGTTCTGTCTTTCTGGATTTGGTATATCTAATTTTGTCTTACACATACAGCGGGAGCGGAACTTGTTATAAAAATGTTATTGTTTCTTTTGTCTTTAAAATTTTTTTGATTTTGCCTGTGCCGAGATTCGAACCCAGGACACTCTGCGTAACAGTCCAACGTACTATCACTACGCCACAGCAACTATTTGTTGTTGCGGGATTTTGTCTTGTCTGGATTTTATATATTGTTTAATGCAGCAATGAATTATTTAAAGGAACTATTGAAAATTAAACACTGAGAATTCGTATTTAATATTTAACAACATTTACAAATTTATTGGAATGAAAATTAGAATTTTTATAATTACAATAAATATATTGAAGAGCCCAACCGATCGGTGTGAAAGTGTTCTAGAGAAGAACTAAGAGAAAGCAATAGCAAGAAAAGAAATAGAACGAAAAGAAAGGATAGAGAAAATGAATAGGAAAGAAAATGTGCATTAGAGTGGCTTAAACATCCCGTCCTTTTACCGTCAACGAACAACTCCTTGACCGTGTGTCCTCGGAAGTGGGACGTCTCGAGACTGCGGATGGTACGGATGGCGGCATTAGCAGGATGTGCCGGAACGATGGCATTGGCTGGTCTTCGACCGGGAACTACGATCACCACTGCGGAGTGAGTCCTGTTGAGCTGTGTTGCACAACTTTCGTCTGCGGACTGGAACTGTGGAGTGCTGGAAAGATGCCCAGATTAGTAGGGGAAACAATCAATGGTAAATTACAGCGCTCAAGTGGGAGAGCAGCCATAATTTGGGTCCGCCTTGTCTGCTTGTAGGTAGTACAAGCTTTGCCGTGGAAAATGCACATTTTTATTTTTAGTATTAGGCGAGGAATGAAATAGTCCTGCCGCACCATGAGACTGACTTCGGCATGGAGGAGCATATTATATAGAAATTCCAAATATAAAATACAATAGCGAGAATTCTCGGGAATGATGATAGGATGTCGTTCGTTGTAGCTAAGAGCGGCATGAGCGAGACGACCATTTACTCTGAGAATATTCTCTTTGTCTAGAAAAGGATTTAACACGAGAAGAGTGCTTTTCTCTCCTATTGGTTTTGCATCGAGTAATGATGCCTTTTCTCGTAGATAATTTCGATAATTTGTTCCAGGGAGGGAGGAACAAAGGGCCACAAAGTCGTGTCTTGATAACTTGAATTTCGGTATGAGGGATAGAGCTTGAAGTGTGAAACTGCTGAGAAGAATGTTAACTTCGAAAGGCTTATTGGTTACAGGAGGGCACTTAACCTTTTATCGCCAAGAGATGTAAGGAACGGAATTGTCCTTCTCTTAGGTGCGAACACAAAGGCAAGCTCGATAAGCTTTTTTCAAAGGAGACTTATAATCGCGAAAGGCTTATTGCTTGCAGGAGGGCCGCTAACCCTTTACCACCAGGAGACGAGGATCGGAGTTGTCCTTTTCCAAAGGCAAGCACAATAAGCTTTTCCTACGCAGAGTTGCAGAAGGCTATTGTTTGCCACCTTAACCTTTTGCCATCAAGAGATAAGGATCGGAATTCTCCTTCTCTTGAGTGAGACCAAAAGGCAAGCACAGTAAGCTTCTACAAGTGACAAAGTTCGGGAAGTTGAACTTGATTACTCTGCGAGGACTGCCTCCACTGAGGGATTTCGCTGTTGTCTATGGTGGAAAGTTTCTCTAAGAAGCTGTTTCTTGTATGGACGGAATACTTCATGTATTAGTCTCAATCCATGCCTGCTAATCAGAGCTGATGGTGTGAGATTTTCGCTCTTTTCATAACAGGCGATAGCCACCCTGCCGGGTGAAAACAGTTTGGCAACCGAACGAAAAGTTTGGCGCTTTATGGCAGAAGTTAGCACCGGAATGGAAGGAATGGTTTGGGCTAATGAATTTATAATATTTATTTTTTGTTTTAGTTTTTGTACAAAACCAACATATTTATATATTATATATAATATTTTTAATGAAAAAATATATATTTATATATAATATAAAAATCCATCATATAATCAGTTAGAGTGTAACTAAATATATGGCACACAGCGTAGTCTTTTTTTTTACTGGTTGGTCGTTTAGAGGTAAACGAATATAGCACAAAAGAAAATAGCAAGGAACTTTCTGTACAGCAATAAGTGTGTACTTGCTGTTGTACACGGAAGTTATTTACTTTATGTATGTACATACAACGAATATTTGTACGATCGACCCAATATATTATAAAATAATATATAAAATGTACACACAATATTTTAAATATGGGAAAACTTAAAATATTATGTATAGTAAGTTACAAGTAAAATTTACGGGGAAAAAGAACTTGTACTTACTTATATGGAAAAAAGGTGGGTGATTTTTTCCTTTGGGTCTACTTGCTGTGCTGTTGTGTGTGATTTCGTGGTGGTTGATTTTTTGTTATTATTGTTGTTGTTGCACTTTTTTGTGGTGCGTTAAAGCGTTGGATCACTTTATGGCTCGAAGGACCATGTCTAATTCAGAAGCAAATTAATAGGATATTAAAACACTGGAAATTTGTATTTAAATATAACAACATTTACAAATTTATTGGAATGAAAATTAGAATTTTTATAATTACAATAAATATATTGAAGATCCCAACCGACCGGTGTGAAATTGTTCTAGAGAAGAACTAAGAGAAAGCAATAGCAAGAAAAGAAATAGAACGAAAAGAAAGGATAGAAAACATTAATAGGAAAGAAAAGGTGCATTAGGGTGGCTTAAACATATATCTTTTTTTGTTTAATACCCTCAGAGGTAGTTCCCACTATTTCGACTTACAGAATCCTGACAAAAGATAATCCAAACATTTTCTTAACATTCGGACATACAAAAATCAAGACAAGACAAAAAAAAAATCGCTCGATCCTTTTAAATTATTTAAATTTTTTCGAGTATTTTGTCTCTGGATTTTGCTTAACTATTTTTGTCTACCACACACAGCGGAAGCACTTCATAATACTGACTTACAAAATCTCTACAGAAGATAATCCCAACATTTTCATAATATTCGGACATACAAAAATCTAGACAATACAAAACATCGCTCGGTTTTTTTAAATTATTTAATTTTTTCCGGGATGTAATCTTGTCTGTATTTTTCTCTCTGGAAATTACATTAAAACTCGGACAAACCACAATCTAGACAAAAAAGCGTTCTATTTTTATTAATTATTTTATTTTTGGGCGGGATTTGCTATTTAGTTTTTTCTCTGTTTTTTTTTTATCTTACCTTGACCCAAGACCCAATTTCGTGTCGGAATTTTCTTGTTAGAGACTTCCTCGAAGTCGGGCAAACCAAAATCTAGACAGATACAGATTTTCTAAATTAATTATCCCAAATAAATGAGAAAAAGAGTTATTTATTACCAAACGATTTGGTTTGTTGTTTTTTTTTTAATTTGGAAAATTATTCTGGGAATGTTTGGCAAGAAGTGTATTCTGTTCATCTTTTTGTGCAAGGAGGCTTCCATGAATCAAATTCTGAGAATACTTCGCTGCACACGATACAGAATGCATGCACAGTCATAAAAATATTCAACTCGAAATCAACGGCATGTGCAATTATTCAAATACCATAAGACTACACACGACACAAGACATAAAATGGGCATATGTTAGTTACCGAACCCGGCGTGACAACATGTTAGCTCGTCTAAATGCCTGTATAGTTACTATCGTAGTTATCGATAGTTTTGCAGCTCTAGTGAAAACAATTTTTTTTCTTTTAATGGCACAACGGCCAATGGAGGGCCTAGGGCGGAGCTTTTCGCATCCACTCATCTCGCGTGTTATATTTTTACTTGGATGGAAGCGAAAAGCTTTTCATAGACAAATTTTACTCTTGTAGGTTTGCCATTGCCTACCAAGAGGAGGTGCTGTGTAGTAAAATTGTCCTTTCTATATTTTGGTTGTGCCTGTGCACTCTGCGTAATAGTCCAACCCACTACCACTACGTTACAGCAGCACTGTGAAAACAATTTAGTTGATTCAAATAGTGTAGCAGAGAAAACGGTTAAAGTTTGGTTGCGCAATTTACTTAAACTTTATTTTAATGTGTCTTGTGTAAATGACTAAGGAAGAAAATGGCTTTTTGTGTGGATATTAGCGAATTAGTTCCATAAAGACACAACGATTGATAAGTGAATACATATCAAATGCAAGTAATTAATGCCAAATAAATTAAAAGCCATTGCCCGTTTTATTTTATTTGTTAGATCATCAGTGAATATTCTCTTGTATTTTTTTTTGAATTTTGAAAAAAATTTTAAATTTAGGTTCGTGTTTTATGTAAGCAGCTATTATTGTATATGAAGTCATATGATAAATATTTATCTAAAGGATGTCATAGAAATAAAATTTTAATGGTTAACAATAGTTCAAACATTCAAGTTTTACTATTTGATAACATCTTTGAAGAATATCACATTTTAATTGTATTTCATAATTGCAGACCTCTGGAACTTTTCGATGATGCTTAGTTGAAGGAGCACAAAATACTTCCACTTATTCATACGCAATCACGCATCGCATGAAAAAAAAGGTAAGCATTAAATAAAATGAATGCTCTATTTAGTTATATAATTCCCGATATTTTTGCTGGCAGATTGGTTAGATTTTAACTGATCTCATAACAGATGATATCACAGGAGTTGTTAAAAACAATAAGTAGTAGTCACGTAATATGTAATTTCTTCGCGTTTTAGATTAGTTATGCTTAGGAATAATTTTGAGATGGAAGAAAAATAAAGAGAGTAAAGGGGAAAGATTTTAGAAAAGTAAATTGAAAGAAAAATTTTTTTCCGCCAAGCTTGCTTTTGATGCAACCTGACTGAGATTTTCTTTAGCATACTTTTCGTCCATGTTGGGGAATTTGGATTTAGAAGTATCTGCAAATTATATTAAATAATCATGTTAAACAGTTAAATAAAACTAACATTCTTCCCGCGCAATATTTCACTAAATTTAAATCAAAATAAGCAGACTTTTTGTTCTGTCTTTCTGGATTTTGTATATCTAATTTTGTCTTACACATACAGCGGGAGCGGAACTTGTTATTAAAATGTTATTGTTTTTTTTAGTCTTTACAATTTTTTTGATTTTGCCTGTGCCGAGATTCAGAACCCAGAACACTCTGCGTAACAGTCCAACGTACTACCACTACGCCACAGCAACTATTTGTTGTTGCGGGATTTTATCTTGTCTGGATTCTGTCTTTCTGGATTTTATATATCTTTTTTTTGTTTAATACCCTCAGAGGTAGTTCCCACAATTTCGACTTACAAAATCCTGACAAAAGATAATCCAAACATTTTCTTAACATTCGGACATACAAAAATCTAGACAATACAAAAAAAAAATCGCTCGATCCTTTGAAATTATTTAAATTTTTCGGGTATTTTGTCTCTCTGGATTTTGCTTAACTATTTTTGTCTACCACACACAGCGGAAGCACTTCATAATACCGACTTACAAAATCTCGACAGAAGATAATCCAAACATTTTCATAATATTCGGACATACAAAAATCTAGACAATACAAAACATCGCTCGGTTTTTTAAAATTATTTAATTTTGTCCGGGATTTAATCTTGTCTGTATTTTTCTCTCTGGAAATTACATTAAAACTCGGACAAACCACAGTCTAGACAAAAAAGCGTTCGATTTTTATTAATTATTTTATTTTTGGGCGGGATTTGTTATTTAGTTTTTTCTCTGTTTTTTTTTTATCTTACCTTGACCCAAGACCCAATTTCGTGTCGAAGTTTTCTTGTAAGAGACTTCCTCGAAGTCGGGCAAACCAAAATCTAGACAAGGTAAAATTACATTTTTTTTGATTTTTTGCTTTCTGAATTTAATGTATATTTTATATATAAAGGGTGATCTTTAAAGAGCTTGGTTTTTGATGATTCAAAAAACACAGACATTTTACAAAAGTGAATGAAATTTTTGTTTGGATCAATAAATCAATCTCACCAATGACGCGTTCAACGTTGGCTTCCAAAGCAGCAATCACGTTTGGCTTATTCCTATAGACAAGAGACTTAACATATCCTCACAGAAGATAAGATCACAGGGTCAAATCAAACGATCGAGGTGGCCAATTGACTGCACCAAAACTTGAGAAATATCGGTTTTGTCTTTTAAGTTATTCCGGAGATATTCGCAAAAAGCATTAAAATTGTATTAGACGAGCCACGCTCGATCGACAAAATCACCTATATTATCAATTTCCAAAAGTTTCGTCTTAATCGGGAGGGTAGTCTTTTTGCCAAGCAAGGTGTACATTTTGTTTGAATAATCATTTTTATATGTACACATACAATATACAGATTTTTCAAATTAATTATCCCAAAAAAGGAAATAGAGTTATTTATTACCAAACGATTTGGTTTGTTTTTTTTTTAATTTGGAAAATTATTCTAGGAATGGTTGGTAAGAAGTGTATTCTGTTCATCTTTTTGTGAAAAGAGGCTTCCATGAATCAAATTCTGAGAAATCTTCGCTGCACACAGAATGCATGCACAGTCATAAAAATATTCAACTCGAAACCAACGGCATGTGCAATTATTCAAATACCATAAGACTACACACGACACAAGACATATAATGGGCATATGTTAGTTACCGAGCCCGGCGTGACAACATGTTAGCTCGACTAAATGCGTGTATAGTTACTATCGTAGTCATCGATAGTTTTGCAGCTCTAGTGAAAACAATATTTTTTTTCTTTTAATGGCACAACGGCCACTCATCTCGCGTGTTATATTTTTACTTGAATGGAAGCGAAAAGCTTTTCATAGACAAATTTTACTCTTGTAGGTTTGCCATTGCCTACCAAGAGGAGGTGCTGTGTAGTAAAATTGTCCTTTCTACATTTTGGTTGTGCCTGTGCACTCTGCGTAATAGTCCAACCCACTACCAATACGTTACCGCAACACTGTGAAAACAATTTAGTTGATTCAAATAGTGTAGCAGAGAAAACGGTTAAAGTTTGGTTGCGAATTTACTTAAACTTTATTTTAATGTGTCTTATGTAAATGACTAAGGAAGAAAATGGCTTTTTGTGTGGATATTAGCGAATTAGCTCCATAAAGACACAACGATTGATAAGTGAATACATATCAAATGTAAGTAATTAATGCCAAATAAATTAAAAGCCATTGCCCGTTTTATTTTCTTTGTTAGATCCTCAGTGAATATTCTCTTGTATTTTTTTTTTGAATTTTTAAAAAATTTAGAAATTTAGGTTCGTGTTTTATGTATGCAGGTATTATTTTTTATGAAGTCATATGATAAATATTTTTCTAAAGGATGTCATAGAAATAAAATTTTAATGGTTAACAATAGTTCAAACATTCAAGTTTTACTATTTGATAACATCTTTGAAGAGTATCACATTTTAATCGTATTTCATAATTGCAGACTTCTGGAACTTTTCGATGATGCTTAGTTGAAGGAGCGCAAAATACTTCCACTTATTCATACGCAAACACGCGTCGCATGAAAAAAAAGGTAAGCATTAAATAAAATTAATGGTCTATTTAGTTATATAATTTCCCGATATTTTTGCTGGCAGATTGGTTAGATTTTAACTGATCTCATAACAGATGATATCACAGGAGTTGTTAAAAACAATAAGTAGTAGTCACGTAATATGTAATTTCTTTGCGTTTTAGATTAGTTATGCTTAGGAACAATTTTGAGATGGAAGATAAATAAAGAGAGTAAAGGGGAAAGAATTTAGAAAAGTAAATTAAAAGAAACATTTTTTTCCGCCAAGCTTGCTTTTGATGCAACCTGACTGAGATTTTCTTCAGCATACTTTTCGTCCATGTTGGGGAATTTGGATTTAGAAGTATCTGCAAATTATATTAGGGAATAAATAATCATGTTAAACAGTTAAATAAAACCAACATTCTTCCCGCGCAATATTTCACTAAATTTAAATCCAAATAAGCAGACTTTTTGTTCTGTCTTTCTGGATTTGGTATATCTAATTTTGTCTTACACATACAGCGGGAGCGGAACTTGTTATAAAAATGTTATTGTTTCTTTTGTCTTTAAAATTTTTTTGATTTTGCCTGTGCCGAGATTCGAACCCAGGACACTCTGCGTAACAGTCCAACGTACTATCACTACGCCACAGCAACTATTTGTTGTTGCGGGATTTTGTCTTGTCTGGATTTTATATATTGTTTAATGCAGCAATGAATTATTTAAAGGAACTATTGAAAATTAAACACTGAGAATTCGTATTTAATATTTAACAACATTTACAAATTTATTGGAATGAAAATTAGAATTTTTAGAATTACAATAAATATATTGAAGAGCCCAACCGATCGGTGTGAAAGTGTTCTAGAGAAGAACTAAGAGAAAGCAATAGCAAGAAAAGAAATAGAACGAAAAGAAAGGATAGAGAAAATGAATAGGAAAGAAAATGTGCATTAGAGTGGCTTAAACATCCCGTCCTTTTACCGTCAACGAACAACTCCTTGACCGTGTGTCCTCGGAAGTGGGACGTCTCGAGACTGCGGATGGTACGGATGGCGGCATTAGCAGGATGTGCCGGAACGATGCCATTGGCTGGTCTTCGACCGGGAACTACGATCACCACTGCGGAGTGAGTCCTGTTGAGCTGTGTTGCACAACTTTCGTCTGCGGACTGGAACTGTGGAGTGCTGGAAAGATGCCCAGATTAGTAGGGGAAACAATCAATGGTAAATTACAGCGCTCAAGTGGGAGAGCAGCCATAATTTGGGTCCGCCTTGTCTGCTTGTAGGTAGTACAAGCTTTGCCGTGGAAAATGCACATTTTTATTTTTAGTATTAGGCGAGGAATGAAATAGTCCTGCCGC
Organism: Palloptera scutellata; assembly: GCA_958295655.1. Classification (NCBI taxonomy): domain Eukaryota; kingdom Metazoa; phylum Arthropoda; class Insecta; order Diptera; family Pallopteridae; genus Palloptera; species Palloptera scutellata. The sequence goes on along the minus strand of OY282449.1, from coordinate 79,365,739 downwards.
ACCATGAGACTGACTTCGGCATGGAGGAGCATATTATATAGAAATTCCAAATATAAAATACAATAGCGAGAATTCTCGGGAATGATGATAGGATGTCGTTCGTTGTAGCTAAGAGCGGCATGAGCGAGACGACCATTTACTCTGAGAATATTCTCTTTGTCTAGAAAAGGATTTAACACGAGAAGAGTGCTTTTCTCTCCTATTGGTTTTGCATCGAGTAATGATGCCTTTTCTCGTAGATAATTTCGATAATTTGTTCCAGGGAGGGAGGAACAAAGGGCCACAAAGTCGTGTCTTGATAACTTGAATTTCGGTATGCGGGATAGAGCTTGAAGTGTGAAACTGCTGAGAAGAATGTTAACTTCGAAAGGCTTATTGGTTACAGGAGGGCACTTAACCTTTTATCGCCAAGAGATGTAAGGAACGGAATTGTCCTTCTCTTAGGTGCGAACACAAAGGCAAGCTCGATAAGCTTTTTTCAAAGGAGACTTATAATCGCGAAAGGCTTATTGCTTGCAGGAGGGCCGCTAACCCTTTACCACCAGGAGACGAGGATCGGAGTTGTCCTTTTCCAAAGGCAAGCACAATAAGATTTTCCTACGCAGAGTTGCAGAAGGCTATTGTTTGCCACCTTAACCTTTTGCCATCAAGAGATAAGGATCGGAATTCTCCTTCTCTTGAGTGAGACCAAAAGGCAAGCACAGTAAGCTTCTACAAGTGACAAAGTTCGGGAAGTTGAACTTGATTACTCTGCGAGGACTGCCTCCACTGAGGGATTTCGCTGTTGTCTATGGTGGAAAGTTTCTCTAAGAAGCTGTTTCTTGTATGGACGGAATACTTCATGTATTAGTCTCAATCCATGCCTGCTAATCAGAGCTGATGGTGTGAGATTTTCGCTCTTTTCATAACAGGCGATAGCCACCCTGCCGGGTGAAAACAGTTTGGCAACCGAACGAAAAGTTTGGCGCTTTATGGCAGAAGTTAGCACCGGAATGGAAGGAATGGTTTGGGCTAATGAATTTATAATATTTATTTTTTGTTTTAGTTTTTGTACAAAACCAACATATTTATATATTATATATAATATTTTTAATGAAAAAATATATATTTATATATAATATAAAAATCCATCATATAATCAGTTAGAGTGTAACTAAATATATGGCACACAGCGTAGTCTTTTTTTTTACTGGTTGGTCGTTTAGAGGTAAACGAATATAGCACAAAAGAAAATAGCAAGGAACTTTCTGTACAGCAATAAGTGTGTACTTGCTGTTGTACACGGAAGTTATTTACTTTATGTATGTACATACAACGAATATTTGTACGATCGACCCAATATATTATAAAATAATATATAAAATGTACACACAATATTTTAAATATGGGAAAACTTAAAATATTATGTATAGTAAGTTACAAGTAAAATTTACGGGGAAAAAGAACTTGTACTTACTTATATGGAAAAAAGGTGGGTGATTTTTTCCTTTGGGTCTACTTGCTGTGCTGTTGTGTGTGATTTCGTGGTGGTTGATTTTTTGTTATTATTGTTGTTGTTGCACTTTTTTGTGGTGCGTTAAAGCGTTGGATCACTTTATGGCTCGAAGGACCATGTCTAATTCAGAAGCAAATTAATAGGATATTAAAACACTGGAAATTTGTATTTAAATATAACAACATTTACAAATTTATTGGAATGAAAATTAGAATTTTTATAATTACAATAAATATATTGAAGATCCCAACCGACCGGTGTGAAATTGTTCTAGAGAAGAACTAAGAGAAAGCAATAGCAAGAAAAGAAATAGAACGAAAAGAAAGGATAGAAAACATTAATAGGAAAGAAAAGGTGCATTAGGGTGGCTTAAACATATATCTTTTTTTGTTTAATACCCTCAGAGGTAGTTCCCACTATTTCGACTTACAGAATCCTGACAAAAGATAATCCAAACATTTTCTTAACATTCGGACATACAAAAATCAAGACAAGACACAAAAAAAATCGCTCGATCCTTTTAAATTATTTAAATTTTTTCGAGTATTTTGTCTCTGGATTTTGCTTAACTATTTTTGTCTACCACACACAGCGGAAGCACTTCATAATACTGACTTACAAAATCTCTACAGAAGATAATCCCAACATTTTCATAATATTCGGACATACAAAAATCTAGACAATACAAAACATCGCTCGGTTTTTTTAAATTATTTAATTTTTTCCGGGATGTAATCTTGTCTGTATTTTTCTCTCTGGAAATTACATTAAAACTCGGACAAACCACAATCTAGACAAAAAAGCGTTCTATTTTTATTAATTATTTTATTTTTGGGCGGGATTTGCTATTTAGTTTTTTCTCTGTTTTTTTTTTATCTTACCTTGACCCAAGACCCAATTTCGTGTCGGAGTTTTCTTGTTAGAGACTTCCTCGAAGTCGGGCAAACCAAAATCTAGACAGATACAGATTTTCTAAATTAATTATCCCAAATAAATGAGAAAAAGAGTTATTTATTACCAAACGATTTGGTTTGTTGTTTTTTTTTTAATTTGGAAAATTATTCTGGGAATGTTTGGCAAGAAGTGTATTCTGTTCATCTTTTTGTGCAAGGAGGCTTCCATGAATCAAATTCTGAGAATACTTCGCTGCACACGATACAGAATGCATGCACAGTCATAAAAATATTCAACTCGAAATCAACGGCATGTGCAATTATTCAAATACCATAAGACTACACACGACACAAGACATAAAATGGGCATATGTTAGTTACCGAACCCGGCGTGACAACATGTTAGCTCGTCTAAATGCCTGTATAGTTACTATCGTAGTTATCGATAGTTTTGCAGCTCTAGTGAAAACAATTTTTTTTCTTTTAATGGCACAACGGCCAATGGAGGGCCTAGGGCGGAGCTTTTCGCATCCACTCATCTCGCGTGTTATATTTTTACTTGGATGGAAGCGAAAAGCTTTTCATAGACAAATTTTACTCTTGTAGGTTTGCCATTGCCTACCAAGAGGAGGTGCTGTGTAGTAAAATTGTCCTTTCTATATTTTGGTTGTGCCTGTGCACTCTGCGTAATAGTCCAACCCACTACCACTACGTTACAGCAGCACTCTGAAAACAATTTAGTTGATTCAAATAGTGTAGCAGAGAAAACGGTTAAAGTTTGGTTGCGCAATTTACTTAAACTTTATTTTAATGTGTCTTGTGTAAATGACTAAGGAAGAAAATGGCTTTTTGTGTGGATATTAGCGAATTAGTTCCATAAAGACACAACGATTGATAAGTGAATACATATCAAATGCAAGTAATTAATGCCAAATAAATTAAAAGCCATTGCCCGTTTTATTTTATTTGTTAGATCATCAGTGAATATTCTCTTGTATTTTTTTTTGAATTTTGAAAAAAATTTTAAATTTAGGTTCGTGTTTTATGTAAGCAGCTATTATTGTATATGAAGTCATATGATAAATATTTATCTAAAGGATGTCATAGAAATAAAATTTTAATGGTTAACAATAGTTCAAACATTCAAGTTTTACTATTTGATAACATCTTTGAAGAATATCACATTTTAATTGTATTTCATAATTGCAGACCTCTGGAACTTTTCGATGATGCTTAGTTGAAGGAGCACAAAATACTTCCACTTATTCATACGCAATCACGCATCGCATGAAAAAAAAGGTAAGCATTAAATAAAATGAATGCTCTATTTAGTTATATAATTCCCGATATTTTTGCTGGCAGATTGGTTAGATTTTAACTGATCTCATAACAGATGATATCACAGGAGTTGTTAAAAACAATAAGTAGTAGTCACGTAATATGTAATTTCTTCGCGTTTTAGATTAGTTATGCTTAGGAATAATTTTGAGATGGAAGAAAAATAAAGAGAGTAAAGGGGAAAGATTTTAGAAAAGTAAATTGAAAGAAAAATTTTTTTCCGCCAAGCTTGCTTTTGATGCAACCTGACTGAGATTTTCTTTAGCATACTTTTCGTCCATGTTGGGGAATTTGGATTTAGAAGTATCTGCAAATTATATTAAATAATCATGTTAAACAGTTAAATAAAACTAACATTCTTCCCGCGCAATATTTCACTAAATTTAAATCAAAATAAGCAGACTTTTTGTTCTGTCTTTCTGGATTTTGTATATCTAATTTTGTCTTACACATACAGCGGGAGCGGAACTTGTTATTAAAATGTTATTGTTTTTTTTAGTCTTTACAATTTTTTTGATTTTGCCTGTGCCGAGATTCAGAACCCAGAACACTCTGCGTAACAGTCCAACGTACTACCACTACGCCACAGCAACTATTTGTTGTTGCGGGATTTTATCTTGTCTGGATTCTGTCTTTCTGGATTTTATATATCTTTTTTTTGTTTAATACCCTCAGAGGTAGTTCCCACAATTTCGACTTACAAAATCCTGACAAAAGATAATCCAAACATTTTCTTAACATTCGGACATACAAAAATCTAGACAATACAAAAAAAAAATCGCTCGATCCTTTGAAATTATTTAAATTTTTCGGGTATTTTGTCTCTCTGGATTTTGCTTAACTATTTTTGTCTACCACACACAGCGGAAGCACTTCATAATACCGACTTACAAAATCTCGACAGAAGATAATCCAAACATTTTCATAATATTCGGACATACAAAAATCTAGACAATACAAAACATCGCTCGGTTTTTTAAAATTATTTAATTTTGTCCGGGATTTAATCTTGTCTGTATTTTTCTCTCTGGAAATTACATTAAAACTCGGACAAACCACAGTCTAGACAAAAAAGCGTTCGATTTTTATTAATTATTTTATTTTTGGGCGGGATTTGTTATTTAGTTTTTTCTCTGTTTTTTTTTTATCTTACCTTGACCCAAGACCCAATTTCGTGTCGAAGTTTTCTTGTTAGAGACTTCCTCGAAGTCGGGCAAACCAAAATCTAGACAAGGTAAAATTACATTTTTTTTGAGTTTTTGCTTTCTGAATTTAATGTATATTTTATATATAAAGGGTGATCTTTAAAGAGCTTGGTTTTTGATGATTCAAAAAACACAGACATTTTACAAAAGTGAATGAAATTTTTGTTTGGATCAATAAATCAATCTCACCAATGACGCGTTCAACGTTGGCTTCCAAAGCAGCAATCACGTTTGGCTTATCCCTATAGACAAGAGACTTAACATATCCTCACAGAAGATAAGATCACAGGGTCAAATCAAACGATCGAGGTGGCCAATTGACTGCACCAAAACTTGAGAAATATGGGTTTTGTCTTTTAAGTTATTCCGGAGATATTCGCAAAAAGCATTAAAATTGTATTAGACGAGCCACGCTCGATCGACAAAATCACCTATATTATCAATTTCCAAAAGTTTCGTCTTAATCGGGAGGGTAGTCTTTTTGCCAAGCAAGGTGTACATTTTGTTTGAATAATCATTTTTATATGTACACATACAATATACAGATTTTTCAAATTAATTATCCCAAAAAAGGAAATAGAGTTATTTATTACCAAACGATTTGGTTTGTTTTTTTTTTTAATTTGGAAAATTATTCTAGGAATGGTTGGTAAGAAGTGTATTCTGTTCATCTTTTTGTGAAAAGAGGCTTCCATGAATCAAATTCTGAGAAATCTTCGCTGCACACAGAATGCATGCACAGTCATAAAAATATTCAACTCGAAACCAACGGCATGTGCAATTATTCAAATACCATAAGACTACACACGACACAAGACATATAATGGGCATATGTTAGTTACCGAGTCCGGCGTGACAACATGTTAGCTCGACTAAATGCGTGTATAGTTACTATCGTAGTCATCGATAGTTTTGCAGCTCTAGTGAAAACAATATTTTTTTTCTTTTAATGGCACAACGGCCACTCATCTCGCGTGTTATATTTTTACTTGAATGGAAGCGAAAAGCTTTTCATAGACAAATTTTACTCTTGTAGGTTTGCCATTGCCTACCAAGAGGAGGTGCTGTGTAGTAAAATTGTCCTTTCTACATTTTGGTTGTGCCTGTGCACTCTGCGTAATAGTCCAACCCACTACCAATACGTTACCGCAACACTGTGAAAACAATTTAGTTGATTCAAATAGTGTAGCAGAGAAAACGGTTAAAGTTTGGTTGCGAATTTACTTAAACTTTATTTTAATGTGTCTTATGTAAATGACTAAGGAAGAAAATGGCTTTTTGTGTGGATATTAGCGAATTAGCTCCATAAAGACACAACGATTGATAAGTGAATACATATCAAATGTAAGTAATTAATGCCAAATAAATTAAAAGCCATTGCCCGTTTTATTTTCTTTGTTAGATCATCGGTGAATATTCTCTTGTATTTTTTTTTTGAATTTTTAAAAAATTTAGAAATTTATGTTCGTGTTTTATGTATGCAGGTATTATTTTTTATGAAGTCATATGATAAATATTTTTCTAAAGGATGTCATAGAAATAAAATTTTAATGGTTAACAATAGTTCAAACATTCAAGTTTTACTATTTGATAACATCTTTGAAGAGTATCACATTTTAATCGTATTTCATAATTGCAGACTTCTGGAACTTTTCGATGATGCTTAGTTGAAGGAGCGCAAAATACTTCCACTTATTCATACGCAAACACGCGTCGCATGAAAAAAAAGGTAAGCATTAAATAAAATTAATGGTCTATTTAGTTATATAATTTCCCGATATTTTTGCTGGCAGATTGGTTAGATTTTAACTGATCTCATAACAGATGATATCACAGGAGTTGTTAAAAACAATAAGTAGTAGTCACGTAATATGTAATTTCTTTGCGTTTTAGATTAGTTATGCTTAGGAACAATTTTGAGATGGAAGATAAATAAAGAGAGTAAAGGGGAAAGATTTTAGAAAAGTAAATTAAAAGAAACATTTTTTTCCGCCAAGCTTGCTTTTGATGCAACCTGACTGAGATTTTCTTCAGCATACTTTTCGTCCATGTTGGGGAATTTGGATTTAGAAGTATCTGCAAATTATATTAGGGAATAAATAATCATGTTAAACAGTTAAATAAAACCAACATTCTTCCCGCGCAATATTTCACTAAATTTAAATCCAAATAAGCAGACTTTTTGTTCTGTCTTTCTGGATTTGGTATATCTAATTTTGTCTTACACATACAGCGGGAGCGGAACTTGTTATTAAAATGTTATTGTTTTTTTTGTCTTTAAAATTGTTTTGATTTTGCCTGTGCCGAGATTCGAACCCAGGACACTCTGCGTAACAGTCCAACGTACTACCACTACGCCACAGCAACTATTTGTTGTTGCGGGATTTTATCTTGTCTGGATTTTATATATTGTTTAATGCAGAAATAAATTATTTAAAGGAAATATTGAAAATTAAACACTGAGAATTCGTATTTAATATTTAACAACATTTACAAATTTATTGGAATGAAAATTAGAATTTTTAGAATTACAATAAATATATTGAAGAGCCAAACCGATCGGTGTGAAAGTGTTCTAGAGAAGAACTAAGAGAAAGCAATAGCAAGAAAAGAAATAGAACGAAAAGAGAGGATAGAGAAAATTAATAGGAAAGAAAATGTGCATTAGAGTGGCTTAAACATCCCGGCCCCCTTGCACGAGTGCAAAATTAAATGTCTCCTTCAGACGCTGCAGGGTCCTTATACCGTCAACGAACAACTCCTTGACCGTGTGTCCTCGGAAGTGGGAAGTCTCGAGACTGCGGATGGTACGGATGGCGGCATTAGCAGGATGTGCCGGAACGATGGCATTGGCTGGTCTTTGACCGGGAACTACGATCACCACTGCGGAGTGAGTCATGTTGAGCTGTGTTGCACAACCTTCGTCTGCGGACTGGAACTGTGGAGTGCTGGAAAGATGCCCAGATTAGTAGGGGAAACAATCAATGGTAAATTACAGCGCTCAAGTGGGAAAGCAGCCATAATTTGGGTACGCCTTGTCTGCTTGTAGGTAGTACAAGCTTTGCAGTGGAAAATGCACATTTTTATTTTTAGTATTAGGCGTGGAATGAAATATTCCTGCCGCACTATGCGAAGCATGGGACTGACTTCGGCATGGAGGAGCATATTATATAGAAATTCCAAATATAAAATACAATAGCGAGAATTCTCGGGAATGATGATAGGATGTCGTTCGTTGTAGCTAAGAGCGGCATGAGCGAGACGACCATTTACTCTGAGAATATTCTCTTTGTCTAGAAAAGGATTTAACACGAGAAGAGTGCTTTTCTCTCCTATTGGTTTTGCATCGAGTAATGATGCCTTTTCTCGTAGATAATTTCGATAATTTGTTCCAGGGAGGGAGGAACAAAGGGCCACAAAGTCGTGTCTTGATAACTTGAATTTCGGTATGAGGGATAGAGCTTGAAGTGTGAAACTGCTGAGAAGAATGTTAACTTCGAAAGGCTTATTGGTTACAGGAGGGCACTTAACCTTTTATCGCCAAGAGATGTAAGGAACGGAATTGTCCTTCTCTTAGGTGCGAACACAAAGGCAAGCTCGATAAGCTTTTTTCAAAGGAGACTTATAATCGCGAAAGGCTTATTGCTTGCAGGAGGGCCGCTAACCCTTTACCACCAGGAGACGAGGATCGGAGTTGTCCTTTTCCAAAGGCAAGCACAATAAGCTTTTCCTACGCAGAGTTGCAGAAGGCTATTGTTTGCCACCTTAACCTTTTGCCATCAAGAGATAAGGATCGGAATTCTCCTTCTCTTGAGTGAGACCAAAAGGCAAGCACAGTAAGCTTCTACAAGTGACAAAGTTCGGGAAGTTGAACTTGATTACTCTGCGAGGACTGCCTCCACTGAGGGATTTCGCTGTTGTCTATGGTGGAAAGTTTCTCTAAGAAGCTGTTTCTTGTATGGACGGAATACTTCATGTATTAGTCTCAATCCGTGCCTGCTAATCAGAGCTGCTGGTGTGAGATTTTCGCTCTTTTCATAACAGGCGATAGCCACCCTGCCGGGTGAAAACAGTTTGGCAACCGAACGAAAAGTTTGTCGCTTTATGGCAGAAGTTAGCACCGGAATGGAAGTTATGGTTTGGGCTAATGAATTTATAATATTTATTTTTTGTTTTAGTTTTTGTACAAAACCAACTTTTTTACTTACTTTTAATGGCACAACAGCCCATTGAGGGCCTAGGCCGACCTTTTCGCATCCACTCATGTTGTGCGTGTTATATTTGTACATGAATGGAAGGGATCTACAGTTTAATGCCGAATCCGAACGGCGAAGTGAAAAGCTTTTCATAGCAATTTTTACTCTTGTAGGTTTGCCATTGCCTGCCAAGAGGTGGTGCCGTGTAGAAAACCAACATATTTATATATTATATATAATATTTTTAATGAAAAAATATATATTTATATATAATATAAAAATCCATCATATAATCAGTTAGAGTGTAACTAAATATATGGCACACAGCGTAGTCTTTTTTTTTACTGGTTGGTCGTTTAGAGGTAAACGAATATAGCACAAAAGAAAATAGCAAGGAACTTTCTGTACAGCAATAAGTGTGTACTTGCTGTTGTACACGGAAGTTATTTACTTTATGTATGTACATACAACGAATATTTGTACGATCGACCCAATATATTATAAAATAATATATAAAATGTACACACAATATTTTAAATATGGGAAAACTTAAAATATTATGTATAGTAAGTTACAAGTAAAATTTACGGGGAAAAAGAACTTGTACTTACTTATATGGAAAAAAGGTGGGTGATTTTTTCCTTTGGGTCTACTTGCTGTGCTGTTGTGTGTGATTTCGTGGTGGTTGATTTTTTGTTATTATTGTTGTTGTTGCACTTTTTTGTGGTGCGTTAAAGCGTTGGATCACTTTATGGCTCGAAGGACCATGTCTAATTCAGAAGCAAATTAATAGGATATTAAAACACTGGAAATTTGTATTTAAATATAACAACATTTACAAATTTATTGGAATGAAAATTAGAATTTTTATAATTACAATAAATATATTGAAGATCCCAACCGACCGGTGTGAAATTGTTCTAGAGAAGAACTAAGAGAAAGCAATAGCAAGAAAAGAAATAGAACGAAAAGAAAGGATAGAAAACATTAATAGGAAAGAAAAGGTGCATTAGGGTGGCTTAAACATATATCTTTTTTTGTTTAATACCCTCAGAGGTAGTTCCCACTATTTCGACTTACAGAATCCTGACAAAAGATAATCCAAACATTTTCTTAACATTCGGACATACAAAAATCAAGACAAGACAAAAAAAAAATCGCTCGATCCTTTTAAATTATTTAAATTTTTCGAGTATTTTGTCTCTCTGGATTTTGCTTAACTATTTTTGTCTACCACACACAGCGGAAGCACTTCATAATACTGACTTACAAAATCTCTACAGAAGATAATCCCAACATTTTCATAATATTCGGACATACAAAAATCTAGACAATACAAAACATCGCTCGGTTTTTTTAAATTATTTAATTTTTTCCGGGATTTAATCTTGTCTGTATTTTTCTCTCTGGAAATTACATTAAAACTCGGACAAACCACAATCTAGACAAAAAAGCGTTCTATTTTTATTAATTATTTTATTTTTGGGCGGGATTTGCTATTTAGTTTTTTCTCTGTTTTTTTTTTATCTTACCTTGACCCAAGACCCAATTTCGTGTCGGAGTTTTCTTGTTAGAGACTTCCTCGAAGTCGGGCAAACCAAAATCTAGACAGATACAGATTTTCTAAATTAATTATCCCAAATAAATGAGAAAAAGAGTTATTTATTACCAAACGATTTGGTTTGTTGTTTTTTTTTTAATTTGGAAAATTATTCTGGGAATGTTTGGCAAGAAGTGTATTCTGTTCATCTTTTTGTGCAAGGAGGCTTCCATGAATCAAATTCTGAGAATACTTCGCTGCACACGATACAGAATGCATGCACAGTCATAAAAATATTCAACTCGAAATCAACGGCATGTGCAATTATTCAAATACCATAAGACTACACACGACACAAGACATAAAATGGGCATATGTTAGTTACCGAACCCGGCGTGACAACATGTTAGCTCGTCTAAATGCCTGTATAGTTACTATCGTAGTTATCGATAGTTTTGCAGCTCTAGTGAAAACAATTTTTTTTCTTTTAATGGCACAACGGCCAATGGAGGGCCTAGGGCGGAGCTTTTCGCATCCACTCATCTCGCGTGTTATATTTTTACTTGGATGGAAGCGAAAAGCTTTTCATAGACAAATTTTACTCTTGTAGGTTTGCCATTGCCTACCAAGAGGAGGTGCTGTGTAGTAAAATTGTCCTTTCTATATTTTGGTTGTGCCTGTGCACTCTGCGTAATAGTCCAACCCACTACCACTACGTTACAGCAACACTGAAAACAATTTAGTTGATTCAAATAGTGTAGCAGAGAAAACGGTTAAAGTTTGGTTGCGCAATTTACTTAAACTTAATTTTAATGTGTCTTGTGTAAATGACTAAGGAAGAAAATGGCTTTTTGTGTGACACAACGATTGATAAGTGAATACATATCAAATGTAAGTAATTAATGCCAAATAAATTAAAAGCCATTGCCCGTTTTATTTTCTTTGTTAGATCATCAGTAAATATTCTCTTGTATTTTTTTTTTTGAATTTTTAAAAAATTTAGAAATTTAGGTTCGTGTTTTATGTATGCAGGTATTATTTTTTATGAAGTCATATGATAAATATTTTTCTAAAGGATGTCATAGAAATAAAATTTTAATGGTTAACAATAGTTCAAACATTCAAGTTTTACTATTTGATAACATCTTTGAAGAGTATCACATTTTAATCGTATTTCATAAGTGCAGACCTCTGGAACTTTTCGATGATGCTTAGTTGAAGGAGCGCAAAATACTTCCACTTATTCATACGCAAACACGCGTCGCATGAAAAAAAAGGTAAGCATTAAATAAAATTAATGGTCTATTTAGTTATATAATTTCCCGATATTTTTGCTGGCAGATTGGTTAGATTTTAACTGATCTCATAACAGATGATATCACAGGAGTTGTTAAAAACAATAAGTAGTAGTCACGTAATATGTAATTTCTTTGCGTTTTAGATTAGTTATGCTTAGGAACAATTTTGAGATGGAAGATAAATAAAGAGAGTAAGGGGAAAGATTTTAGAAAAGTAAATTGAAAGAAACATTTTTTTCCGCCAAGCTTGCTTTTGATGCAACCTGACTGAGATTTTCTTCAGCATACTTTTCGTCCATGTTGGGGAATTTGGATTTAGAAGTATCTGCAAATTATATTAGGGAATAAATAATCATGTTAAACAGTTAAATAAAACCAACATTCTTCCCGCGCAATATTTCACTAAATTTAAATCCAAATAAGCAGACTTTTTCTGTCTTTCTGGATTTTGTATATCTAATTTTGTCTTACACATACAGCGGGAGCGGAACTTGTTATTAAAATGTTATTGTTTTTTTTTTCTTTAAAATTTTTTTGATTTTGCCTGTGCCGAGATTCGAACCCAGGACACTCTGCGTAACAGTCCAACGTACTATCACTACGCCACAGCAACTATTTGTTGTTGCGGGATTTTGTCTTGTCTTGATTTTATATATTGTTTAATGCAGAAATGAGTTATTTAAAGGAACTATTGAAAATTAAACACTGAGAATTCGTATTTAATATTTAACAACATTTACAAATTTATTGGAATGAAAATTAGAATTTTTAGAATTACAATAAATATATTGAAGAGCCCAACCGATCGGTGTCAAAGTGTTCTAGAGAAGAACTAAGAGAAAGCAATAGCAAGAAAAGAAATAGAACGAAAAGAAAGGATAGAGAAAATGAATAGGAAAGAAAAGGTGCATTAGAGTGGCTTAAACATCCCGTCCTTTTACCGTCAACGAACAACTCCTTGACCGTGTGTCCTCGGAAGTGGGACGTCTCGAGACTGCGGATGGTACGGATGGCGGCATTAGCAGGATGTGCCGGAACGATGGCATTGGCTGGTCTTCGACCGGGAACTACGATCACCACTGCGGAGTGAGTCCCGTTGAGCTGTGTTGCACAACTTTCGTCTGCGGACTGGAACTGTGGAGTGCTGGAAAGATGCCCAGATTAGTAGGGGAAACAATCAATGGTAAATTACAGCGCTCAAGTGGGAGAGCAGCCATAATTTGGGTCCGCCTTGTCTGCTTGTAGGTAGTACAAGCTTTGCCGTGGAAAATGCACATTTTTATTTTTAGTATTAGGCGAGGAATGAAATAGTCCTGCCGCACCATGCGAAGCATGAGACTGACTTCGGCATGGAGGAGCATATTATATAGAAATTCCAAATATAAAGTACAATAGCGAGAATTCTCGGGAATGATGATAGGATGTCGTTCGTTGTAGCTGAGAGCGGCATGAGCGAGACGACCATTTACTCTGAGAATATTCTCTTTGTCTAGAAAAGGATTTAACACGAGAAGAGTGCTTTTCTTTCCTATTGGTTTTGCATCGAGTAATGATGCCTTTTCTCGTAGATAATTTCGATAATTTGTTCCAGGGAGGGAGGAACAAAGGGCCACAAAGTCGTGTCTTGATAACTTGAATTTCGGTATGAGGGATAGAGCTTGAAGTGTGAAACTGCTGAGAAGAATGTTAACTTCGAAAGGCTTATTGGTTACAGGAGGGCACTTAACCTTTTATCGCCAAGAGATGTAAGGAACGGAATTGTCCTTCTCTTAGGTGCGAACACAAAGGCAAGCTCGATAAGCTTTTTTCAAAGGAGACTTATAATCGCGAAAGGCTTATTGCTTGCAGGAGGGCCGCTAACCCTTTACCACCAGGAGACGAGGATCGGAGTTGTCCTTTTCCAAAGGCAAGCACAATAAGCTTTTCCTACGCAGAGTTGCAGAAGGCTATTGTTTGCCACCTTAACCTTTTGCCATCAAGAGATAAGGATCGGAATTCTCCTTCTCTTGAGTGAGACCAAAAGGCAAGCACAGTAAGCTTCTACAAGTGACAAAGTTCGGGAAGTTGAACTTGATTACTCTGCGAGGACTGCCTCCACTGAGGGATTTCGCTGTTGTCTATGGTGGAAAGTTTCTCTAAGAAGCTGTTTCTTGTATGGACGGAATACTTCATGTATTAGTCTCAATCCATGCCTGCTAATCAGAGCTGATGGTGTGAGATTTTCGCTCTTTTCATAACAGGCGATAGCCACCCTGCCGGGTGAAAACAGTTTGGCAACCGAACGAAAAGTTTGGCGCTTTATGGCAGAAGTTAGCACCGGAATGGAAGGAATGGTTTGGGCTAATGAATTTATAATATTTATTTTTTGTTTTAGTTTTTGTACAAAACCAACATATTTATATATTATATATAATATTTTTAATGAAAAAATATATATTTATATATAATATAAAAATCCATCATATAATCAGTTAGAGTGTAACTAAATATATGGCACACAGCGTAGTCTTTTTTTTTTACTGGTTGGTCGTTTAGAGGTAAACGAATATAGCACAAAAGAAAATAGCAAGGAACTTTCTGTACAGCAATAAGTGTGTACTTGCTGTTGTACACGGAAGTTATTTACTTTATGTATGTACATACAACGAATATTTGTACGATCGACCCAATATATTATAAAATAATATATAAAATGTACACACAATATTTTAAATATGGGAAAACTTAAAATATTATGTATAGTAAGTTACAAGTAAAATTTACGGGGAAAAAGAACTTGTACTTACTTATATGGAAAAAAGGTGGGTGATTTTTTCCTTTGGGTCTACTTGCTGTGCTGTTGTGTGTGATTTCGTGGTGGTTGATTTTTTGTTATTATTGTTGTTGTTGCACTTTTTTGTGGTGCGTTAAAGCGTTGGATCACTTTATGGCTCGAAGGACCATGTTTAATTCAGAAGTAAATTAATGGGATATTAAAACACTGGAAATTTGTATTTAAATATGACAACATTTTCAAATTTATTGGAATGAAAATTAGAATTTTTATAATTACAATAAATATATTGAAGATCCCAACCGACCGGTGTAAAATTGTTCTAGAGAAGAACTAAGAGAAAGCAATAGCAAGAAAATAAATAGAACGAAAAGAAAGGATAGAAAAAATTAATAGGAAAGAAAAGGTGCATTAGGGTGGCTTAAACATATATCTTTTTTTGTTTAATACCCTCAGAGGTAGTTCCCACTATTTCGACTTACAAAATCCTGACAAAAGATAATCCAAACATTTTCTTAACATTCGGACATACAAAAATCAAGACAAGACAAAAAAAAAATCGCTCGATCCTTTTAAATTATTTAAATTTTTTCGAGTATTTTGTCTCTCTGGATTTTGCTTAACTATTTTTGTCTACCACACACAGCGGAAGCACTTCATAATACCGACTTACAAAATCTCGACAGAAGATAATCCAAACATTTTCATAATATTCGGACATACAAAAATCTAGATAATACAAAACATCGCTCGGTTTTTTAAAATTATTTAATTTTTTCCGGGATTTAATCTTGTCTGTATTTTTCTCTCTGGAAATTACATTAAAACTCGGACAAACCACAATCTAGACAAAAAAGCGTTCGATTTTTATTAATTATTTTATTTTTGGGCGGGATTTGTTATTTAGTTTTTTCTCTGTTTTTTTTTTATCTTACCTTGACCCAAGACCCAATTTCGTGTCGAAGTTTTCTTGTTAGAGACTTCCTCGAAGTCGGGCAAACCAAAATCTAGACAAGGTAAACACAGAAATTTTACAAAAGTGAATGAAATTTTAATTTTTATGAATAAATCAATTCCTTCCATTTAAATTTTAAAAATAATTACACTTAAATGTTGCCCGCGGCTACGCTTCAAGTGGTGCATTCTGAAGGTCCAATTTTTGGCACACTTTTACACATTTCGGACGGAATCTCACCAATGACGCGTTCAACGTTGGCTTCCAAAGCAGCAATCTTGTTTGGCTTATCCGTATGGACAAGAGACTTAAGATCGTGGTGGCCAATTAACTGAACCAAAACTTGAGATTAACTGTTTACCAAATTCGCCTCTCAATTGATGCATGGTTTCGCGGCATGTGGCACCGTCCTGTTGGAACCACATGTCGGCCGAGTACAATTCTTGTATTTTCGGCGAAAAAAAGTATTTTATCATCGAACGGTATCTCTCTCCATTTCACGTGTGAGTTGTCAGAAATATAAACGTTAAAAACCAAGTAGCAGGAAAGTATATGTATGTTTTAAACCTAATTGAGAGCATTCCACAATTCCGACAATTGTTTGCCGGCATTCATTTGTGAAAAATGGCATGGAACGATAATTAAAGTACTTGGATATACTGCAATCTATTATTTTTATGAATAGTTCATAAATGTGGTCAAATTTTCTTTTCAAGTATACATGTCTAGCTGCGTTATTAACTAGTAGGTGCAAATTGCGCAATAATACACTATCTGGGCTACCATACATCAATTTCTGGTGTGATATTGGTACTACTATGGTTTTAGTTTTAGTTTAGTGTCTTGAGGAATAAAAGTCGCGATTTTCCAAAGCTGCATAAGTACATTATACATCTTACTTATTGATTGATTAACATGATTAATACAATTGTATGCCACCCTGTACAATGAATGGTTTCGAAGATATACTCTAAAGAGTATTCTATGGAGGAATCACTGCCAGTTTTCTCACACAATGCCATTAGTAAATTATACCTATGTACGTCCACACCAAATCTTAGTATAATACCAGAAATAGATATGGTAATAGAATTTCATACTGTATAGTTGACTCAGCAACTTTTTAAAATTCACATATATCAGTACTGTACTGTAAAAAGCACTGAAATGTAGTTAAAAAAACATTAGAAGTGTATGAGGCGTTCGATTTTGTCCAAGTTTACCCATAATTTTGCCACAGAAAGCTATTGATAAATAACAACTTCATACCAAATCTTAGTAACATACTACAATTCATAAGACATCCTAAAATTCATTTATATTGGATGTGCCACACCCCCATTTACAACCCATTCACATTTTCAATATGATATTGTCAACTAACGTTCTTTTACCAAATCTCAGTTCTGTTTTTTTTTACGTTATTCCGGAGTTATTCTCAAAAAGCATTAAAATTGTATGAAAGGTGCCACGTCCAATCGACAAAATCATTTATATTGTCAATTTCCGAAAGTTTCGTCTTAATCGGGAGGGTAGTCTTTTTGCCAAGCAAGTAATTTTCCAAATGTTTGGCAAGTTCATTTATTAAAGTATTTTTTTTCCTGTTGTATTCCACTTGGGAACATATGGATTCAACAAAACATTATATTTAGCTATTCTTTTGACAACGTTCCACGATTCTTCAGCTGCTCTCAGTTCACTTTCAATGATCCGCTTCCAGGTGTTGCGCGGGCGTCCAGGCCGTCTGTGACCTTGAGGGTTCCAGTCCAACGCAGTTCTGCTGATACTTTCGGACGGCTTTCGCAGTGTGTGACTTATCCACCGCCACTTCCGAAATCTTATTTGTGTAGCAATGGGGTCCTGCTCCGTCAATCGCCAGAGTTCTTCGTTCCTGATGGTATTCGGCCAGAACACCCTGCGTATTATGCGAAGACATTTTTTTTTACAAATACCTGTAGTTTCTGAGTGATGGAGTTTGAAATTAACCAAGTTTCGCTACCATATAGCAGTACAGATTTTACGCATGCGTTAAAGATCTTCAGTTTGGTTCTTCTTGAGATTTGTGAGCTTTTCCATATGCGCTGTAATCGTCCAAACGCCAATCTAGCTTTACGCAGCCGAATCTCCACATCTACTTCGGCTCCACCATTTGTTGAGACTACGCTGCCGAGGTAATAAAAGCTGTCTACGAATTGTACTGCTGTCTCTCCGATGATGATACTATTGTTGCTGGTGTTGTTGACTCTCATTGCTTTGGTTTTCGAGATGTTTATCTCTAAGCCAACCTTTTGAGCCTCAGCAACTAGCTGGTCGATTTTGTACTGCATGTCAGACAATTTGTGTGACACAAGGCAGATATCATCGGCGTAATCTAGGTCGTGGAGCTCCCGAGAAAGTGCCCATTTAATGCCTTTACTTTTCGACACGACTTCGAGCATGACTTCGTCGAGTACAGCGGCTAAGAGAGGTGAAAGTGGACAGCCTTGCTTAACTCCTGATGCTGATGTGAATGGAGTGCTGATGTTACCGCTGTGAAGTACAGCGAATTCTGAATCGCGGTAGAGTGCCTTCAATGATTTTCGTGGGAACCCCTTTTTTATTTAAGGCATCCTATATTGCAGATCGTCGAATGTCGTCGAAGTCTTTCTTGAAGTCAACAAAAAGTAGGTATACCGGTGTTCTCCATTCAATAGACTGCTCTATTATGACTCATAGTGTTGGATTAGTCGACACAACTTCGGTGGGGCGGAAGCCGGCTTGCTCGTCCCGTAGTGTTTGCTCGATGGGTTGCAGCCTCTCGAGAATGATTATTGCTATTATTTTGTAGATGGCATTTAGCAGCGTAATTCCTCTCCAATTGTCACATTCGCGGAGGTCGTCCGTTTTTGGAAGCTTTACCACAATACCCTTTTTCCATGCTTGAGGAAATGCTTCGCTTTCCCAGGCAGCAGCAATGTGTGGGCGCAGAAGCGCCGCAGTTGTGTGGGAGTCAGCGAGCAGCAGTTCGGCCTGGATGCCATCATCACCTGCTGCTTTGTTGCGTTTCAGGGCTACTTGGTGGATTGTTGGTTATATTTGTTCGAATTGTTCTCTCCTCCGCGCCAGCTGCCTTTCATTACTCGTTAACAGATCCCCGTTGCTGTCTCGGACGGGTTGGTTGGATATGGGTTTGTGTTGGGTAAGTCAGCCAACAATTCGGTGGAGCTCCCTCATGTTGTTGGTTCCTGCTGCATCTTCTGCTGTCTCGAGGGCTTCGTAGAGTTTCGTTTGTCTTGTCTGGCCAATTTTTACACTCGCTTTGCGGTCATTCGGTATTGTTCTGACCCTGTGTTAGCCGTGTCGATCTGCATCTTTAAACTGTTTCTTTCAGTCACCTGCCAAGTATTTTCTGAGATCCATACTTTTCTGGTATTGGCTTGAACAGTTCCGAGAGAGTTCATTACTCATTGTTCCCATGAGAGTTCATTACTATTTTGGAGAGCTGCGTTTACTCGCCGGTGTATTGTAATTTAATGGTTGGGTTGCGCAGCTGTTCGATATTAAAGCGCTTCCGATTGGCTGTTCTGTTTACTCTTTATGACTTGAGCTTGATTCTGAAGTCGGCCATGATCGCTTTCAATGTCAGCTCCTCTTTTGTTTCTGACGTCCATCATTGAGCTTTTCCAATTCCTGCTAACACATATCTATCTGGTTTTTGGTGATACCATTTGGAGATGTCCATGTATATTTGTGGATGTTTTTGTGCGGGAAGAGTGAGCTGCCGATTACTAGTTGGTGGGATTGGCATAGGTCGATAAATCTGTCGACGTTGTTATTGCAAGTGCCTACGCCAAGCGACCCCATGACATGCTTTAGATTTGTGTTGTCACTGCCTATTTTGGCGTTGAAGTCTCCCATTAGTATAAGAAGGTCCCCTCTTCTCGTTAGGCTCAATGTTGCTGACAGCGTGTCATAGAAGGTATCTTTTACCGAGTCTTCCGCATCTTGGGTAGGCGCGTAACATTGGACCACTGTCACGTTGCGACGCACCCTGCTGTGGAATTTTGCTACTATGATGCGAGCGCTTTGCCTCTTTAGTTAATAGCAGACCAAATCCTCCTTCGTGTCTTGTCGCACTGTCGAGAACTGTTTCTGTTAGATGTTGAAATTTCACCACTACCCTTCCATCTCAGTTCGCTTATGCCAACAATTTTTATGTTGAGTGCAAGTACTTGTCTTTCTAGCTGCGCTAGTCTGGATGGTTCGCAGAGTGTTCGTACGTTCCATTGTCCTATTCGTGTCCTTTTTCTAGCGCTAAAGGTCGTCAACGTTGTGTGCGTGTTATATGCGAGGCTTGAGTTTGTTGAAGTTTCGTTAATCCTAACAAAATTTAAGGTGGATAACTGATTGGGCTATCGCACCCGATCCTGGTGCAGGGGCTGCCAGCTGCCTTCAGGCAGGATAAGGGTTATGTTGAGCCATAACGTAGAACACATTTGTAGATTACTACAAGATCAGACGCCCGCTTTTAGCCGCACCTCACCTGGTGAAGCAGACGCTAAAGTTGTGGATTGCACTTAGCTTCAGTGCTCCCCTTTGACTTTACCGGCATGGGTGGCCCTGCCAGTAGCTACGCTACCGCCGGTATCGCTCGCAGATTCGTCGCACCTTCTGAGCCCCCTCACCACGTCAAGGTGGTAATCCCCGAGGGGATTAAAGTATATCCTGGTAATATTTTTGTTAAAAGAGGCTTATGTGAATCAAATTCTGAAAAAACTTCTCCTGCACACGATCATAAAAATACCAAACACGAAACCAACAGCATATGCAAATATTTAAATACCATAAGACTACACACTACACAAGACATAAAATGCGCATATGTTAGTTGTCGAGCCTGTCCTGACAACATGTTAGCTTGTCTAAACGGCTGTATAGTTACTATCGTAGTCATCGATAGTTTTGCAGCTCTACAACAGCCCATGGAGGCCTAGACCGGGCTTTTCACATCCACTCATGTCGTGCGTGTTATATTTGTACATAAATGGAAGGGACCTACAGGTTTATGCCGAATCGAAACGGCGAAGCGAAGCCATTTTGACTGCCATTTTGACTGCCATTTTGACAGCCATTTTGACAGCTGTTTTGACAGGCATTTTGACAGCCATTCTAACAGCTCTTAAACAGGCATTTTGACAGCCGTTTTGACAGCCGTTTTGACAGCCGTTTTGACAGCCATTTTGACAACCAGTTTGACAACCATTTTGACAGGTCGGCCGTTTTGACAGGACAGCCATTTTGGCAGCCGTTTTGACAACCACTTTGGCAGCCGTTTTGACAGGTCGGCCGTTTTGACAGGACAGCCATTTTGGCAGCCGTTTTGACAACCATTTTGGCAGCCGTTTTGACAGGGTAGCTGTTTTGACAGCCATTTTTACAGTCATTTTGACAGCCATTTTGACAACCAGTTTGACAACCATTTTGACAGGACAGCCATTTTGACAGCTATTTTGACAGCCATTTTGACAGGACAGCCATTTGACAGCCATTTTGACAGCCATTTAGAAAGCTGTTTTGACAGCGATTCTGACAGCCCTTATGCAGGCATTTTGACAGCCATTTTGCCAGCCGTTTTGACAGCCATTTGGAAAGCCATTTTGGCAGGCATGTTGACAGCCATTTTGACAGCCATTTTGACAGCCATTTTGACAGCCATTTTGACAACCATTTTGACAGGCATTTTGACAGCCATTCGATTTGACAGCTATTTTGACAGCCATTTTGACAGCCATTTTGACAACCATTTTGACAGCCATTTTGACAACCATTTTGACAGCCATTTTGACAACTATTTTGACAGGACAGCCATTTTGACAGCTATTTTGACACCCGTTTTGACAACCATTTTGACAGCTATTTTGACAGCCATTTTGACAGCCATTTTGACAACCATTTTGACAGCCATTTTGACAACCATTTTGACAGCCATTTTGACAACTATTTTGACAGGACAGCCATTTTGACAGCTATTTTGACACCCGTTTTGACAACCATTTTGACAGCTATTTTGACAACCATTTTAAAAGCCATTGTGAAAACCATTTTGAAAACTATTTGACAGCCATTCTAACAGCCCTTAGACATGCATTTTGACAGCAGTTTTGACAGGACGGCCGTTTTGACAGGACAGCCATTTGGAAAGCCGTTTTGACAGGACACCCATTTTGACAGCCAGTTTGACAGCCATTTTTGCAGTCATTTTGACAGCCATTTTGACAGTCATTTTAAAAGCTATTTTGACAGCCATTTTGAAAACTATTTTGACAGCCCTTAGACAGGCATTTTGAGAGCCGTTTTGACAGATACTTTGGCAGCCGTTTTCACAGGGCTGCCGTTTTGACAGCCATTTTTACAGTCATTTTGAAACATTTTGACAGCCATTTTGACAACCATTTTGACAGGCATTTTGACAGCCGTTTTGACAGCCATTTTGACTGCCACTTTTACTGCCATTTTGACAGCTTTTTTGAAAGCCATTTAGACAGACATTTTGACAGCCATTTTGACAGCCATTTGATTTGACAGCCATTGTGACAACCATTTTGACAGCCATTTTGACAGCCATTTTGACAGCCATTTTGACAGCGATTTTGTCAGACATTTTGACAGCCATTTTGACAGCCATGTTGACAGCCATTTTGACCGCCATTTTCACAGCCATTCTGACAACCATTTTCAAAGCCATTTTGAAAGCTGTGTTGACAGCCATTCTGACAGCTCTTAGACAGGCATTTTGACAGCCGTTATGACAGTCATTTTGACAGCCATTTTGACAGCCATTTGATTTGACAGCCATTCTGACAACCATTTTGACAGCCATTTTAACAGCCGTCTTGACAATCATTATGACAGCCTTTTTGAAAGCGGTTTTAACAGCCATTTGATTTGAAAGCCATTTTGACAGCTATTTTGACAGGCATTTTGACAGCCATTTTGACAGCCGTTTTGACTGCTATTTTGACATCCATTTTGACAGGACAGCCATTTTGACAGCTGTTTTGACTGCCATTTTGACAGCCGTTTTGACAGCCGTTCTGACAGCCATTTTGACAGTCATTTGGCAACCATTTTGACAGCCATTTTGACAGCCATTTTGACAGCCATTTTGACAACCATTTTGACAACCATTTTGACAGCCATTTTGACAGCCATTTTGATAACCGTTTTGACAGCCGTTTTGACAACCATTTTGACAGTTATTTTGACAACCATTTTGACAGCCATTTTGACAACCATTTTGACAGCCATGTGTAGAGCAAAGAGAACTTTTAGAACCGATTTAACAGACGAGAATTTAGATAGCTGGAGTTAGTAGAGCTCGGTTTAGTTTTACTACATATAATTCTCGGTTTAGTGTTTATTATAAATAATCAAAAGATGAGTGATAAATTTCTTTTATATATGCGAAATACATTCAAATTGGATTTAACTTTAATCATAAATATCATAATTGCAATCGTTCTGAAGCGGAATGTGTTGATGGCGAATTTATGTTTCCGCGCGTCTTTCGGCAAAGTAAATGTCCCAGCATTGAAATGATTTTGTTTGAAAGCGATGTGGCCGATGCGGCATTGCTTATAAATATTGTGGATAAATTTATCAGAGCAACAAATCAAAATATTGTGGATAGCAAACGTTTATGTGTATGAAATCGTTTTAAACGTTTTTATAAAATCACATACGAGTGATGTGTGAATGTGAATGTTGATTAATAATTAAACGTAATACATTTCAGCGGCGAAGTGATCGTGAAGAAATACGCCGACGTTTGGTTATGGGAGCAGAAGAGAACTGCAATGAAACGAGCGACCGATCATCAGCTATTTGGAAACCGAGCCTTCAATCCAGCAGAGCACACAGTGGTAAGCGTGAAGTATAGTAGTGTTTCAATTATTTATAAATTTATATTTACTTAAGCTAGAAGCTTTACGAATATAGTTTAAGTATAATCTTCCTTAAACGTTACTTAGTAGATTTTGACAGCCATTTTGCCAGCCATTTTGACATCCATTTTGACAACCATTTTGACAGCCACTTTGACATCCATTTTGACATCCATTTTGACAACCATTTTGGCATCCATTTTGACAGCCGTTTTGACAGGGCAGACGTTTTACAGCCGTGTGACAGTCATTTTGACAACCATTTTGACAGCCATTTGGACAGCCCCTTTGACAGGACAGCCGTTTTGACAGCCATTTGGACAGCCATTTTGAAAGCCAATTTGGCAGACATTTTGACAGCCATTTGACAGCCATTTTGACAGCCATTTGGACAACCATTTTGACAGTCATTTTGACAACCATTTGGACAGCCATTTTGACAGTCATTTTGTCAGCCATTTTGACAGCCATTGTGACAGCCATTTCGACAGCCATTTTTATAGCCATTTTGACAGCCGTCGTGACAGCAATTTTGACAGCCATTTTGACACGCATTTTGACAGCCATTTTGACAGCCCTTTTGACAGCCCTTTTGACAGCCTTTTGACAACCAGTTTTACAACCATTTTGACATCCATTTTGACAGCCATTTTGACAGCCATTTTGACAGCCATTTTGACAGCTATTTTGATAGCTATTTTGACAGCCATTTTGACGTTTTGACCGCCATTTTGTCAGCCATTTTGACAGCCATTTGACAGCCATTTTGACAGCCATTTTGGCAGCCATTTTGATAGCCATTTTGACAGCCATTTTGACAGCCATTTTGACAGCTATTTTGACAGCCATTTGACAGCCATTTTGAAAGCCATTTTGACAGCCATTTTGATAGCCATATGATTTGACAGCCATTTGATTTGCGAGCCATCTGGACAACAATTTGGACAACCATTTTGACAGCCGTCTTGACAGGCATTTTGACAACCATTTTGACAGCCCTTTTGACAGCCATTTGATTTGACAGCCATTTTGACAACCATTTTGACAACCATTTTGACAACCATTGTGACAGCCATTTCGACAGCCATTTTGACAGCCATTTTGACAACCATTTTGACAGCCATTTTGATAACCATTTTGACAGCCGTTCTAACAGCCATTTTGACAGCCGTTTTAACAGGACAGCCATTTTGACAGCCATTTGATTTGACAACTATTTTGACAGCCATTTTCACAACTATTTTGACAGCCATTTTTGCAACCATTTTGACAGCCGTTTTGACAGCCGTTTTGACAACCATTTTGGCAGCCAGTTTGACAGCCATTTTGACAGCCATTTTGACAGCTATTTTGACAGCTATTTTGACAGCCATTTTGTCAGGACAGCCATTTTGACATCTATTTTGACAGCCATTTAGACAACCATTTTGAGAGTCATTTGGACAACCATTTTGACAGACATTTTGACAGCCATTTGATTTGACAGCTATTTTGACAGCCATTTTGACAACCATTTTGACAGCCATTTTGACAACCATTCCGACAGGCATTTTGACAGCCATTTTGACAACAATTTAGACAGCCATTTTGACTGCTATTTTGACAGCCATTTTGACAGCCATTTTGACAGCCCTTTTGACAGCCACTTGGTTTGATAGCCATTTTGACAACCATTTTGACAACCATTTTGACAGCCGTTTTGATAACCATTTCGACAGACATTTTGACAGCCATTTGATTTGACAGCCATTTTGACAACCATTTTGACAGCCATTTTGACAGCCATTTTGACAGCCGTTTTAGAGCCATTTTGGCATCCATTTTGACAGCCGTTTTGACAGCCGTTTTGACAGCCATTTGTAGAGCAAAGAGAACTTTTAGAACCGATTTAACAGACGAGAATTTAGATAGCTGGAGTTAGTAGAGCTCGGTTTAGTTTTACTACATATAATTCTCGGTTTAGTGTTTATTATAAATAATCAAAAGATGATTGATAAATTTCTTTTATATATGCGAAATTCATTCAAATTGGATTTAAATCGTAACTTTAATCATAAATATCATAATTGCAATCGTTCTGAAGCGGAATGTGTTGATGGCGAATTTATGTTTCCGCGCGTCTTTCGGCAAAATAAATGTCCCAGCAGTGAAATGATTTTGTTTGAAAGCGATGTGGTCGATGCGGCATTGCTTATAAATATTGTGGATAAATTTATCAGAGTAACAAATCAAAATATTGTGGATAGCAAACGTTTTTGTGTATGAAATCGTTTTAAACGTTTTTATAAAATCACATACGAGTGATGTGTGAATGTGATTGTTGATTAATAATTAAACGTAATACATTTCAGCGGCGAAGTGATCGTGAAGAAATACGCCGCCGTTTGGTTAAGGGAGCAGAAGAGAACTGCAATGAAACGACCGACCGATCATCAGCTATTTGGCAACCGAGCCTTCAATCCAGTCGAGCACAGAGTAACAAATCAAAATATTGTGGATAGCAAACGTTTTTGTGTATGAAATCGCTTTAAACGTTTTATAAAATCACATACGAGTGATGTGTGAATGTGATGGTTGATTAATAATTAAACGTAATACATTTCAGCGGCGAAGTGATCGTGAAGAAATACGCCGACATTTGGTTATGGGAGCAGAAGAGAACTGCAATAAAACGAGCGACCGATCATCAGCTATTTGGAAACCGAGCCTTCAATCCAGTAGAGTACAGCGTAACAAATCAAAATATTGTGGATACCAAACGTTTTTGTGTATGAAATCGTTTTAAACGTTTTTATAAAATCACATACTAGTGATGTGTGAATGTGATTGTTGAATAATAATTAAACGTAATACATTTCAGCGGCGAAGTGATCGTGAAGAAATACGCCGACGTTTGGTTATGGGAGCAGAAGAGAACTGCAATGAAACGAGCGACCGATCATCAGCTATTTGGAAACCGAGCCTTCAATCCAGCAAAGCACACAGTGGTAAGCGTGAAGTATAGTAGTGTTTCAATTATTTATAAATTTATATTTACTTAAGCTAGAAGCTTTACGAATATAGTTTAAGTATAATCTTCCTTAAACGTTACTTAGTAGATTTTGACAGCCATTTTGCCAGCCATTTTGCCAGCCATTTTGACATCCATTTTGACAACCATTTTGACAGCCACTTTGACATCCATTTTGACAGCCCTTTCGACACCCATTTTGAAAACCATTGTGACAGCCATTTTGACATCCATTTTGACAGCCCTTTTGACAGCCATTTTGATAGCCATTTTGACAGCCATTTTGACAGCCATTTTGACAGCCATTTTGACAGCTATTTTGACAGCCATTTGACAGCCATTTGACATACATTTTGACAGCCGTTTTGACAGCCATTTTGACAGGCATTTTGACAGCCCTTTTGACAGCCATTTGATTTGACAGCCATTTGATTTGCGAGCCATCTGGACAACCATTTTGACAACCATTTTGGCAGCCGTCTTGACAGCCATTTTGACAGCCATTTTGACAGGCATTTTGACATACATTTTGACAGCCGTTTTGACAGCCATTTTGACAGGCATTTTGACAGCCCTTTTGACAGCCATTTGATTTGACAGCCATTTTGACAATCATTTTGACAACCATATTGCCAGCCATTTCGACAGCCATTTTGACAGCCATTTTGACAACCATTTTGACAGCCATTTTGATAACCATTTTGACAGCCGTTTTAACAGGACAGCCATTTTGACAGCCATTTGATTTGACAACTATTTTGACAGCCATGTTGACAACTATTTTGACAGCCATTTTTACAACTATTTTGACAGCCCTTTTGACAACCATTTGATTTGACAGCCATTTTGACAACTATTTTGACAGCCATTTTGACAACTATTTTGACAGCCATTTTTACAACTATTTTGACAGCCCTTTTGACAGCCATTTGATTTGACAGCCATTTTGACAACCATTTTGACAGCCATTTTGACAGCCGCTTTGACAGCCGTTTGGACAACCATTTTGGCAGCCATTTTGGCAGCAATTTTGAGAGCCATTTTGACAGCCTTTGTGACAGCCATTTTGACAGCTATTTTGACAGCCATTTAGACAACCATTTTGAGAGCCATTTGGACAACCATTTTGACAACCATTTTGATAGCTATTTTGACAGACATTTTGACAGCCATTTTGACAGGGCTGCCATTTTGACAGCCATTTTGACCGCCATTTTGACAGCTATTTTGACAACCATTTTGACAGGCATTTTGACAGGCATTTTGACAGCCATTTTGACAGCCGTTTTGACTGCCGTTTTGACAACCATTTTGACTGCCATTTTGATAGCCATTTGATTTGACAGCCATTTGATTTGCGAGCCATCTGGACAACCATTTTGACAACCATTTTGACAACCATTTTGACAGCCGTCTTGACAGCCATTTTGACAGCCATTTTGACAGGCATTTTGACATCCAGTTTGACAGCCATTTTGACAGCCCCTTTGACAGTCATTTTATTTGACAGCCATTTTGACAGCCATTTTGACAGCCATTTTGACAACCATTTTGACAACCATTTTGATAGCCATTTTGACAGCCATTTTGACAGCCATTTTGACAGCCTTTTTGAGAGCCATTTTGAAAGCTGTTTTGACAGCCGTTCTGACAGCCCTTAGACAGGCATTTTGACAGCCATTTTGACAGCCGTTTTGACTGCCGTTTTGACAGTCATTTTGACAACCGTTTTGACAACCATTTTGACAGCCATTTTGACAACCATTTTGACAGCCATTTTGTCAGCCATTTTGACAGCTATTTTCACAACCATTTTGACAGCCGTCGACATTTTGAAAACCATTGTGACAGCCATTTTGACATCCATTTTGACAGCCCTTTTGACAGCCATTTTGACAGCCATTTTGACAGCCATTTTGACAGCCATTTTGACAGCCATTTTGACAGCTATTTTGACAGCCATTTGACAGCCATTTTGACAGCCCTTTTGACGGCCATTTTGACAACCATTTTGACATCCATTTTGACAGCCATTTTGATAGCCATTATTTGATTTGACAGCCATTTGATTTGCGAGCCATCTGGACAACCATTTTGACAACCATTTTGGCAGCCGTCTTGACAGCCATTTTGACAGCCATTTTGACAGGCATTTTGACATACATTTTGACAGCCGTTTTGACAGCCATTTTGACAGGCATTTTGACAGCCCTTTTGACAGCCATTTGATTTGACAGCCATTTTGACAACCATTTTGACAACCATATTGCCAGCCATTTCGACAGCCATTTTGACAGCCATTTTGACAGCCATTTTGATAACCATTTTGACAGCCGTTTTAACAGGACAGCCATTTTGACAGCCATTTGATTTGACAACTATTTTGACAGCCATTTTTACAACTATTTTGACAGCCCTTTTGACAACCATTTGATTTGACAGCCATTTTGACAACTATTTTGACAGCCATTTTGACAACTATTTTGACAGCCATTTTTACAACTATTTTGACAGCCCTTTTGACAACCATTTGATTTGACAGCCATTTTGACAACCATTTTGACAGCCATTTTGACAGCCGCTTTGACAGCCGTTTGGACAACCATTTTGGCAGCCATTTTGGCAGCAATTTTGAGAGCCATTTTGACAGCCATTGTGACAGCCATTTTGACAGCTATTTTGACAGCCATTTAGACAACCATTTTGAGAGCCATTTGGACAACCATTTTGACAACCATTTTGATAGCTATTTTGACAGACATTTTGACAGCCATTTTGACAGCCATTTTGACCGCCATTTTGACAGCTATTTTGACAACCATTTTGACAGGCATTTTGACAGGCATTTTGACAGCCATTTTGACAGCCGTTTTGACTGCCGTTTTGACAACCATTTTGAGTGCCATTTTGATAGCCATTTGATTTGCGAGCCATCTGGACAACCATTTTGACAACCATTTTGACAACCATTTTGACAGGCATTTTGACATCCAGTTTGACAGCCATTTTGACAGCCCCTTTGACAGTCATTTTATTTGACAGCCATTTTGACAGCCATTTTGACAGCCATTTTGACAACCATTTTGACAACCATTTTGACAGCCATTTTGATAGCCATTTTGACAGCCATTTTGACAGCCATTTTGACAGCCTTTTTGAGAGCCATTTTGAAAGCTGTTTTGACAGCCGTTCTGACAGCCCTTAGACAGGCATTTTGACAGCCATTTTGACAGCCATTTTGACAGCCGTTTTGACTGCCGTTTTGACAGTCATTTTGACAACCGTTTTGACAACCATTTTGACAGCCATTTTGACAACCATTTTGACAGCCATTTTGTCAGCCATTTTGACAACCATTTTGACAACCATTTTGATAGCCATTTTGACAGCCATTTTGACAGCCATTTTGACAGCCTTTTTGAGAGCCATTTTGAAAGCTGTTTTGACAGCCGTTCTGACAGCCCTTAGACAGGCATTTTGACAGCCATTTTGACAGCCGTTTTGACTGCCGTTTTGACAGTCATTTTGACAACCGTTTTGACAACCATTTTGACAGCCATTTTGACAACCATTTTGACAGCCATTTTGTCAGCCATTTTGACAGCTATTTTCACAACCATTTTGACAGCCGTCGACATTTTGAAAACCATTGTGACAGCCATTTTGACATCCATTTTGACAGCCCTTTTGACAGCCATTTTGACAGCCATTTTGACAGCCATTTTGACAGCCATTTTGACAGCCATTTTGACAGCTATTTTGACAGCCATTTGACAGCCATTTTGACAGCCCTTTTGACGGCCATTTTGACAACCATTTTGACATCCATTTTGACAGCCATTTTGATAGCCATTATTTGATTTGACAGCCATTTGATTTGCGAGCCATCTGGACAACCATTTTGACAACCATTTTGGCAGCCGTCTTGACAGCCATTTTGACAGCCATTTTGACAGGCATTTTGACATACATTTTGACAGCCGTTTTGACAGCCATTTTGACAGGCATTTTGACAGCCCTTTTGACAGCCATTTGATTTGACAGCCATTTTGACAACCATTTTGACAACCATATTGCCAGCCATTTCGACAGCCATTTTGACAGCCATTTTGACAGCCATTTTGATAACCATTTTGACAGCCGTTTTAACAGGACAGCCATTTTGACAGCCATTTGATTTGACAACTATTTTGACAGCCATTTTTACAACTATTTTGACAGCCCTTTTGACAACCATTTGATTTGACAGCCATTTTGACAACTATTTTGACAGCCATTTTGACAACTATTTTGACAGCCATTTTTACAACTATTTTGACAGCCCTTTTGACAACCATTTGATTTGACAGCCATTTTGACAACCATTTTGACAGCCATTTTGACAGCCGCTTTGACAGCCGTTTGGACAACCATTTTGGCAGCCATTTTGGCAGCAATTTTGAGAGCCATTTTGACAGCCATTGTGACAGCCATTTTGACAGCTATTTTGACAGCCATTTAGACAACCATTTTGAGAGCCATTTGGACAACCATTTTGACAACCATTTTGATAGCTATTTTGACAGACATTTTGACAGCCATTTTGACAGCCATTTTGACCGCCATTTTGACAGCTATTTTGACAACCATTTTGACAGGCATTTTGACAGGCATTTTGACAGCCATTTTGACAGCCGTTTTGACTGCCGTTTTGACAACCATTTTGAGTGCCATTTTGATAGCCATTTGATTTGCGAGCCATCTGGACAACCATTTTGACAACCATTTTGACAACCATTTTGACAGGCATTTTGACATCCAGTTTGACAGCCATTTTGACAGCCCCTTTGACAGTCATTTTATTTGACAGCCATTTTGACAGCCATTTTGACAGCCATTTTGACAACCATTTTGACAACCATTTTGACAGCCATTTTGATAGCCATTTTGACAGCCATTTTGACAGCCATTTTGACAGCCTTTTTGAGAGCCATTTTGAAAGCTGTTTTGACAGCCGTTCTGACAGCCCTTAGACAGGCATTTTGACAGCCATTTTGACAGCCATTTTGACAGCCGTTTTGACTGCCGTTTTGACAGTCATTTTGACAACCGTTTTGACAACCATTTTGACAGCCATTTTGACAACCATTTTGACAGCCATTTTGTCAGCCATTTTGACATCTATTTTCACAACCATTTTGACAACCATTTTGACAGCCGTCTTGACAGCCATTTTGACAGCCATTGTGACAGCCATTTTGACAGGCATTTTGACATCCATTTTGACAGCCATTTTGACAGCCCCTTTGACAGCCATTTTATTTGACAGCCATTTTGACAACCATTTTGACAACCATTTTGACAGCCATTTTGACAGGACCGCCATTTTGACAGCCATTTTGACAGCCTTTTTGAAAGCCATTTTGTAAGCTGTTTTGACAGCCATTCTGACAGCCCTTAGACAGGCATTTTGACAGCCATTTTGACAGCCGTTTTGACAGTCATTTTGACAACCGTTTTGACAACCATTTTGACAGCCATTTTGTCAGACATTTTGACAGCCATTTTGACAACCATTTTAACAGCCGTTTTGACAGGACAGCCATTTTGACAGCTATTTTGACAACCATTTGGACAGCCATTTTGACAGTCATTTTGTCAGCCATTTTGACAGCCATTGTGACAGCCATTTTGACAGCCATTTGGACAGCCCCTTTGACAGGACAGCCGTTTTGACAGCCATTTTGAAAGCCAATTTGGCAGACTTTTTGAGAGCCATTCGACAGCCGTTTTGACAACCATTTTGACAGCCATTTTGACAGCCATTTTGACAGCTATTTTGACACACATTTTGACAACCAGTTTGACAACCATTTTGACATCCTTTTTGACAGCTATTTTGACAGCCCCTCTGACAGGACAGCCGTTTTGACAGCTATTTTGACCGCCGTTTTGACAGCCATTTTGACAGCCATTTTGACTGCCACTTTGACTGCCATTTTGACAGCCATTTTGACAGCCATTTTGACAACCACTTTGACAGCCATTTGATTTGACAGCCTTTTTGACTACCATTTGGACAGCCATTTTGACAGTCATTTTGTCAGCCATTTTGACAGCCATTGTGACAGCCATTTTGACAGCCATTTGGACAGCCCCTTTGACAGGACAGCCGTTTTGACAGCCATTTTGAAAGCCAATTTGGCAGACTTTTTGAGAGCCATTCGACAGCCGTTTTGACAACCATTTTGACAGCCATTTTGACAGCCATTTTGACAGCTATTTTGACACACATTTTGACAACCAGTTTGACAACCATTTTGACATCCTTTTTGACAGCTATTTTGACAGCCCCTCTGACAGGACAGCCGTTTTGACAGCTATTTTGACCGCCGTTTTGACAGCCATTTTGACAGCCATTTTGACTGCCACTTTGACTGCCATTTTGACAGCCATTTTGACAGCCATTCTGACAGCCATTTTGACAGCCCTTTTGACAGCCCTTTTGACAGCCATTTGATTTGACAGCCCTTTTGACAGCCATTTTGACAACCATTTTGACAACCATTTTGACAGCCATTTGGACAGCCCCTTTGATAGGACAGCCGTTTTGACAGCCATTTTGACAGCCATTGTGACAGCCATTTAGACAACCATTTTGAGAGTCATTTGGACAACCATTTTAACAGCCATTTTGATAGCTATTTTGACACACATTTTGACAACCAGTTTGACAACCAGTTTGACAACCATTTTGACATCCATTTTGACAGCCATTTTGACAGCCATTTTGACAGGACCGCCATTTTGACAGGACCGCCATTTTGACAGACATTTGGACAGCCATTTTGAAAGCTGTTTTGACAGCCATTCTGACAGCCCTTAGACAGGCATTGTGACAGCCATTTTGACAGTCTTTTGGACAGCCCCTTTGATAGGTCAGCCGTTTTGACAGCCATTTTGGCAGCCATTTTGATAGCTATTTTCACAGCCATTTTGATAGCTATTTTGACACACATTTTGACAACCAGTTTGACAACCATTTTGACATCGATTTTGACAGCCATTTTGACGGCCATTTTGACAGGCACGCCATTTTGACAGGACCGCCATTTTGACAGACATTTGGACAGCCATTTTGAAAGCTGTTTTGACAGCCATTCTGACAGCCCTTAGACAGGCATTTTGACAGCCATTTTGAAAGCCGTGTTGACAGCAATTTTGACACCCGTTTTGACAACCATTTTGCGAACCATTTTGACATTCATTTTGACAACCATTTTGACAGCCATTTTGACAGACATTTTGACAGCCGTTTGGCAACCATTTTGGCAGCCATTTTGACAGCCATTTTGACAGCCATTTTGACAGCCATTTTGACATCTGTTTTGACAGCCATTTTGACAGCCATTTTGACCGCCATTTTGACAGCCATTTTGACAACCATTTTAACAGCTATTTTGAAAGCCATTTTGACAACCACTTTGACAGGCATTTGATTTGACAGCCATATTGACTACCGTTTGGACAGCCATTTTGTCAGACATTTTGACAGCCATTTTGACAACCATTTTAACAGCCGTTTTGACTGGACAGCTATTTGGACAACCATTTGGACAGCCATTTTGACAGTCATTTTGTCAGCCATTTTGACAGCCATTGTGACAGCCATTGTGACAGCCATTTTGACAGCCATTTGGACAGCCCCTTTGACAGGACAGCCGTTTTGACAGCCATTTTGACAGTCATTTTGAAAGCCAATTTGGCAGACTTTTTGAGAGCCATTTGACAGCCGTTTTGACAGCCATTTTGACAGCCATTTAGACAACCATTTTGAGAGTCATTTGGACAACCATTTTGATAGATATTTTGACACACATTTTGACAACCAGTTCGACAACCATTTTGACATCCATTTTGACATCCATTTTGACAGCCATTTTGACAGCTATTTTGACAGCCCCTCTGACAGGACAGCCGTTTTTACAGCCATTTTGACAGCTATTATGACCGCCGTTTTGACAGCCATTTTGACAGCCATTTAGACTGCCACTTTGACTGCCATTTTGACACCCATTTTGACAGCCATTTTGACAGCCATTTGATTTGACAGCCCTTTTGACAACCATTTTGACAGCCATTTTGACAGCCATTTTGACAGCCATTTTGACAACCATTTTGACAACCATTTGGACAGCCATTTTGACAGTCATTTTGTCAGCCATTTTGACAGCCAATGTGACAGCCATTTTGACAACCATTTCCACAGCCATTTGGACAACCATTTTGACAACCATTTTGATAGCTATTTTGACAGACATTTTGACAGCCATTTTGACAGGGCTGCCATTTTGACAGCCATTTTGACCACCATTTTGACAGCTATTTTGACAACCATTTTGACAGGCATTTTGACAGCCATTTTGACAGCCGTTTTGACTGCCGTTTTGACAACCATTTTGACTGCCATTTTGATAGCCATTTGATTTGACAGCCATTTGATTTGCGAGCCATCTGGACAACCATTTTGACAACCATTTTGACAACTATTTTGACAGCCGTCTTGACAGCCATTTTGACACCCATTTTGACAGCCATTTTGACAGCCATTTTGACATCCATTTTGACAGCAATTTTGACAGCCCCTTTGACAGCCATTTTATTTGACAGCCATTTTGACAGCCATTTTGACAGCCATTTTGACAGCCATTTTGACAGCCATTTTGACAACAATTTTGACAACCATTTTGATAGCCATTTTGACAGCCATTTTGACAGCCATTTTGACAGCCATTTTGACAGCCTTTTTGAGAGCCATTTTGAAAGCTGTTTTGACAGCCGTTCTGACAGCCCTTAGACAGGCATTTTGACAGCCATTTTGACAGCCGTTTTGACAGTCATTTTGACAACCGTTTTGACAACCACTTTGACAGCCATTTTGACAACCACTTTGACAGCCATTTGATTTGACAGCCTTTTTGACTGCCATTTTGACAGCCATTTTGTCAAACATTTTGACAGCCATTTTGACAACCATTTTAACAGCCGTTTTGACAGGACAGCCATTTTGACAGCTATTTTGACAACCATTTGGACAGCCATTTTGACAGTCATTTTGTCAGCCATTTTGACAGCCATTGTGACAGCCATTTTGACAGCCATTGGGACAGCCCCTTTGACAGGACAGCCGTTTTGACAGCCATTTTGAAAGCCAATTTGGCAGACTTTTTGAGAGCCATTCGACAGCCGTTTTGACAACCATTTTGACAGCCATTTAGACAACCATTTTGAGAGTCATTTGGACAACCATTTTGACAGCCATTTTGATAGCTATTTTGACACACATTTTGACAACCAGTTTGACAACCATTTTGACATCCTTTTTGACAGCTATTTTGACAGCCCCTCTGATAGGACAGCCGTTTTGACAGCTATTTTGACCGCCGTTTTGACAGCCATTTTGACAGCCATTTTGACTGCCACTTTGACTGCCACTTTGACTGCCATTTTGACAGCCATTTTGACAGCCATTTTGACAGCCATTTTGACAGCCCTTTTGACAGCCCTTTTGACAGCCATTTGATTTGACAGCCCTTTTGACAGCCATTTTGACAACCATTTTCACAACCATTTTGACAGCCATTTTGACAGCCATTTTGACAGCCATTTTGACAACCATTTTGACAACCATTTTGACAACCATTTGGACAGCCATTTTGACAGTCATTTTGTCAGCCATTTTGACAGCCATTGTGACAGCCATTTGGACAGCCCCTTTGATAGGACAGCCGTTTTGACAGCCATTTTGACAGCCATTGTGACAGCCATTTAGACAACCATTTTGAGAGTCATTTGGACAACCATTTTAACAGCCATTTTGATAGCTATTTTGACACACATTTTGACAACCAGTTTGACGACCAGTTTGACAACCATTTTGACATCCATTTTGACAGCCATTTTGACAGGACCGCCATTTTGACAGACATTTGGACAGCCATTTTGAAAGCTGTTTTGACAGCCATTCTGACAGCCCTTAGACAGGCATTGTGACAGCCATTTTGACAGTCTTTTGGACAGCCCCTTTGATAGGACAGCCGTTTTGACAGTCATTTTGACAGCCATTTTGATAGCTATTTTGACAGCCATTTTGATAGCTATTTTGACACACATTTTGACAACCAGTTTGACAACCATTTTGACAGCCATTTTGACGGCCATTTTGACAGGCACGCCATTTTGACAGGACCGCCATTTTGACAGACATTTGGACAGCCATTTTGAAAGCTGTTTTGACAACCATTCTGACAGCCCTTAGACAGGCATTTTGACAGCCATTTTGAAAGCCGTTTTGACAGCAATTTTGACAACCGTTTTGACAACCATTTTGCGAACCATTTTGCGAACCATTTTGACATTCATTTTGACAACCATTTTGACAGCCATTTTGACAGCCATTTTGACAGCCGTTTTGACAACCATTTTGGCAGCCATTTTGACAGCCATTTTGACAGCCATTTTGACAGCCATTTTGACATCTTTTTTGACAACCATTTTGACAGCCATTTTGACAGCCATTTTGACCGCCATTTTGACAGCCATTTTGACAGCCATTTTAACAGCTATTTTGACAGCCATTTTGTCAGACATTTTCACAGCCATTTTGACAACCATTTTAACAGCCGTTTTGACAGGACAGCCATTTGGACAGCTATTTTGACAACCATTTGGACAGCTATTTTGACCGCCGTTTTGACAGCCGTTTTGACAGCCATTTTGACTGCCACTTTGACTGCTATTTTGACAGCCATTTTGACAGCCCTTTGGCAGCCCTTTTGACAGCCATTTGATTTGACAGCCCTTTTGACAGCCATTTTGACAACCATTTTGACAACCATTTTGACAGCCATTTTGGCAGCCATTTTGACAACCATTTTGACAACCATTTTGACAACCATTTGGACAGCCATTTTGACAGTCATTTTTTCAGCCAATGTGATAGCCATTTTGACAACCATATCCACAGCCATTTTGACAACCATTTTGACAGCCATTTTGTCAGCCATTTTGACAACCATTTTGACTGCTATTTGGACAGCCATTTTGACAGCCCCTCTGACAGGACAGCCTTTTTGACAGCCATTTTGACAGCTATTTTGACCGCCGTTTTGACAGCCATTTTGACTGCCATTTTGACAACCATTTGGACAGCCATTTTGACAGTCATTTTTTCAGCCAATGTGATAGCCATTTTGACAACCATATCCACAGCCATTTTGACAACCATTTTGACAGCCATTTTGTCAGCCATTTTGACAACCATTTTGACTGCTATTTGGACAGCCATTTTGACAGCTATTTTGACAGCCCCTCTGACAGGACAGCCTTTTTGACAGCCATTTTGACAGCTATTTTGACCGCCGTTTTGACAGCCATTTTGACTGCTATTTGGACAGCCATTTTGATAGCTATTTTGACACACATTTTGACAACCATTTTGACAACCATTTTGACATCCATTTTGACAGCCATTTTGACAGCTATTTTGACAGCCCCTCTGACAGGACAGCCATTTTGACAGCCATTTTGACAGCCATTTAGACAACCATTTTGAGAGTCATTTGGACAACCATTTTGATAGATATTTTGACACACATTTTGACAACCAGTTCGACAACCATTTTGACATCCATTTTGACAGCCATTTTGACAGCTATTTTGACAGCCCCTCTGACAGGACAGCCAATGTGACAGCCATTTTGACAACCATTTCCACAGCCATTTTGACAACCATTTTGACAGCCATTTTGTCTGCCATTTTGACAACCATTTTGACTGCTATTTGGACAGCCATTTTGATAGCTATTTTGACACACATTTTGACAACCAGTTTGACAACCATTTTGACATCCATTTTGCAGCCATTTTGACAGCTATTTTGACAGCCCCTCTGACAGGACAGCCGTTTTGACAGCCATTTTGACAGCTATTTTGACCGCCGTTTTGACAGCCGTTTTGACAGCCATTTTGACTGCCACTTTGACTGCTATTTTGACAGCCATTTGGACAGCCCTTTGGCAGCCCTTTTGACAGCCATTTGGTTTGACAGCCCTTTTGACAGCCATTTTGACAACCATTTTGACAACCATTTTGACAGCCATTTTGACAGCCATTTTGACAACCATTTTGACAACCATTTTGACAACCATTTCCACAGCCATTTTGACAACCATTTTGACAGCCATTTTGTCTGCCATTTTGACAACCATTTTGACTGCTATTTGGACAGCCATTTTGATAGCTATTTTGACACACATTTTGACAACCAGTTTGACAACCATTTTGACATCCATTTTGCAGCCATTTTGACAGCTATTTTGACAGCCCCTCTGACAGGACAGCCGTTTTGACAGCCATTTTGACAGCTATTTTGACCGCCGTTTTGACAGCCGTTTTGACAGCCATTTTGACTGCCACTTTGACTGCTATTTTGACAGCCATTTGGACAGCCCTTTGGCAGCCCTTTTGACAGCCATTTGATTTGACAGCCCTTTTGACAGCCATTTTGACAACCATTTTGACAACCTTATCCACAGCCATTTTGACAGCCATTTTGTCAGCCATTTTGACAACCATTTTGACTGCTATTTGGACAGCCATTTTGACAGCTATTTTGACAGCCCCTCTGACAGGACAGCCTTTTTGACAGCCATTTTGACAGCTATTTTGACCGCCGTTTTGACAGCCATTTTGACTGCCATTTTGACAGCCATTTTATCAGCCCTTTTGACAGCCCTTTTGACAACCATTTGGACAGCCATTTTGACAGTCAGTTTTTCAGCCATTTTGACAGCCAATGTGACAACCATTTTGACAACCATTTCCACAGCCATTTTGACAACAATTTTGACAGCCATTTTGTCAGCCATTTTGACAACCATTTTGACTGCTATTTGGACAGCCATTTTGACAACCATTTTGACAGCTATTTTGACAACCATTTTGACAGCCATTTTGACAACCATTTTGACAGCCATTTTGATACCCATTTTGACAGGACCGCCATTTTGACAGACATTTGGACAGCCATTTTGAAAGCTGTTTTGACAGGCATTTTGACAGCCGTTTTGACAGCAATTTTGACAACCGTTTCGACAACCATTTTGACGGCAGTCTTTACAACCATTCCGACAGGCATTTTGACAACCATTTAGACAGACATTTTGACAGCCATTTTGACAGCCGTTTTGACAACCATTTTGACAAAAATTTTGACAGCCATTTTGACAGCCCTTTTGACAGCCATTTTGACAACCATTTTGACAGCCATTTTGATATCCATTTTGACAGCCGTTTTGACAGCCATTTGGACAGCCGTTTTGACAGCCGTTCTGACAGCCATTTTGAAAGCCATTTTGGCAACCATTTTTACATCCATTTTGACATTCATTTTGACAACAGCCATTTTGACAGCTATTTTGACAACCATTTTGAAGGCCATTGTGAAAGCCATTTTGAAAATTATTTTGACAGCCATTCTAACAGCCCTTAGACATGCATTTTGACAGCAGTTTTGAGAGGACGGCCGTTTTGACAAGACAGCCATTTTGAAAGCCGTTTTGACAGGACACCCATTTTGCCAGCCATTTTGACAGCCAGTTTGACAGCCTTTTTGACAGCCTTTTTGACAGTCATTTGGACAGCTGTTTTGACAGCCATTTTGAAAGCCAATTTGGCAGACTTTTTGAGAGCCATTTGACAGCCGTTTTGACAGCCATTTTGACAGCCATTTAGACAACCATTTTGAGAGTCATTTGGACAACCATTTTGACAGTCATTTTGATAGCTATTTTGACACACATTTTGACAACCAGCTTGACAACCATTTTGACATCCATTTTGGCAGCCATTTTGACAGCCCCTCTGACAGGACAGCCGTTTTGACAATCATTTTAACTGCCGTTTTGACAGGACAGCCATTTTGACTGCCATTTTGTCAGCCATTGTGACAGCCATTTTGACAACCATTTTGACAGGACAGCCATTTTGACAGGACAGCCATTTTGACAGCTGTTTTGACTGCCATTTTGACAGCCGTTTTGACAGCCGTTTTGACAGCCATTTTGAAAGCCATTTTGAAAGCCATTTTGACAGCCATTTTGACATTCATTTTGACAACAGCCATTTTGACAGGCATTTTGACAGCTATTTTGACAA
The DNA here is from genome assembly GCA_958295655.1 of Palloptera scutellata. Taxonomy (NCBI): domain Eukaryota; kingdom Metazoa; phylum Arthropoda; class Insecta; order Diptera; family Pallopteridae; genus Palloptera; species Palloptera scutellata. The sequence continues at coordinate 79,324,918 of OY282449.1, read as the reverse complement.
CCATTGTGAAAGCCATTTTGAAAACTATTTTGACAGCCATTCTAACAGCCCTTAGACATGCATTTTGACAGCAGTTTTGAGAGGACGGCCGTTTTGACAAGACAGCCATTTTGAAAGCCGTTTTGACAGGACACCCATTTTGCCAGCCATTTTGACAGCCAGTTTGACAGCCATTTTGACAGCCATTTGGACAGCTATTTTGACAGCCATTTTCACAGCCATTTTGACAGGCATTTTGACAGGCCTTTTGACGGCCATTTGATTTGACAACCATTTTGACAACCATTTTGACAGCCATTTTAGCACCCGTCTTGAAAACCATTCTGACAGGCATTTTGACAGCCATTTGATTTGACAGCCCTTTTGACAACCATTTTGACAGCCATTTTGACAGCTATTTTGTTAGCCATTTTGACAGCTATTTTGACAGGACAGCCATTTTGACATTCATTTTGACAGCTATTTTGACAGCCATTTTGACTGCCGTTTTGACAGCCATTTTTACAGCTATTTTGACAGCCATTTTGACAGCCATTTTGACAGCCATTTTGACAGCCATTTTGACTGCCATTTTAACAGCCATTTTGGCTGCCTTTTTGGCAGCCGTTTTGACAACCATTTGGCAGCCATTTTGACAGCCATTTTGACAGCCATTTTGACAGCCATTTTGACATCTATTTTGACATCCATTTTGACAGCCATTTTGACAACCATTTTGACAGCCATTTTGACCGCCATTTTGACAGCCATTTTGGCAGCCATTTTGACAACCATTTTAACAGCTATTTTGACAGCCATTTTGACAACAACTTTGACAGCCATTTGATTTGTCATCCATTTTCACTACCATTTTGACAGCCATTTTGTCAGACATTTTGACAGCCATTTTGACAGCCATTTTGACAACCATTTTAACAGCCGTTTTGTCAGGACAGCCATTTTGACAGCTGTTTTGACTGCCATTTTGACAGCCGTTTTGACAGCCGTTTTGACAGCCGTTCTGACAGCCATTTTGAAAGCCATTTTGGCAACCATTTTGACAGCCATTTTGACATTCATTTTGACAACAGCCATTTTGACTGGCATTTTGACAGTCATTTTGACAGCTATTTTGACAACCATTTTGAAGGCCATTGTGAAAGCCATTTTGAAATCTATTTTGACAACCATTCTAACAGCCCTTAGACATGCATTTTGACAGCAGTTTTGACAGGACGGCCGTTTTGACAAGACAGCCATTTTGAAAGCCGTTTTGACAGGAGACCCATTTTGCCAGCCATTTTGACAGCCATTTTGACAGCCAGTTTGACAGCCATTTTGACAGTCATTTTGAAAACTATTTTGACAGCCCTTAAACAGGCATTTTGAGATCCGTTTTGACAGGACAGCCATTTTGACAGTTACTTTGGCAGCCGTTTTCACAGGGCTGCCGTTTTCACTGCCATTTTTACAGCCATTTTTGCAGCCATGTTGACAGCCATTTTGACAGTCATTTTGAAAGCTATTTTGACAACCATTTTTACAGGCATTTTGTCAGCCATTTTGACAGCCCTTTTGACAACCATTTTGACAACCATTTTGACAGCCAGTTTGACAGCCGTTTTGACAACCATTTTGTCAGGCATTTTGACTGCTATTTTGACAGCCATTTTGACAACTATTTTGACATCCATTTTGACAACCATTTTGACAGGACAGCCATTTTGACAGCTGTTTTGACAGCCATTTTGACAGCCGTTCTGACAGCCATTTTGACAGCCATTTTGACAACCATTTTGACAACCATTTTGACATCCATTTTGACAGCCGTTTTGACAGGACAACCATTTTGACAGCCATTGTGTCAGCCATTTTGACAGCCATTTTGATAACCATTTTGACAGCCGTTTTGACAGCCATTTTGACTGCCACTTTGACTGCCATTTTGACAGCCCTGTTGACAGCCATTTGATTTGACAGCCCTTTTGACAGCCATTTTGACAGCCATTTTCACAACCTTTTTGACAACCATTTTGACAACCATTTGGACAGCCATTTTGAAAGCTGTTGTGAGAGCCATTCTGACAGCCCTTAGACAGGCATTTTGACAGCCATTTTGACAGCCGTTTTGACAGCAATTTTGACAACCGTTTTGACAACCATTTTGACGGCCGTCTTTACAACCATTCCGACAGGCATTTTGACAGCCATTTTGACAACCATTTAGACAGACATTTTGACAGCCATTTTGACAGCCATTTTGACAGCCGTTTTGACAACCATTTTGACAAAAATTTTGACAGCCATTTTGATAACCATTTTGACAGATATTGGACAGCCATTTGGACAGCCATTTGGACAACCATTTTGACAACCATTTTGACAACCATTTGGACAGCCATTTTGACAGTCATTTTGACAGCCCCTCTGACAGGACAGCCGTTTTGACAGCCATTTTGACAGCTATTTTGACCGCCGTGTTGACAGCCATTTTGACTGCCACTTTGACAACCATTTTGACAGCCATTTTGACGCCTTTTGACAGCCATTTGATTTGACAGCCCTTTTGACAGCCATTTTGACAACCATTTTGACAACCATTTTGACAGCGATTTGGACAACCATTTTGACAACCATTTTGACAACCATTTGGACAGCCATTTTGACAGTCATTTTTTCCGCCATTTTGACAGCCAATGTGACAGCTATTTTGACAACCATTTCCACAGCCATTTTGACAACCATTTTGATAGCCATTTTGTCAGCCATTTTGACAACCATTTTGACTGCTATTTGGACAGCCATTTTGACAACCATTTTGACAGCTATTTTGACAACCATTTTGACAACCATTTTGACAGCCATTTTGACAGCCATTTTGATACCCATTTTGACAGCCATTTTGACAGGACCGCCATTTTGACAGACATTTGGACAGCCATTCTGAAAGCTGTTTTGACAGCCATTCTGACAGCCCTTAGACAGGCATTTTGACAGCCATTTTGACAGCCGATTTGACAGCAATTTTGACAACCGTTTTGACAACCATTTTGACGGCCGTCTTTACAACCATTCCGACAGGCATTTTGACAGCCATTTTGACAACCATTTTGACAACCATTTAGACAGACATTTTGACAGCCAGTTTGACAGCCGTTTTGACAACCATTTTGACAGCCATTTTGACAGCCCTTTTGACAGCAATTTTGACAACCATTTTGACAGCCATTTTGATAACCATTTTGACAGACATTTGGACAGCCATTTTGACAGCCATTTTGATAACCATTTTGACAGCCGTTTTGACAGCCATTTGGACAACCGTTTTGACAGCCATTTGTAGAGCAAAGAGCACTTTTAGAACCGATTTAACAGACGAGAATTTAGATAGCTGGAGTTAGTAGAGCTCGGTTTAGTTTTACTACATATAATTCTCGGTTTAGTGTTTATTATAAATAATCAAAAGATGATTGATAAATTTCTTTTGTATATGCGAAATTCATTCAAATTGGATTTAAATCGTAATTTTAATCATAAATATCATTTTGACAGCCATTTTGACAGACATTTTGACAGCCATTTTGACAATCATTTTAACAGCCGTTTTGACAGGACAGCCATTTTGACTGCCATTTTGTCAGCCATTGTGACAGCCATTTTGACAACCATTTTGACAGGACAGCCATTTTGACAGGACAGCCATTTTGACAGGACAGCCATTTTGACAGCTGTTTTGACTGCCATTTTGACAGCCGTTTTGACAGCCGTTCTGACAGCCATTTTGAAAGCCATTTTGGCAACCATTTTGACAGCCATTTTGACATTCATTTTGACAACAGCCATTTTGACAGGCATTTTGACAGCTATTTTGACAACCATTTTGAAGGCCATTGTGAAAGCCATTTTGAAAACCATTTTGAAAACCATTTTGACAGCCATTTTGTCAGCCATTTTGACAACCATTTTGACTGCTATTTGGACAGCCATTTTGACAACCATTTTGACAGCTATTTTGACAACCATTTTGACAACCATTTTGACAGCCATTTTGACAACCATTTTGACAGCCATTTTGACAGGACCGCCATTTTGACAGACATTTGGACAGCCATTTTGAAAGCTGTTTTGACAGCCATTCTGACAGCCCTTAGACAGGCATTTTGACAGCCGTTTTGACAGCAATTTTGACAACCATTTTGACGGCCGTCTTTACAACCATTCCGACAGGCATTTTGACAGCCATTTTGACAACCATTTAGACAGACATTTTGACAGCCATTTTGACAGCCATTTTGACAGCCATTTTGATAACCATTTTGACAGCCGTTTTGACAGCCATTTGGACAACCGTTTTGACAGCCATTTGTAGAGCAAAGAGAACTTTTAGAACCGATTTAACAGACGAGAATTTAGATAGCTGGAGTTAGTAGAGCTCGGTATAGTTTTACTACATATAATTCTCGGTTTAGTGTTTATTATAAATAATCAAAAGATGATTGATAAATTTCTTTTGTATATGCGAAATTCATTCAAATTGGATTTAAATCGTAATTTTAATCATAAATATCATTTTGACAGCCATTTTGACAGCCATTTTGTCAGACATTTTGACAGCCATTTTGACAACCATTTTAACAGCCGTTTTGACAGGACAGCCATTTTGACTGCTATTTTTTCAGCCATTGTGACAGCCATTTTGACAACCATTTTGACAGGACAGCCATTTTGACAGGACAGCCATTTTGACAGCTGTTTTGACTGCCATTTTGACAGCCGTTTTGACAGCCGTTCTGACAGCCATTTTGAAAGCCATTTTGGCAACCATTTTGACATTCATTTTGACAACAGCCATTTTGACAGGCATTTTGACAGCTATTTTGACAACCATTTTGAAGGCCATTGTGAAAGCCATTTTGAAAACTATTTTGACAGCCATTCTAACAGCCCTTAGACATGCATTTTGACAGCAGTTTTGAGAGGACAGCCGTTTTGACAAGACAGCCATTTTGAAAGCCGTTTTGACAGGACACCCATTTTGCCAGCCATTTTGACAGCCAGTTTGACAGCCATTTTGACAGCCATTTGGACAGCTATTTTGACAGCCATTTTCACAGCCATTTTGACAGGCCTTTTGACGGCCATTTGATTTGACAACCATTTTGACAACCATTTTGACAGCCATTTTAGCACCCGTCTTGACAACCATTCTGACAGGCATTTTGACAGCCATTTTGACAGCCATTTGATTTGACAGCCCTTTAGACAACCATTTTGACAGCCATTTTGACAGCTATTTTGTTAGCCATTTTGACAGCTATTTTGACAGGACAGCCATTTTGACAATCATTTTGACAGCTATTTTGACAGCCATTTTGACTGCCGTTTTGACAGCCATTTTTACAGCTAATTTGACAGCCATTTTTACAGCCATTTTGACAGCCATTTTGACTGCCATTTTAACAGCCATTTTGACTGCCTTTTTGACTGCCATTTTGACAGCCATTTTGCGAACCATTTTGACATTCATTTTGACAACCATTTTGACAGCCATTTTGACAGCCATTTTGACAGCCGTTTTGACAACCATTTTGGCAGCCATTTTGACAGCCATTTTGACATCTATTTTGACATCCATTTTGACAGCCATTTTGACAGCCATTTTGACCGCCATTTTGACAGCCATTTTGGTAGCCATTTTGACAACCATTTTAACAGCTATTTTGACAGCCATTTTGACAACAACTTTGACAGCCATTTGATTTGTCATCCATTTTGACTACCATTTTGACAGCCATTTTGTCAGACATTTTGACAGCCATTTTGACAACCATTTTAACAGCCGTTTTGACAGGACAGCCATTTTGACAGCTGTTTTGACTGCTGTTTTGACTGCCATTTTGACAGCCATTTTGACATTCATTTTGACAACAACCATTTCGACTGGCATTTTGACAGTCATTTTGACAGCTATTTTGACAACCATTTTGAAGGCCATTGTGAAAGCCATTTTGAAATCTATTTTGACAACCATTCTAACAGCCCTTAGACATGCATTTTGACAGCAGTTTTGACAGGACGGCCGTTTTGACAAGACAGCCATTTTGAAAGCCGTTTTGACAGGACACCCATTTTGCCAGCCATTTTGACAGCCATTTTGACAGCCAGTTTGACAGCCATTTTGACAGCCATTTTGACAGTCATTTGAAAACTATTTTGACAGCCCTTAGACAGGCATTTTGAGAGCCGTTTTGACAGGATAGCCATTTTGACAGTTACTTTGGCAGCCGTTTTCACAGGGCTGCCGTTTTCACTGCCATTTTTACAGCCATTTTTGCAGCCATTTTGACAGCCATTTTGACAGTCTTTTTGAAAGCTATTTTGACAACCATTTTTACAGGCATTTTGTCAGCCATTTTGACAGCCCTTTTGACAGCCATTTTGACAACCATTTTGACAGCCAGTTTGACAGCCGTTTTGACAACCATTTTGTCAGGCATTTTGACAGCCATTTTGACAACCATTTTGACAGCCATTTTGACAACCATTTTGACAGCCATTTTGACAGGACCGCCATTTTGACAGACATTTGGACAGCCATTTTGAAAGCTGTTTTGACAGCCATTCTGACAGCCCTTAGACAGGCATTTTGACAGCCATTTTGACAGCCGTTTTGACAGCAATTTTGACAACCGTTTTGACAACCATTTTGACGGCCGTCTTTACAACCATTCCGACAGGCATTTTGACAGCCATTTTGACAACAATTTAGACAGACATTTTGACAGCCATTTTGATAACCATTTTGACAGACATTTGGACAGCCATTTGATTTCATAGCCATTTTGACAGCCATTTTGATAACCATTTTGACAGCCGTTTTGACAGCCATTTGGACAACCGTTTTGACAGCCATTTGTAGAGCAAAGAGAACTTTTAGAACCGATTTAACAGACGAGAATTTAGATAGCCGGAGTTAGTAGAGCTCGGTATAGTTTTACTACATATAATTCTCGGTTTAGTGTTTATTATAAATAATCAAAAGATGATTGATAAATTTCTTTTGTATATGCGAAATTCATTCAAATTGGATTTAAATCGTAATTTTAATCATAAATATCATTTTGACAGCCATTTTGACAGCCATTTTGTCAGACATTTTGACAGCCATTTTGACAACCATTTTAACAGCCGTTTTGACAGGACAGCCATTTTGACTGCTATTTTTTCAGCCATTGTGACAGCCATTTTGACAGGACAGCCATTTTGACAGCTGTTTTGACTGCCAATTTGACAGCTGTTTTGACTGCCATTTTGACAGCCGTTTTGACAGCCGTTCTGACAGCCATTTTGAAAGCCATTTTGGCAACCATTTTGACAGCCATTTTGACATTCATTTTGACAACAGCCATTTTGACAGGCATTTTGACAGCTATTTTGACAACCATTTTGAAGGCCATTGTGAAAGCCATTTTGAAAACTATTTTGACAGCCATTCTAACAGCCCTTAGACATGCATTTTGACAGCAGTTTTGAGAGGACGGCCGTTTTGGCAAGACAGCCATTTTGAAAGCCGTTTTGACAGGACACCCATTTTGCCAGCCATTTTGACAGCCAGTTTGACAGCCATTTTGACAGCCATTTGGACAGCTATTTTGACAGCCATTTTGACAGGCCTTTTGACGGCCATTTGATTTGACAACCATTTTGACAACCATTTTGACAGCCATTTTGACAGCCATTTGATTTGACAGCCCTTTAGACAACCATTTTGACAGCTATTTTGTTAGCCATTTTGACAGCTATTTTGACAGGACAGCCATTTTGACAATCATTTTGACAGCTATTTTGACAGCCATTTTGACTGCCGTTTTGACAGCCATTTTGACTGCCGTTTTGACAGCCATTTTTACAGCTATTTTGACAGCCATTTTGACAGCCATTTTGACTGCCATTTTAACAGCCATTTTGACTGCCTTTTTGACTGCCATTTTGACAGCCATTTTGCGAACCATTTTGACATTCATTTTGACAACCATTTTGACAGCCATTTTGACAGCCATTTTGACAGCCGTTTTGACAACCATTTTGGCAGCCATTTTGACAGCCATTTTGACATCTATTTTGACAGCCATTTTGACAACCATTTTGACAGCCATTTTGACCGCCATTTTGACAGCCATTTTGGCAGCCATTTTGACAACCATTTTAACAGCTATTTTGACAGCCATTTTGACAACCACTTTGACAGCCATTTTGACAGCCATTTTGTCAGACATTTTGACAACCATTTTAACAGCCGTTTTGACAGGACAGCCATTTTGACAGCTATTGTGACAACCATTTGGACAGCCATTTTGACAGTCATTTTGTCAGCCATTTTGACAGCCATTGTGACAGCCATTTTGACAGCCATTTGGACAGCCCCTTTGACAGGACAGCCGTTTTGACAGCCATTTTGAAAGCCAATTTGGCAGACTTTTTGAGAGCCATTTGACAGCCGTTTTGACAGCTATTTTGACAGCCCCTCTGACAGGACAGCCGTTTTGACAGCCATTTTGACAGCTATTTTGACAGCCATTTAGACAACCATTTTGAGAGTCAGTTGGACAACCATTTTGACAGTCATTTTGATAGCTATTTTGACACACATTTTGACAACCAGTTTGACAACCATTTTGACATCCATTTTGACAGCCATTTTGACAGCTATTTTGACAGCCCCTCTGACAGGACAGCCGTTTTGACAGCCATTTTGACAGCTATTTTGACCGCCGTTTTGACAGCCGTTTTGACAGCCATTTTGACTGCCACTTTGACTGCCATTTTGACAGCCATTTGATTTGACGGCCCTTGTGACAGCCATTTTGACAACCATTTTGACAACCATTTTGACAACCATTTGGACAGCCATTTTGACAGTCATTTTTTCAGCCATTTTGACAGCCAATGTGACAGCCATTTTGACAACCATTTCCACAGCCATTTTGACAACCATTTTGACAGCCATTTTGACAACCATTTTGACAACCATTTTGGCTGCCATTTTGACAGCCATTTTGCGAACCATTTTGACATTCATTTTGACAACCATTTTGACAGCCATTTTGACAGCCATTTTGACAGCCGTTTTGACAACCATTTTGGCAGCCATTTTGACATCCATTTTGACAGCCATTTTGACATCTATTTTGACAGCCATTTTGAAAGCCATTTTGACCGCCATTTTGACAGCCATTTTGGCAGCCATTTTGACAACCATTTTAACAGCTATTTTGACAGCCATTTTGACAACAACTTTGACAGCCATTTGATTTGTCATCCATTTTCACTACCATTTTGACAGCCATTTTGTCAGACATTTTGACAGCCATTTTGACAGCCATTTTGACAACCATTTTAACAGCCGTTTTGACAGGACGGCCATTTTGACAGCTGTTTTGACTGCCATTTTGACAGCCGTTTTGACAGCCGTTTTGACAGCCGTTCTGACAGCCATTTTGAAAGCCATTTTGGCAATCATTTTGACAGCCATTTTGACATTCATTTTGACAACAGCCATTTTGACTGGCATTTTGACAGTCATTTTGACAGCTATTTTGACAACCATTTTGAAGGCCATTGTGAAAGCCATTTTGAAATCTATTTTGACAACCATTCTAACAGCCCTTAGACATGCATTTTGACAGCAGTTTTGACAGGACGGCCGTTTTGACAAGACAGCCATTTTGAAAGCCGTTTTGACAGGACAGCCATTTTGACAGTACAGTCATTTTTACAACCATTTTGACAGCCATTTTGACAGCCGTTTTGACTGCTATTTGGACAGCCATTTTGACAGCCATTTTGACAACCATTTTGACAACCATTTTGACAGCCATTTTGACAGCCATTTTGACAGCCATTTTGACAACCATTTTGACAACCATTTTGACAACCATTTGGACAGCCATTTTGACAGTCATTTTTTCAGCCATTTCGACAGCCAATGTGACAGCCATTTTGACAACCATTTCCACAGTCATTTTGACAACCATTTTGACAGCCATTTTGTCAGCCATTTTGACAACCATTTTGACTGCTATTTGGACAGCCATTTTGACAACCATTTTGACAGCTATTTTGACAACCATTTTGACAACCATTTTGACAGCCATTTTGACAACCATTTTGACAGACATTTGGACAGCCATTTTGAAAGCTGTTTTGACAGCCATTCTGACAGCCCTTAGACAGGCATTTTGACAGCCATTTTGACAGCCGTTTTGACAGCAATTTTGACAACCGTTTTGACAACCATTTTGACGGCCGTCTTTACAACCATTCCGACAGGCATTTTGACAGCCATTTTGACAACCATTTAGACAGACATTTTGACAGCCATTTTGACAGCCATTTTGACAGCCGTTTTGACAACCACTTTGACAAAAATTTTGACAGCCATTTTGATAACCATTTTGACAGACATTTGGACAGCCATTTGATTTCACAGCCATTTTGACAGCCATTTTGATAACCATTTTGACAGCCGTTTTGACAGCCATTTGGACAACCGTTTTGACAGCCATTTGTAGAGCAAAGAGAACTTTTAGAACCGATTTAACAGACGAGAATTTAGATAGCTGGAGTTAGTAGAGCTCGGTATAGTTTTACTACATATAATTCTCGGTTTAGTGTTTATTATAAATAATCAAAAGATGATTGATAAATTTCTTTTGTATATGCGAAATTCATTCAAATTGGATTTAAATCGTAATTTTAATCATAAATATCATTTTGACAGCCATTTTGTCAGACATTTTGACAGCCATTTTGACAACCATTTTAACAGCCGTTTTGACAGGACAGCCATTTTGACTGCTATTTTTTCAGCCATTGTGACAGCCATTTTGACAACCATTTTGACAGGACAGCCATTTTGACAGCTGTTTTGACTGCCATTTTGACAGCCGTTTTGACAGCCGTTCTGACAGCCATTTTGAAAGCCATTTTGGCAACCATTTTGACAGCCATTTTGACATTCATTTTGACAACAGCCATTTTGACAGGCATTTTGACAGCTATTTTGACAACCATTTTGAAGGCCATTGTGAAAGCCATTTTGAAAACTATTTTGACAGCCATTCTAACAGCCCTTAGACATGCATTTTGACAGCAGTTTTGAGAGGACGGCCGTTTTGACAAGACAGCCATTTTGAAAGCCGTTTTGACAGGACACCCATTTTGCCAGCCATTTTGACAGCCAGTTTGACAGCCATTTTGACAGCCATTTTGACAGCCATTTGGACAGCTATTTTGACAGCCATTTTCACAGCCATTTTGACAGGCCTTTTGACGGCCATTTGATTTGACAACCATTTTGACAACCATTTTGACAGCCATTTTGACAGCCATTTGATTTGACAGCCCTTTAGACAACCATTTTGACAGCTATTTTGTTAGCCATTTTGACAGCTATTTTGACAGGACAGCCATTTTGACAATCATTTTTAAAGGCTATTTTGACAGCCATTTTGACTGCCGTTTTGACAGCCATTTTTACAGCTATTTTGACAGCCATTTTGACAGCCATTTTGACTGCCATTTTAACAGCCATTTTGACTGCCTTTTTGACTGCCATTTTGACAGCCATTTTGCGAACCATTTTGACATTCATTTTGACAACCATTTTGACAGCCATTTTGACAGCCATTTTGACAGCCGTTTTGACAACCATTTTGGCAGCCATTTTGGCAGCCATTTTGGCAGCCATTTTGACAGCCATTTTGACATCTATTTTGACAGCCATTTTGACAACCATTTTGACAGCCATTTTGACCGCCATTTTGACAGCCATTTTGGCAGCCATTTTGACAACCATTTTAACAGCTATTTTGACAGCCATTTTGACAACCACTTTGACAGCCATTTGATTTGACATCCATTGTGACTACCATTTTGACAGCCATTTTGTCAGACATTTTGACAACCATTTTAACAGCCGTTTTGACAGGACAGCCATTTTGACAGCTATTGTGACAACCATTTGGACAGCCATTTTGACAGTCATTTTGTCAGCCATTTTGACAGCCATTGTGACAGCCATTTTGACAGCCATTTGGACAGCCCCTTTGACAGGGCAGCCGTTTTGACAGCCATTTTGACAGCCATTTTGAAAGCCAATTTGGCAGACTTTTTGAGAGCCATTTGACAGCCGTTTTGACAGCTATTTTGACAGCCCCTCTGACAGGACAGCCGTTTTGACAGCCATTTTGACAGCTATTTTGACAGCCATTTAGACAACCATTTTGAGAGTCAGTTGGACAACCATTTTGACAGTCATTTTGATAGCTATTTTGACACACATTTTGACAACCAGTTTGACAACCATTTTGACATCCATTTTGACAGCCATTTTGACAGCTATTTTGACAGCCCCTCTGACAGGACAGCCGTTTTGACAGCCATTTTGACAGCTATTTTGACCGCCGTTTTGACAGCCGTTTTGACAGCCATTTTGACTGCCACTTTGACTGCCATTTTGACAGCCATTTTGACAGCCATTTTGACAGCCATTTGATTTGACGGCCCTTGTGACAGCCATTTTGACAACCATTTTGACAACCATTTGGACAGCCATTTTGACAGTCATTTTTTCAGCCATTTTGACAGCCAATGTGACAGCCATTTTGACAACCATTTCCACAGCCATTTTGACAGCCATTTTGTCAGCCATTTTGACAACCATTTTGACTGCTATTTGGACAGCCATTTTGACAACCATTTTGACAGCTATTTTGACAACCATTTTGACAACCATTTTGACAGCCATTTTGACAGCCATTTTGACAACCATTTTGACAGCCATTTTGACAGGACCGCCATTTTGACAGACATTTGGACAGCCATTTTGAAAGCTGTTTTGACAGCCATTCTGACAGCCCTTAGACAGGCATTTTGACAGCCATTTTGACAGCCGTTTTGACAGCAATTTTGACAGTCATTTTGAAAGCTATTTTGACAACCATTTTTACAGGCATTTTGTCAGCCATTTTGACAGCCCTTTTGACAGCCATTTTGACAACCATTTTGACAGCCAGTTTGACAGCCGTTTTGACAACCATTTTGTCAGGCATTTTGACAGCCATTTTGACAGCCATTTTGACAGTCATTTTGAAAGCTATTTTGACAACCATTTTTACAGGCATTTTGTCAGCCTTTTTGACAGCCCTTTTGACAGCCATTTTGACAACCATTTTGACAGCCAGTTTGACAGCCGTTTTGACAACCATTTTGTCAGGCATTTTGACAGCCATTTTGACAGCCATTTTGACAGCTATTTTGTCAGCCATTTTGACAGCTATTTTGACAGGACAGCCATTTTGACAGCCATTTTGACAACCATTTTGACAGCCATTTTATCAGCCATTTTGACAGCCATTTTGACAACCATTTTGACAGCCATTTTGACAGCCGTTTTGACAGCCATTTTGACAACCATTTTGACAGCCGTTTTGACAGGACAGCCATTTTGACAGTACAGTCATTTTTACAACCATTTTGACAGCCATTTTGACAGCCGTTTTGACTGCTATTTTGACAGCCATTTTGACAACTATTTTGACATCCATTTTGACAACCATTTTGACAGGACAGCCATTTTGACAGGACAGCCATTTTGACAGGACAGCCATTTTGACAGCTGTTTTGACTGCCATTTTGACAGCCGTTTTGACAGCCGTTCTGACAGCCATTTTGAAAGCCATTTTGGCAACCATTTTGACAGCCATTTTGACATTCATTTTGACAACAGCCATTTTGACAGGCATTTTGACAGCTATTTTGACAACCATTTTGAAGGCCATTGTGAAAGCCATTTTGAAAACTATTTTGACAGCCATTCTAACAGCCCTTAGACATGCATTTTGACAGCAGTTTTGAGAGGACGGCCGTTTTGACAAGACAGCCATTTTGAAAGCCGTTTTGACAGGACACCCATTTTGCCAGCCATTTTGACAGCCAGTTTGACAGCCATTTTGACAGCCATTTTGACAGCCATTTGGACAGCTATTTTGACAGCCATTTTCACAGCCATTTTGACAGGCCTTTTGACGGCCATTTGATTTGACAACCATTTTGACAACCATTTTGACAGCCATTTTGACAGCCATTTGATTTGACAGCCCTTTAGACAACCATTTTGACAGCTATTTTGTTAGCCATTTTGACAGCTATTTTGACAGGACAGCCATTTTGACAATCATTTTTAAAAGCTATTTTGACAGCCATTTTGACTGCCGTTTTGACAGCCATTTTTACAGCTATTTTGACAGCCATTTTGACAGCCATTTTGACTGCCATTTTAACAGCCATTTTGACTGCCTTTTTGACTGCCATTTTGACAGCCATTTTGCGAACCATTTTGACATTCATTTTGACAACCATTTTGACAGCCATTTTGACAGCCATTTTGACAGCCATTTTGACAGCCGTTTTGACAACCATTTTGGCAGCCATTTTGGCAGCCATTTTGACAGCCATTTTGACAGCCATTTTGACATCTATTTTGACAGCCATTTTGACAACCATTTTGACAGCCATTTTGACCGCCATTTTGACAGCCATTTTGGCAGCCATTTTGACAACCATTTTAACAGCTATTTTGACAGCCATTTTGACAACCACTTTGACAGCCATTTGATTTGACATCCATTGTGACTACCATTTTGACAGCCATTTTGTCAGACATTTTGACAACCATTTTAACAGCCGTTTTGACAGGACAGCCATTTTGACAGCTATTGTGACAACCATTTGGACAGCCATTTTGACAGTCATTTTGTCAGCCATTTTGACAGCCATTGTGACAGCCATTTGGACAGCCCCTTTGACAGGGCAGCCGTTTTGACAGCCATTTTGACAGCCATTTTGAAAGCCAATTTGGCAGACTTTTTGAGAGCCATTTGACAGCCGTTTTGACAGCTATTTTGACAGCCCCTCTGACAGGACAGCCGTTTTGACAGCCATTTTGACAGCTATTTTGACAGCCATTTAGACAACCATTTTGAGAGTCAGTTGGACAACCATTTTGACAGTCATTTTGATAGCTATTTTGACACACATTTTGACAACCAGTTTGACAACCATTTTGACATCCATTTTGACAGCCATTTTGACAGCTATTTTGACAGCCCCTCTGACAGGACAGCCGTTTTGACAGCCATTTTGACAGCTATTTTGACCGCCGTTTTGACAGCCGTTTTGACAGCCATTTTGACTGCCACTTTGACTGCCATTTTGACAGCCATTTTGACAGCCATTTGATTTGACGGCCCTTGTGACAGCCATTTTGACAACCATTTTGACAACCATTTTGACAACCATTTGGACAGCCATTTTGACAGTCATTTTTTCAGCCATTTTGACAGCCAATGTGACAGCCATTTTGACAACCATTTCCACAGCCATTTTGACAGCCATTTTGTCAGCCATTTTGACAACCATTTTGACTGCTATTTGGACAGCCATTTTGACAACCATTTTGACAGCTATTTTGACAACCATTTTGACAACCATTTTGACAGCCATTTTGACAACCATTTTGACAGCCATTTTGACAGGACCGCCATTTTGACAGACATTTGGACAGCCATTTTGAAAGCTGTTTTGACAGCCATTCTGACAGCCCTTAGACAGGCATTTTGACAGCCATTTTGACAGCCGTTTTGACAGCAATTTTGACAGTCATTTTGAAAGCTATTTTGACAACCATTTTTACAGGCATTTTGTCAGCCATTTTGACAGCCCTTTTGACAGCCATTTTGACAACCATTTTGACAGCCAGTTTGACAGCCGTTTTGACAACCATTTTGTCAGGCATTTTGACAGCCATTTTGACAGCCATTTTGACAGTCATTTTGAAAGCTATTTTGACAACCATTTTTACAGGCATTTTGTCAGCCATTTTGACAGCCCTTTTGACAGCCATTTTGACAACCATTTTGACAGCCAGTTTGACAGCCGTTTTGACAACCATTTTGTCAGGCATTTTGACAGCCAGTTTGACAGCCATTTTGACAGCTATTTCGTCAGCCATTTTGACAGCTATTTTGACAGGACAGCCATTTTGACAGCCATTTTGACAACCATTTTGACAGCCATTTTAACAGCCATTTTGACAGCCATTTTGACAACCATTTTGACAGCCATTTTGACAGCCGTTTTGACAGCCATTTTGACAACCATTTTGACAGCCGTTTTGACAGGACAGCCATTTTGACAGTACAGTCATTTTTACAACCATTTTGACAGCCATTTTGACAGCCGTTTTGACTGCTATTTTGACAGCCATTTTGACAACTATTTTGACATCCATTTTGACAACCATTTTGACAGGACAGCCATTTTGACAGCTGTTTTGACAGCCATTTTGACAGCCGTTCTGACAGCCATTTTGACAGCCATTTTGACAACCATTTTGACAACCATTTTGACAGCTATTTGATTTGACAGCCCTTTTGACAGCCATTTTGACAACCTTTTTGACAACCATTTTGACAACCATTTTGACAGCCATTTTGACAGCCATTTTGACAGCCATTTTGACAGCCATTTTGACAACCATTTTGACAACCATTTTGACAACCATTTGGACACCCATTTTGACAGTCATTTTTTCAGCCATTTCGACAGCCAATGTGACAGCCATTTTGACAACCATTTCCACAACCATTTTGACTGCTATTTGGACAGCCATTTTGACAACCATTTTGACAGCTATTTTGACAACCATTTTGACAGCCATTTTGACAGGACCGCCATTTTGACAGACATTTGGACAGCCATTTTGAAAGCTGTTTTGACAGCCATTCTGACAGCCCTTAGACAGGCATTTTGACAGCCGTTTTGACAGCAGTTTTGACAACCGTTTTGACAACCATTTTGACGGCCGTCTTTACAACCATTCCGACAGGCATTTTGACAGCCATTTTGACAACCATTTAGACAGACATTTTGACAGCCATTTTGACAGCCATTTTGATAACCATTTTGACAGCCGTTTTGACAGCCATTTGGACAACCGTTTTGACAGCCATTTGTAGAGCAAAGAGAACTTTTAGAACCGATTTAACAGACGAGAATTTAGATAGCTGGAGTTAGTAGAGCTCGGTATAGTTTTACTACATATAATTCTCGGTTTAGTGTTTATTATAAATAATCAAAAGATGATTGATAAATTTCTTTTGTATATGCGAAATTCATTCAAATTGGATTTAAATCGTAATTTTAATCATAAATATCATTTTGACAGCCATTTTGACAGCCATTTTGTCAGACATTTTGACAGCCATTTTGACAACCATTTTAACAGCCGTTTTGACAGGACAGCCATTTTGACTGCTATTTTTTCAGCCATTGTGACAGCCATTTTGACAACCATTTTGACAGGACAGCCATTTTGACAGGACAGCCATTTTGACAGCTGTTTTGACTGCCATTTTGACAGCCGTTTTGACAGCCGTTCTGACAGCCATTTTGAAAGCCATTTTGGCAACCATTTTGACATTCATTTTGACAACAGCCATTTTGACAGGCATTTTGACAGCTATTTTGACAACCATTTTGAAGGCCATTGTGAAAGCCATTTTGAAAACTATTTTGACAGCCATTCTAACAGCCCTTAGACATGCATTTTGACAGCAGTTTTGAGAGGACGGCCGTTTTGACAAGACAGCCATTTTGAAAGCCGTTTTGACAGGACACCCATTTTGCCAGCCATTTTGACAGCCAGTTTGACAGCCATTTTGACAGCCATTTGGACAGCTATTTTGACAGCCATTTTGACAGGCCTTTTGACGGCCATTTGATTTGACAACCATTTTGACAACCATTTTGACAGCCATTTTGACATCCATTTGATTTGACAGCCCTTTAGACAACCATTTTGACAGCTATTTTGTTAGCCATTTTGACAGCTATTTTGACAGGACAGCCATTTTGACAGCTATTTTGACAGCCATTTTGACTGCCGTTTTGACAGCCATTTTTACAGCTATTTTGACAGCCATTTTGACAGCCATTTTGACCGCCATTTTAACAGCCATTTTGACAACCTTTTTGACAACCATTTTGACAACCATTTTGACAGCCATTTTGACAGCCATTTTGACAGCCATTTTGACAACCATTTTGACAACCATTTTGACAACCATTTGGACACCCATTTTGACAGTCATTTTTTCAGCCATTTCGACAGCCAATGTGACAGCCATTTTGACAACCATTTCCACAGTCATTTCGACAACCATTTTGACAGCCATTTTGTCAGCCATTTTGACAACCATTTTGACTGCTATTTGGACAGCCATTTTGACAACCATTTTGACAGCTATTTTGACAACCATTTTGACAACCATTTTGACAGCCATTTTGACAGCCATTTTGACAGACATTTGGACAGCCAATTTGAAAGCTGTTTTGGCAGCCATTCTGACAGCCCTTAGACAGGCATTTTGACAGCCGTTTTGACAGCAATTTTGACAACCGTTTTGACAACCATTTTGACGGCCGTCTTTACAACCATTCCGACAGGCATTTTGACAGCCATTTTGACAACCATTTAGACAGACATTTTGACAGCCATTTTGACAGCCATTTTGACAGCCATTTTGATAACCATTTTGACAGCCGTTTTGACAGCCATTTGGACAACCGTTTTGACAGCCATTTGTAGAGCAAAGAGAACTTTTAGAACCGATTTAACAGACGAGAATTTAGATAGCTGGAGTTAGTAGAGCTCGGTATAGTTTTACTACACATAATTCTCGGTTTAGTGTTTATTATAAATAATCAAAAGATGATTGATAAATTTCTTTTGTATATGCGAAATTCATTCAAATTGGATTTAAATCGTAATTTTAATCATAAATATCATTTGGACAGCCATTTTGACAGCCATTTTGTCAGACATTTTGACAGCCATTTTGACAACCATTTTAACAGCCGTTTTGACAGGACAGCCATTTTGACTGCTATTTTTTCAGCCATTGTGACAGCCATTTTGACAACCATTTTGACAGGACAGCCATTTTGACAGGACAGCCATTTTGACAGCTGTTTTGACTGCCATTTTGACAGCCGTTTTGACAGCCGTTCTGACAGCCATTTTGAAAGCCATTTTGGCAACCATTTTGACATTCATTTTGACAACAGCCATTTTGACAGGCATTTTGACAGCTATTTTGACAACCATTTTGAAGGCCATTGTGAAAGCCATTTTGAAAACTATTTTGACAGCCATTCTAACAGCCCTTAGACATGCATTTTGACAGCAGTTTTGAGAGGACGGCCGTTTTGACAAGACAGCCATTTTGAAAGCCGTTTTGACAGGACACCCATTTTGCCAGCCATTTTGACAGCCAGTTTGACAGCCATTTTGACAGCCATTTGGACAGCTATTTTGACAGCCATTTTCACAGCCATTTTGACAGGCATTTTGACAGGCCTTTTGACGGCCATTTGATTTGACAACCATTTTGACAACCATTTTGACAGCCATTTTAGCACCCGTCTTGAAAACCATTCTGACAGGCATTTTGACAGCCATTTGATTTGACAGCCCTTTTGACAACCATTTTGACAGCCATTTTGACAGCTATTTTGTTAGCCATTTTGACAGCTATTTTGACAGGACAGCCATTTTGACATTCATTTTGACAGCTATTTTGACAGCCATTTTGACTGCCGTTTTGACAGCCATTTTTACAGCTATTTTGACAGCCATTTTGACAGCCATTTTGACAGCCATTTTGACTGCCATTTTAACAGCCATTTTGGCTGCCTTTTTGGCAGCCGTTTTGACAACCATTTGGCAGCCATTTTGACAGCCATTTTGACAGCCATTTTGACAGCCATTTTGACATCTATTTTGACATCCATTTTGACAGCCATTTTGACAACCATTTTGACAGCCATTTTGACCGCCATTTTGACAGCCATTTTGGCAGCCATTTTGACAACCATTTTAACAGCTATTTTGACAGCCATTTTGGCAACAACTTTGACAGCCATTTGATTTGTCATCCATTTTCACTACCATTTTGACAGCCATTTTGTCAGACATTTTGACAGCCATTTTGACAGCCATTTTGACAACCATTTTAACAGCCGTTTTGTCAGGACAGCCATTTTGACAGCTGTTTTGACTGCCATTTTGACAGCCGTTTTGACAGCCGTTTTGACAGCCGTTCTGACAGCCATTTTGAAAGCCATTTTGGCAACCATTTTGACAGCCATTTTGACATTCATTTTGACAACAGCCATTTTGACTGGCATTTTGACAGCTATTTTGACAACCATTTTGAAGGCCATTGTGAAAGCCATTTTGAAATCTATTTTGACAACCATTCTAACAGCCCTTAGACATGCATTTTGACAGCAGTTTTGACAGGACGGCCGTTTTGACAAGACAGCCATTTTGAAAGCCGTTTTGACAGGAGACCCATTTTGCCAGCCATTTTGACAGCCATTTTGACAGCCAGTTTGACAGCCATTTTGACAGTCATTTTGAAAACTATTTTGACAGCCCTTAAACAGGCATTTTGAGAGCCGTTTTGACAGGACAGCCATTTTGACAGTTACTTTGGCAGCCGTTTTCACAGGGCTGCCGTTTTCACTGCCATTTTTACAGCCATTTTTGCAGCCATGTTGACAGCCATTTTGACAGTCATTTTGAAAGCTATTTTGACAACCATTTTTACAGGCATTTTGTCAGCCATTTTGACAGCCCTTTTGACAACCATTTTGACAACCATTTTGACAGCCAGTTTGACAGCCGTTTTGACAACCATTTTGTCAGGCATTTTGACAGCCATTTTGACAGCCATTTTAACAGCTATTTTGTCAGCCATTTTGACAGCTATTTTGACAGGACAGCCATTTTGACAGCCATTTTGACAACCATTTTGACAGCCATTTTAACAGCCATTTTGACAGCCATTTTGACAACCATTTTGACAGCCATTTTGACAGCCGTTTTGACAGCCATTTTGACAACCATTTTGACAGCCGTTTTGACAGGACAGCCATTTTGACAGTACAGTCATTTTTACAACCATTTTGACAGCCATTTTGACAGCCGTTTTGACTGCTATTTTGACAGCCATTTTGACAACTATTTTGACATCCATTTTGACAGGACAGCCATTTTGACAGCTGTTTTGACAGCCATTTTGACAGCCGTTCTGACAGCCATTTTGACAGCCATTTTGACAACCATTTTGACAACCATTTTGACATCCATTTTGACAGCCGTTTTGACAGGACAACCATTTTGACAGCCATTGTGTCAGCCATTTTGACAGCCATTTTGATAACCATTTTGACAGCCGTTTTGACAGCCATTTTGACTGCCACTTTGACTGCCATTTTGACAGCCCTGTTGACAGCCATTTGATTTGACAGCCCTTTTGACAGCCATTTTGACAGCCATTTTCACAACCTTTTTGACAACCATTTTGACAACCATTTGGACAGCCATTTTGAAAGCTGTTTTGAGAGCCATTCTGACAGCCCTTAGACAGGCATTTTGACAGCCATTTTGACAGCCGTTTTGACAGCAATTTTGACAACCGTTTTGACAACCATTTTGACGGCCGTCTTTACAACCATTCCGACAGGCATTTTGACAGCCATTTTGACAACCATTTAGACAGACATTTTGACAGCCATTTTGACAGCCATTTTGACAGCCGTTTTGACAACCATTTTGACAAAAATTTTGACAGCCATTTTGATAACCATTTTGACAGATATTGGACAGCCATTTGGACAGCCATTTGGACAACCATTTTGACAACCATTTTGACAACCATTTGGACAGCCATTTTGACAGTCATTTTGACAGCCCCTCTGACAGGACAGCCGTTTTGACAGCCATTTTGACAGCTATTTTGACCGCCGTGTTGACAGCCATTTTGACTGCCACTTTGACTGCCATTTTGACAGCCATTTTGACGCCTTTTGACAGCCATTTGATTTGACAGCCCTTTTGACAGCCATTTTGACAACCATTTTGACAACCATTTTGACAGCGATTTGGACAACCATTTTGACAACCATTTGGACAGCCATTTTGACAGTCATTTTTTCCGCCATTTTGACAGCCAATGTGACAGCTATTTTGACAACCATTTCCACAGCCATTTTGACAACCATTTTGATAGCCATTTTGTCAGCCATTTTGACAACCATTTTGACTGCTATTTGGACAGCCATTTTGACAACCATTTTGACAGCTATTTTGACAACCATTTTGACAACCATTTTGACAGCCATTTTGACAACCATTTTGACAGCCATTTTGATACCCATTTTGACAGCCATTTTGACAGCCATTTTGACAGGACCGCCATTTTGACAGACATTTGGACAGCCATTCTGAAAGCGGTTTTGACAGCCATTCTGACAGCCCTTAGACAGGCATTTTGACAGCCATTTTGACAGCCGATTTGACAGCAATTTTGACAACCGTTTTGACAACCATTTTGACGGCCGTCTTTACAACCATTCCGACAGGCATTTTGACAGCCATTTTGACAACCATTTAGACAGACATTTTGACAGCCAGTTTGACAGCCGTTTTGACAACCATTTTGACAGCCATTTTGACAGCCCTTTTGACAGCAATTTTGACAACCATTTTGAAAGCCATTTTGATAACCATTTTGACAGACATTTGGACAGCCATTTTGACAGCCATTTTGATAACCATTTTGACAGCCGTTTTGACAGCCATTTGGACAACCGTTTTGACAGCCATTTGTAGAGCAAAGAGCACTTTTAGAACCGATTTAACAGACGAGAATTTAGATAGCTGGAGTTAGTAGAGCTCGGTTTAGTTTTACTACATATAATTCTCGGTTTAGTGTTTATTATAAATAATCAAAAGATGATTGATAAATTTCTTTTGTATATGCGAAATTCATTCAAATTGGATTTAAATCGTAATTTTAATCATAAATATTATTTTGACAGCCATTTTGACAGCCATTTTGACAGACATTTTGACAGCCATTTTGACAATCATTTTAACAGCCGTTTTGACAGGACAGCCATTTTGACTGCCATTTTGTCAGCCATTGTGACAGCCATTTTGACAACCATTTTGACAGGACAGCCATTTTGACAGGACAGCCATTTTGACAGCTGTTTTGACTGCCATTTTGACAGCCGTTTTGACAGCCGTTCTGACAGCCATTTTGAAAGCCATTTTGGCAACCATTTTGACAGCCATTTTGACATTCATTTTGACAACAGCCATTTTGACAGGCATTTTGACAGCTATTTTGACAACCATTTTGAAGGCCATTGTGAAAGCCATTTTGAAAACCATTTTGACAGCCATTTTGTCAGCCATTTTGACAACCATTTTGACTGCTATTTGGACAGCCATTTTGACAACCATTTTGACAGCTATTTTGACAACCATTTTGACAACCATTTTGACAGCCATTTTGACAACCATTTTGACAGCCATTTTGACAGGACCGCCATTTTGACAGACATTTGGACAGCCATTTTGAAAGCTGTTTTGACAGCCATTCTGACAGCCCTTAGACAGGCATTTTGACAGCCGTTTTGACAGCAATTTTGACAACCATTTTGACGGCCGTCTTTACAACCATTCCGACAGGCATTTTGACAGCCATTTTGACAACCATTTAGACAGACATTTTGACAGCCATTTTGACAGCCATTTTGACAGCCATTTTGATAACCATTTTGACAGCCGTTTTGACAGCCATTTGGACAACCGTTTTGACAGCCATTTGTAGAGCAAAGAGAACTTTTAGAACCGATTTAACAGACGAGAATTTAGATAGCTGGAGTTAGTAGAGCTCGGTATAGTTTTACTACATATAATTCTCGGTTTAGTGTTTATTATAAATAATCAAAAGATGATTGATAAATTTCTTTTGTATATGCGAAATTCATTCAAATTGGATTTAAATCGTAATTTTAATCATAAATATCATTTTGACAGCCATTTTGACAGCCATTTTGTCAGACATTTTGACAGCCATTTTGACAACCATTTTAACAGCCGTTTTGACAGGACAGCCATTTTGACTGCTATTTTTTCAGCCATTGTGACAGCCATTTTGACAACCATTTTGACAGGACAGCCATTTTGACAGGACAGCCATTTTGACAGCTGTTTTGACTGCCATTTTGACAGCCGTTTGGACAGCCGTTCTGACAGCCATTTTGAAAGCCATTTTGGCAACCATTTTGACATTCATTTTGACAACAGCCATTTTGACAGGCATTTTGACAGCTATTTTGACAACCATTTTGAAGGCCATTGTGAAAGCCATTTTGAAAACTATTTTGACAGCCATTCTAACAGCCCTTAGACATGCATTTTGACAGCAGTTTTGAGAGGACGGCCGTTTTGACAAGACAGCCATTTTGAAAGCCGTTTTGACAGGACACCCATTTTGCCAGCCATTTTGACAGCCAGTTTGACAGCCATTTTGACAGCCATTTGGACAGCTATTTTGACAGCCATTTTGACAGGCCTTTTGACGGCCATTTGATTTGACAACCATTTTGACAACCATTTTGACAGCCATTTTGACATCCATTTGATTTGACAGCCCTTTTGACAACCATTTTGACAGCTATTTTGTTAGCCATTTTGACAGCTATTTTGACAGGACAGCCATTTTGACAGCTATTTTGACAGCCATTTTGACTGCCGTTTTGACAGCCATTTTTACAGCTATTTTGACAGCCATTTTGACAGCCATTTTGACCGCCATTTTAACAGCCATTTTGACAACCTTTTTGACAACCATTTTGACAACCATTTTGACAGCCATTTTGACAGCCATTTTGACAGCCATTTTGACAACCATTTTGACAACCATTTTGACAACCATTTGGACACCCATTTTGACAGTCATTTTTTCAGCCATTTCGACAGCCAATGTGACAGCCATTTTGACAACCATTTCCACAGTCATTTCGACAACCATTTTGACAGCCATTTTGTCAGCCATTTTGACAACCATTTTGACTGCTATTTGGACAGCCATTTTGACAACCATTTTGACAGCTATTTTGACAACCATTTTGACAACCATTTTGACAGCCATTTTGACAGCCATTTTGACAGGACCGCCATTTTGACAGACATTTGGACAGCCATTTTGAAAACTGTTTTGGCAGCCATTCTGACAGCCCTTAGACAGGCATTTTGACAGCCGTTTTGACAGCAATTTTGACAACCGTTTTGACAACCATTTTGACGGCCGTCTTTACAACCATTCCGACAGGCATTTTGACAGCCATTTTGACAACCATTTAGACAGACATTTTGACAGCCATTTTGACAGCCATTTTGACAGCCATTTTGATAACCATTTTGACAGCCGTTTTGACAGCCATTTGGACAACCGTTTTGACAGCCATTTGTAGAGCAAAGAGAACTTTTAGAACCGATTTAACAGACGAGAATTTAGATAGCTGGAGTTAGTAGAGCTCGGTATAGTTTTACTACACATAATTCTCGGTTTAGCGTTTATTATAAATAATCAAAAGATGATTGATAAATTTCTTTTGTATATGGGAAATACATTCAAATTGGATTTAAATCGTAATTTTAATCATAAATATCATTTGGACAGCCATTTTGACAGCCATTTTGTCAGACATTTTGACAGCCATTTTGACAACCATTTTAACAGCCGTTTTGACAGGACAGCCATTTTGACTGCTATTTTTTCAGCCATTGTGACAGCCATTTTGACAACCATTTTGACAGGACAGCCATTTTGACAGCTGTTTTGACTGCCATTTTGACAGCCGTTTTGACAGCCGTTCTGACAGCCATTTTGAAAGCCATTTTGGCAACCATTTTGACATTCATTTTGACAACAGCCATTTTGACAGGCATTTTGACAGCTATTTTGACAACCATTTTGAAGGCCATTGTGAAAGCCATTTTGAAAACTATTTTGACAGCCATTCTAACAGCCCTTAGACATGCATTTTGACAGCAGTTTTGAGAGGACGGCCGTTTTGACAAGACAGCCATTTTGAAAGCCGTTTTGACAGGACACCCATTTTGCCAGCCATTTTGACAGCCAGTTTGACAGCCATTTTGACAGCCATTTGGACAGCTATTTTGACAGCCATTTTGACAGGCCTTTTGACGGCCATTTGATTTGACAACCATTTTGACAACCATTTTGACAGCCATTTTGACATCCATTTGATTTGACAGCCCTTTAGACAACCATTTTGACAGCTATTTTGTTAGCCATTTTGACAGCTATTTTGACAGGACAGCCATTTTGACAATCATTTTGACAGCTATTTTGACAGCCATTTTGACTGCCGTTTTGACAGCCATTTTTACAGCTATTTTGACAGCCATTTTGACAGCCATTTTGACCGCCATTTTAACAGCCATTTTGACTGCCTTTTTGACTGCCATTTTGACAGCCATTTTGCGAATCATTTTGACATTCATTTTGACAACCATTTTGACAGCCATTTTGACAGCCATTTTGACAGCCGTTTTGACAACCATTTTGGCAGCCATTTTGACAGCCATTTTGACATCTATTTTGACAGGCATTTTGACAGGCATTTTGACAACCATTTTGACAGCCATTTTGACCGCCATTTTGACAGCCATTTTGGCAGCCATTTTGACAACCATTTTAACAGCTATTTTGACAGCCATTTTGACAACCACTTTGACAGCCATTTGATTTGACATCCATTTTGACTACCATTTTGACAGCCATTTTGACAGCCATTTTGTCAGACATTTTGACAACCATTTTAACAGCCGTTTTGACAGGACAGCCATTTTGACAGCTATTGTGACAACCATTTGGACAGCCATTTTGACAGTCATTTTGTCAGCCATTTTGACAGCCATTTTGACAGCCATTTGGACAGCCCCTTTGACAGGACAGCCGTTTTGACAGCCATTTTGAAAGCCAATTTGGCAGACTTTTTGAGAGCCATTTGACAGCCGTTTTGACAGCCCCTCTGACAGGACAGCCGTTTTGACAGCCATTTTGACAGCTATTTTGACAGCCATTTAGACAACCATTTTGAGAGTCAGTTGGACAACCATTTTGACAGTCATTTTGATAGCTATTTTGACACACATTTTGACAACCAGTTTGACAACCATTTTGACATCCATTTTGACAGCCATTTTGACAGCTATGTTGACAGCCCCTCTGACAGGACAGCCGTTTTGACAGCCATTTTGACAGCTATTTTGACCGCCGTTTTGACAGCCGTTTTGACAGCCATTTTGACTGCCACTTTGACTGCCATTTTGACAGCCATTTTGACAGCCATTTGATTTGACGGCCCTTGTGACAGCCATTTTGACAACCATTTTGACAATCATTTTGACAACCATTTGGACAGCCATTTTGACAGTCATTTTTTCAGCCATTTTGACAGCCAATGTGACAGCCATTTTGACAACCATTTCCACAGCCATTTTGACAACCATTTTGACAGCCATTTTGTCAGCCATTTTGACAACCATTTTGACTGCTATTTGGACAGCCATTTTGACAACCATTTTGACAGCTATTTTGACAACCATTTTGACAACCATTTTGACAGCCATTTTGACAACCATTTGGACAGCCATTTTGATACCCATTTTGACAGCCATTTTGACAGGACCGCCATTTTGACAGACATTTGGACAGCCATTTTGAAAGCTGTTTTGACAGCCATTCTGACAGCCCTTAGACAGGCATTTTGACAGCCATTTTGACAGCCGTTTCGACAGCAATTTTGACAACCGTTTTGACAACCATTTTGACGGCCGTCTTTACATTCCGACAGGCATTTTGACAGCCATTTTGACAACCAATTAGACAGACATTTTGACAGCCATTTTGACAGCCGTTTTGACAACCATTTTGACAAAAATTTTGACAGCCATTTTGACAGCCCTTTTGACAGCCATTTTGACAACCATTTTGACAGCCATTTTGATAACCATTTTGACAGACATTTGGACAGCCATTTGATTTGACAGCCATTTTGATAGCCATTTTGATAACCATTTTGACAGCCATTTGGACAACCGTTTTGACAGCCATTTGTAGAGCAAAGAGAACTTTTAGAACCGATTTAACAGACGAGAATTTAGATAGCTGTAGTTAGCAGAGCTTGGTTTAGTTTTACTACATATAATTCTCGGTTTAGTGTTTATTATAAATAATCAAAAGATGATTGATAAATTTCTTTTGTATATGCGAAATTCATTCAAATTGGATTTAAATCGTAATTTTAATCATAAATATCATTTTGACAGCCATTTTGACAGCCATTTTGACAGCCATTTTAACAGCCGTTTTGACAGGACAGCCATTTTGACTGCTATTTTTTCAGCCATTGTGACAGCCATTGTGACAGCCATTGTGACAGCCATTTTGACAGGACAGCCATTTTGACAGGACAGCCATTTTGACAGCTGTTTTGACAGCCGTTTTGACAGCCGTTCTGACAGCCATTTTGAAAGCCATTTTGGCAACCATTTTGACAGCCATTTTGACATTCATTTTGACAACAGCCATTTTGACAGGCATTTTGACAGTCATTTTGACAGCTATTTTGACAACCATTCTAACAGCCCTTAGACATGCATTTTGACAGCAGTTTTGACAGGGCGGCCGTTTTGACAAGACAGCCATTTTGAAAGCCGTTTTGACAGGACACCCAGTTTGGCAGCCATTTTGACAGCCAGTTTGACAGCCATTTTGACAGCCATTTTGACAGTCATTTTGAAAGCTATTTTGACAGTCATTTTGAAAGCCATTTTGAAAACTATTTTGACAGCCCTTAGACAGGCATTTTGAGAGCCATTTGATTTGACAGCCCTTTAGACAACCATTTTGACAGCCATTTTGACAGCTATTTTGTTAGCCATTTTGACAGCTATTTTGACAGGACAGCCATTTTGACTTTTGACAGCCATTTTGACAGCCATTTTGTCAGACATTTTGACAACCATTTTAACAGCCGTTTTGACAGGACAGCCATTTTGACAGCTATTGTGACAACCATTTGGACAGCCATTTTGACAGACATTTTGTCAGCCATTTTGACAGCCATTGTGACAGCCATTGTGACAACCATTTGGACAGCCCCTTTGACAGGACAGCCGTTTTGACAGCCATTTTGAAAGCCAATTTGGCAGACTTTTTGAGAGCCATTTGACAGCCGTTTTGACAGCTATTTTGACAGCCCCTCTGACAGGACAGCCGTTTTGACAGCCATTTTGACAGCTATTTTGACAGCCATTTAGACAACCATTTTGAGAGTCAGTTGGACAACCATTTTGACAGGCATTTTGACAACCATTTTGACAGCCATTTTGACCGCCATTTTGACAGCCATTTTGGCAGCCATTTTGACAACCATTTTAACAGCTATTTTGACAGCCATTTTGACAACCACTTTGACAGCCATTTGATTTGACATCCATTTTGACTACCATTTTGACAGCCATTTTGACAGCCATTTTGTCAGACATTTTGACAACCATTTTAACAGCCGTTTTGACAGGACAGCCATTTTGACAGCTATTGTGACAACCATTTGGACAGCCATTTTGACAGTCATTTTGTCAGCCATTTTGACAGCCATTGTGACAGCCATTTTGACAGCCATTTGGACAGCCCCTTTGACAGGACAGCCGTTTTGACAGCCATTTTGAAAGCCAATTTGGCAGACTTTTTGAGAGCCATTTGACAGCCGTTTTGACAGCCCCTCTGACAGGACAGCCGTTTTGACAGCCATTTTGACAGCTATTTTGACAGCCATTTAGACAACCATTTTGAGAGTCAGTTGGACAACCATTTTGACAGTCATTTTGATAGCTATTTTGACACACATTTTGACAACCAGTTTGACAACCATTTTGACATCCATTTTGACAGCCATTTTGACAGCCAATGTGACAGCCATTTTGACAACCATTTCCACAGCCATTTTGACAACCATTTTGACAGCCATTTTGTCAGCCATTTTGACAACCATTTTGACTGCTATTTGGACAGCCATTTTGACAACCATTTTGACAGCTATTTTGACAACCATTTTGACAACCATTTTGACAGCCATTTTGACAACCATTTGGACAGCCATTTTGATACCCATTTTGACAGCCATTTTGACAGGACCGCCATTTTGACAGACATTTGGACAGCCATTTTGAAAGCTGTTTTGACAGCCATTCTGACAGCCCTTAGACAGGCATTTTGACAGCCATTTTGACAGCCGTTTTGACAGCAATTTTGACAACCGTTTTGACAACCATTTTGACGGCCGTCTTTACAACCATTCCGACAGGCATTTTGACAGCCATTTTGACAACCAATTAGACAGACATTTTGACAGCCATTTTGACAGCCATTTTGACAGCTGTTTTGACAACCATTTTGACAAAAATTTTGACAGCCATTTTGACAGCCCTTTTGACAGCCATTTTGACAACCATTTTGACAGCCATTTTGATAACCATTTTGACAGACATTTGGACAGCCATTTGATTTGACAGCCATTTTGATAGCCATTTTGATAACCATTTTGACAGCCATTTGGACAACCGTTTTGACAGCCATTTGTAGAGCAAAGCGAACTTTTAGAACCGATTTAACAGACGAGAATTTAGATAGCTGTAGTTAGCAGAGCTCGGTTTAGTTTTACTACATATAATTCTCGGTTTAGTGTTTATTATAAATAATCAAAAGATGATTGATAAATTTCTTTTGTATATGCGAAATTCATTCAAATTGGATTTAAATCGTAATTTTAATCATAAATATCATTTTGACAGCCATTTTGACAGCCATTTTAACAGCCGTTTTGACAGGACAGCCATTTTGACTGCTATTTTTTCAGCCATTGTGACAGCCATTGTGACAGCCATTTTGACAGGACAGCCATTTTGACAGGACAGCCATTTTGACAGCTGTTTTGACAGCCGTTTTGACAGCCGTTCTGACAGCCATTTTGAAAGCCATTTTGGCAACCATTTTGACAGCCATTTTGACATTCATTTTGACAACAGCCATTTTGACAGGCATTTTGACAGTCATTTTGACAGCTATTTTGACAACCATTTTGAAGGTCATTGTGAAAGCCATTTTGAAAACTATTTTGACAACCATTCTAACAGCCCTTAGACATGCATTTTGACAGCAGTTTTGACAGGGCGGCCGTTTTGACAAGACAGCCATTTTGAAAGCCGTTTTGACAGGACACCCAGTTTGGCAGCCATTTTGACAGCCAGTTTGACAGCCATTTTGACAGCCATTTTGACAGTCATTTTGAAAGCTATTTTGACAGTCATTTTGAAAGCCATTTTAAAAACTATTTTGACAGCCCTTAGACAGGCATTTTGAGAGCCGTTTTGACAGGACAGCCATTTTGACAGTTACTTTGGCAGCCGTTTTCACAGGGCTGCCGTTTTGACTGCCATTTTTACAGCCATTTTTGCAGCCATTTTGACAGTCATTTTGAAAGCTATTTTGACAACCATTTTGACAGGCATTTTGTCAGCCATTTTGACAGCGCTTTTGACAGCCATTTTGACAATCATTTTGACAGCCAGTTTGACAGCAGTTTTGACAACCATTTTGTCAGGCATTTTGACAGCCATTTGTAGAGCAAAGAGAACTTTTAGAACCGATTTAACAGACGAGAATTTAGATAGCTGGAGTTAGTAGAGCTCGGTATAGTTTTACTACATATAATTCTCGGTTTAGTGTTTATTATAAATAATCAAAAGATGATTGATAAATTGCTTTTGTATATGCGAAATTCATTCAAATTGGATTTAAATCGTAATTTTAATCATAAATATCATTTTGACAGCCATTTTGACAGCCATTTTGACAACCATTTTAACAGCCGTTTTGACAGGACAGCCATTTTGACTGCTATTTTTTCAGCCATTGTGACAGCCATTTTGACAACCATTTTGACAGGACAGCCATTTTGACAGGACAGCCATTTTGACAGCTGTTTTGACTGCCATTTTGACAGCCGTTTTGACAGCCGTTCTGACAGCCATTTTGAAAGCCATTTTGGCAACCATTTTGACAGCCATTTTGACATTCATTTTGACAACAGCCATTTTGACAGGCATTTTGACAGTCATTTTGACAGCTATTTTGACAACCATTTTGAAGGCCATTGTGAAAGCCATTTTGAAAACTATTTTGACAGCCATTCTAACAGCCCTTAGACATGCATTTTGACAGCAGTTTTGAGAGGACGGCCGTTTTGACAAGACAGCCATTTTGAAAGCCGTTTTGACAGGACACCCATTTTGCCAGCCATTTTGACAGCCATTTGGACAGCTATTTTGACAGCCATTTTCACAGCCATTTTGACAGGCATTTTGACAGGCATTTTGACAGGCCTTTTGACGGCCATTTGATTTGACAACCATTTTGACAGCCATTTTAGCACCCGTCTTGACAACCATTCTGACAGGCATTTTGACAGCCATTTGATTTGACAGCCCTTTAGACAACCATTTTGACAGCCATTTTGACAGCTATTTTGTTAGCCATTTTGACAGCTATTTTGACAGGACAGCCATTTTGACTTTTGACAGCCATTTTGACAGCCATTTTGTCAGACATTTTGACAACCATTTTAACAGCCGTTTTGACAGGACAGCCATGTTGACAGCTATTGTGACAACCATTTGGACAGCCATTTTGACAGACATTTTGTCAGCCATTTTGACAGCCATTGTGACAGCCATTGTGACAACCATTTGGACAGCCCCTTTGACAGGACAGCCGTTTTGACAGCCATTTTGACAGCCATTTTGAAAGCCAATTTGGCAGACTTTTTGAGAGCCATTTGACAGCCGTTTTGACAGCTATTTTGACAGCCCCTCTGACAGGACAGCCGTTTTGACAGCCATTTTGACAGCTATTTTGACAGCCATTTAGACAACCATTTTGAGGGTCAGTTGGACAACCATTTTGACAGTCATTTTGATAGCTATTTTGACACACATTTTGACAACCAGTTTGACAACCATTTTGACATCCATTTTGACAGCCATTTTGACAGCTATTTTGACAGCCCCTCTGACAGGACAGCCGTTTTGACAGCCATTTTGACAGCTATTTTGACCGCCGTTTTGACTGCCACTTTGACTGCCATTTTGACAGCCATTTTGACAGCCATTTGATTTGACGGCCCTTGTGACAGCCATTTTGACAACCATTTTGACAACCATTTTGACAACCATTTGGACAGCCATTTTGACAGTCATTTTTTCAGCCATTTTGACAGCCAATGTGACAGCCATTTTGACAACCATTTCCACAGCCATTTTGACAACCATTTTGACAGCCATTTTGTCAGCCATTTTGACAGCCATTTTGACAACCATTTTGACTGCTATTTGGACAGCCATTTTGACAACCATTTTGACAGCTATTTTGACAACCATTTTGACAACCATTTTGCCAGCCATTTTGACAACCATTTTGACAGCCATTTTGATACCCATTTTGACAGCCATTTTGACAGGACCGCCATTTTGACAGACATTTGGACAGCCATTTTGACAGACATTTGGACAGCCATTTTGAAAGCTGTTTTGACAGCCATTCTGACAGCCCTTAGACAGGCATTTTGACAGCCATTTTGACAGCCGTTTTGACAGCAATTTTGACAACCGTTTTGACAACCATTTTGACGGCCGTCTTTACAACCATTCCGACAGGCATTTTGACAGCCATTTTGACAACCAATTAGACAGACATTTTGACAGCCATTTTGACAGCCATTTTGACAGACGTTTTGACAACCATTTTGACAAA
This sequence comes from Palloptera scutellata, assembly GCA_958295655.1. Classification (NCBI taxonomy): domain Eukaryota; kingdom Metazoa; phylum Arthropoda; class Insecta; order Diptera; family Pallopteridae; genus Palloptera; species Palloptera scutellata. Next base: position 79,291,052 of record OY282449.1, on the reverse strand, counting down.
AATTTTGACAGCCATTTTGACAGCCATTTTGACAACCATTTTGACAGCCATTTTGATAACCATTTTGACAGACATTTGGACAGCCATTTGATTTGACAGCCATTTTGACAGCCATTTTGATAACCATTTTGACAGCCATTTGGACAGCCGTTTTGACAGCCATTTGTAGAGCAAAGAGAACTTTTAGAACCGATTTAACAGACGAGAATTTAGATAGCTGGAGTTAGTAGAGCTCGGTTTAGTTTTACTACATATAATTCTCGGTTTAGTGTTTATTATAAATAATCAAAAGATGATTGATAAATTTCTTTTGTATATGCGAAATTCATTCAAATTGGATTTAAATCGTAATTTTAATCATAAATATCATTTTGACAGCCATTTTGACAGCCATTTTAACAGCCGTTTTGACAGGACAGCCATTTTGACTGCTATTTTTTCAGCCATTGTGACAGCCATTTTGACAGGACAGCCATTTTGACAGGACAGCCATTTTGACAGGACAGCCATTTTGACAGCTGTTTTGACTGCCATTTTGACAGCCGTTTTGACAGCCGTTCTGACAGCCATTTTGAAAGCCATTTTGAAAGCCATTTTGGCAACCATTTTGACAACCATTTTGACATTCATTTTGACAACAGCCATTTTGACAGGCATTTTGACAGTTATTTTGACAGCTATTTTGACAACCTTTTGGAAGGTCATTGAAAACTATTTTGACAACCATTCTAACAGCCCTTAGACATGCATTTTGACAGCAGTTTTGACAGGGCGGCCGTTTTGACAAGACAGCCATTTTGAAAGCCGTTTTGACAGGACACCCATTTTGCCAGCCATTTTGACAGCCAGTTTGACAGCCATTTTGACAGCCATTTTGACAGTCATTTTGAAAGCTATTTTGACAGTCATTTTGAAAGCCATTTTGAAAACTATTTTGACAGCCCTTAGACAGGCATTTTGAGAGCCGTTTTGACAGGACAGCCATTTTGACAGTTACTTTGGCAGCCGTTTTCACAGGGCTGCCGTTTTGACTGCCATTTTTACAGCCATTTTTGCAGCCATTTTGACAGCCATTTTGACAGCTATTTTGACAACCATTTTGACAGGCATTTTGTCAGCCATTTTGACAGCCCTTTTGACAGCCATTTTGACAATCATTTTGACAGCCAGTTTGACAGCCGTTTTGACAACCATTTTGTCAGGCATTTTGACAGCCATTTTGACAGCCATTTTGACAGCTATTTTGACAGGACAGCCATTTTGACAGCTATTTTGACAGCCATTTTGACAACCATTTTGACAGCCATTTTGACAGCCATTTTGACAGCCATTTTGACAGCCATTTTGACAACCATTTTGACAGCCGTTTTGACAGGACAGCCATTTTGACAGCCTTTTTGACAGTACAGCCATTTTTACAACCATTTTGACAGCCATTTTGACAGCTGTTTTGACTGCTATTTTGACAGCCATTTTGACAACTATTTTGACATCCATTTTGACAACCATTTTGACAGGACAGCCATTTTGACAGCTGTTGTGACTGCCATTTTGACAGCCGTTTTGACAGCCGTTCTGACAGCCATTTTGACAGCCATTTTGACAACCATTTTGACAACCATTTTGACATCCATTTTGACAGCCATTGTGTCAGCCATTTTGACAGCCATTTTGATAACCATTTTGACAGCCGTTTTGAAAACCATTTTGACAGTTATTTTGACTACCATTTTGACAGCCATTTGGACAGCTATTTTGACAGCCATTTTCACAGCCATTGTGACAGGCATTTTGACAGGCCTTTTGACGGCCATTTGATTTGACAGCCATTTTGACAGTTACTTTGGCAGCCGTTTTCACAGGGCTGCCGTTTTGACTGCCATTTTTACAGCCATTTTTTCAGCCATTTTTGCAGCCATTTTGACAGCCATTTTGACAGTCATTTTGAAAGCTATTTTGACAACCATTTTGACAGGCATTTTGTCAGCCATTTTGACAGCCATTTTGACAACCATTTTGACAGCCGTTTTGACAACCATTTTGTCAGGCATTTTGACAGCCATTTTGAAAGCCATTTTGACAGCCATTTTGACAGCTATTTTGTCAGCCATTTTGACAGCTATTTTGACACGACAGCCATTTTGACAGCTATTTTGACAGCCATTTTGACAGCCATTTTGACAGCCATTTTGACAGCCATTTTGACAACCATTTTGACAGCCATTTTGACAGCCGTTTTGACAGCCATTTTGACAACCATTTTGACAGCCGTTTTGACAGGACAGCCATTTTGACAGCCTTTTTGACAGTACAGCCATTTTTACAACCATTTTGACAGCCGTTTTGACTGCTATTTTGACAGCCATTTTGACAACTATTTTGACATCCATTTTGACAACCATTTTGACAGGACAGCCATTTTGACAGCTGTTTTGACTGCCATTTTGACAGCCATTTTGACAGCTATTTTGACAACCATTTTGACAACCATTTTGACATCCATTTTGACAGCCGTTTTGACAGGACAACCATTTTGACAGCCATTGTGTCAGCCATTTTGACAGCCATTTTGATAACCATTTTGACAGCCGTTTTGAAAACCATTTTGACAGTTATTTTGACTACCATTTTGACAGCCATTTTGACAGCCATTTGGACAGCTATTTTGACAGCCATTTTCACAGCCATTTTCACAGCCATTTTCACAGCCGTTTTGACAGCCATTTGATTTGACGGCCCTTGTGACAGCCATTTTGACAACCATTTTGACAACCATTTTGACAGCCATTTTGGCACCCGTCTTGACAACCATTCTGATAGGCATTTTGACAGCCGTTTTGACAGGACAGCCATTTTGACAGTACAGTCATTTTTACAACCATTTTGACAGCCATTTTGACAGCCGTTTTGACTGCTGTTTTGACAGCCATTTTGACAACTATTTTGACAGTCATTTTGACAGCCGTTTTGACAGGACAGCCATTTTGACAGCTGTTTTGACAGCCATTTTGACAGCCGTTCTGACAGCCATTTTGACAGCCATTTTGACAACCATTTTGACAACCATTTTGACATCCATTTTGACAGCCGTTTTGACAGGACAACCATTTTGACAGCCATTGTGTCAGCCATTTTGACAGCCATTTTGATAACCATTTTGAGAGCCGTTTTGACAGCCATTTTGACTGCCACTTTGACTGCCATTTTGACAACCATTTTGACAGCCCTTTTGACAGCCATTTGATTTGACAGCCCTTTTGACAGCCATTTTGACAACCTTTTTGACAACCATTTTGACAACCATTTTGACAGCCATTTTGACAGCCATTTTGACAACCATTTTGACAACCATTTTGACAACCATTTGGACAGCCATTTTGACAGTCATTTTTTCAGCCATTTCGACAGCCAATGTGACAGCCATTTTGACAACCATTTCCACAGTCATGTCGACAACCATTTTGACAGCCATTTTGTCAGCCATTTTGACAACCATTTTGACTGCTATTTGGACAGCCATTTTGACAACCATTTTGACAGCTATTTTGACAACCATTTTGACAACCATTTTGACAGCCATTTTGACAACCATTTTGACAGCCATTTTGAGAGGACCGCCATTTTGACAGACATTTGGACAGCCATTTTGAAAGCTGTTTTGACAGCCATTCTGACAGCCATTTGGACAACCGTTTTGACAGCCATTTGTAGAGCAAAGAGAACTTTTAGAACCGATTTAACAGACGAGAATTTAGATAGCTGGAGTTAGTAGAGCTCGGTATAGTTTTACTACATATAATTCTCGGTTTAGTGTTTATTATAAATAATCAAAAGATGATTGATAAATTTCTTTTGTATATGCGAAATTCATTCAAATTGGATTTAAATCGTAATTTTAATCATAAATATCATTTTGACAGCCATTTTGACAGCCATTTTGTCAGACATTTTGACAGCCATTTTGACAACCATTTTAACAGCCGTTTTGACAGGACAGCCATTTTGACTGCTATTTTTTCAGCCATTGTGACAGCCATTTTGACAACCATTTTGACAGGACAGCCATTTTGACAGGACAGCCATTTTGACAGCTGTTTTGACTGCCATTTTGACAGCCGTTTTGACAGCCGTTCTGACAGCCATTTTGAAAGCCATTTTGGCAACCATTTTGACATTCATTTTGACAACAGCCATTTTGACAGGCATTTTGACAGCTATTTTGACAACCATTTTGAAGGCCATTGTGAAAGCCATTTTGAAAACTATTTTGACAGCCATTCTAACAGCCCTTAGACATGCATTTTGACAGCAGTTTTGAGAGGACGGCCGTTTTGACAAGACAGCCATTTTGAAAGCCGTTTTGACAGGACACCCATTTTGCCAGCCATTTTGACAGCCAGTTTGACAGCCATTTTGACAGCCATTTGGACAGCCATTTTGACAGGCCTTTTGACGGCCATTTGATTTGACAACCATTTTGACAACCATTTTGACAGCCATTTTGACATCCATTTGATTTGACAGCCCTTTAGACAACCATTTTGACAGCTATTTTGTTAGCCATTTTGACAGCTATTTTGACAGGACAGCCATTTTGACAATCATTTTGACAGCTATTTTGACAGCCATTTTGACTGCCGTTTTGACAGCCATTTTTACAGCTATTTTGACAGCCATTTTGACAGCCATTTTGACTGCCATTTTAACAGCCATTTTGACTGCCTTTTTGACTGCCTTTTTGACTGCCATTTTGACAGCCATTTTGCGAACCATTTTGACATTCATTTTGACAACCATTTTGACAGCCATTTTGACAGCCGTTTTGACAACCATTTTGGCAGCCATTTTGACAGCCATTTTGACAGCCATTTTGACATCTATTTTGACAGCCATTTTGACAACCATTTTGACAGCCATTTTGACCGCCATTTTGACAGCCATTTTGGCAGCCATTTTGACAACCATTTTAACAGCTATTTTGACAGCCATTTTGACAACCACTTTGACAGCCATTTGATTTGACATCCATTTTGACTACCATTTTGACAGCCATTTTGACAGCCATTTTGTCAGACATTTTGACAACCATTTTAACAGCCGTTTTGACAGGACAGCCATTTTGACAGCTATTGTGACAACCATTTGGACAGCCATTTTGACAGTCATTTTGTCAGCCATTTTGACAGCCATTGTGACAGCCATTTTGACAGCCATTTGGACAGCCCCTTTGACAGGACAGCCATTTTGAAAGCCAATTTGGCAGACTTTTTGAGAGCCATTTGACAGCCGTTTTGACAGCTATTTTGACAGCCCCTCTGACAGGACAGCCGTTTTGACAGCCATTTTGACAGCTATTTTGACAGCCATTTAGACAACCATTTTGAGAGTCAGTTGGACAACCATTTTGACAGTCATTTTGATAGCTATTTTGACACACATTTTGACAACCAGTTTGACAACCATTTTGACATCCATTTTGACAGCCATTTTGACAGCTATGTTGACAGCCCCTCTGACAGGACAGCCGTTTTGCAGCCATTTTGACAGCTATTTTGACCGCCGTTTTGACAGCCGTTTTGACAGCCATTTTGACTGCCACTTTGACTGCCATTTTGACAGCCATTTTGACAGCCATTTTGACAGCCATTTGATTTGACGGCCCTTGTGACAGCCATTTTGACAACCATTTTGACAACCATTTTGACAACCATTTGGACAGCCATTTTGACAGTCATTTTTTCAGCCATTTTGACAGCCAATGTGACAGCCATTTTGACAACCATTTCCACAGCCATTTTGACAACCATTTTGACAGCCATTTTGTCAGCCATTTTGACAACCATTTTGACTGCTATTTGGACAGCCATTTTGACAACCATTTTGACAGCTATTTTGACAACCATTTTGACAACCATTTTGACAGCCATTTTGACAACCACTTTGACAGCCATTTTGATACCCATTTTGACAGCCATTTTGACAGGACCGCCATTTTGACAGACATTTGGACAGCCATTTTGAAAGCTGTTTTGACAGCCATTCTGACAGCCCTTAGACAGGCATTTTGACAGCCATTTTGACAGCCATTTTGACAGCCGTTTTGACAGCAATTTTGACAACCGTTTTGACAACCATTTTGACGGCCGTCTTTACAACCATTCCGACAGGCATTTTGACAGCCATTTTGACAACCAATTAGACAGACATTTTGACAGCCATTTTGACAGCCATTTTGACAGCCATTTTGACAGCCCTTTTGACAGCCATTTTGACAACCATTTTGACAGCCATTTTGATAACCATTTTGACAGACATTTGGACAGCCATTTGATTTGACAGCCATTTTGACAGCCATTTTGATAACCATTTTGACAGCCATTTGGACAACCGTTTTGACAGCCATTTGTAGAGCAAAGAGAACTTTTAGAACCGATTTAACAGACGAGAATTTAGATAGCTGGAGTTAGTAGAGCTCGGTTTAGTTTTACTACATATAATTCTCGGTTTAGTGTTTATTATAAATAATCAAAAGATGATTGATAAATTTCTTTTGTATATGCGAAATTCATTCAAATTGGATTTAAATCGTAATTTTAATCATAAATATCATTTTGACAGCCATTTTGACAGCCATTTTAACAGCCGTTTTGACAGGACAGCCATTTTGACTGCTATTTTTTCAGCCATTGTGACAGCCATTTTGACAGGACAGCCATTTTGACAGCTGTTTTGACAGCCGTTTTGACAGCCGTTCTGACAGCCATTTTGAAAGCCATTTTGACAGCCGTTTTGACAGCCGTTCTGACAGCCATTTTGACAGGCATTTTGACAGTCATTTTGACAGCTATTTTGACAACCATTTTGAAGGCCATTGTGTAAGCCATTTTGAAAACTATTTTGACAGCCATTCTAACAGCCCTTAGACATGCATTTTGACAGCAGTTTTGAGAGGACGGCCGTTTTGACAAGACAGCCATTTTGAAAGCCGTTTTGACAGGACACCCATTTTGCCAGCCATTTTGACAGCCAGTTTGACAGCCATTTTGACAGCCATTTGGACAGCTATTTTGACAGCCATTTTCACAGCCATTTTGACAGGCATTTTGACAGGCCTTTTGACGGCCATTTGATTTGACAACCATTTTGACAGCCATTTTAGCACCCGTCTTGACAACCATTCTGACAGGCATTTTGACAGCCATTTGATTTGACAGCCCTTTAGACAACCATTTTGACATCCATTTTGACAGCTATTTTGTTAGCCATTTTGACAGCTATTTTGACAGGACAGCCATTTTGACAATCATTTTGACAGCCATTTTGACAGCCATTTTGACTGCCGTTTTGACAGCCATTTTTACAGCTATTTTGACAGCCATTTTGACAGCCATTTTGACTGCCATTTTAACAGCCATTTTGACTGCCTTTTTGACTGCCATTTTGACAGCCATTATGCGAACCATTTTGACATTCATTTTGACAACCATTTTGACAGCCATTTTGACAGCCATTTTGACATCTATTTTGACAGCCATTTTGACAACCATTTTGACAGCCATTTTGACCGCCATTTTGACAGCCATTTTGGCAGCCATTTTGACAACCATTTTAACAGCTATTTTGACAGCCATTTTGACAACCACTTTGACAGCCATTTGATTTGACATCCATTTTGACTACCATTTTGACAGCCATTTTGACAGCCATTTTGTCAGACATTTTGACAACCATTTTAACAGCCGTTTTGACAGGACAGCCATTTTGACAGCTATTGTGACAACCATTTGGACAGCCATTTTGACAGACATTTTGTCAGCCATTTTGACAGCCATTGTGACAGCCATTGTGACAACCATTTGGACAGCCCCTTTGACAGGACAGCCGTTTTGACAGCCATTTTGAAAGCCAATTTGGCAGACTTTTTGAGAGCCATTTGACAGCCGTTTTGACAGCTATTTTGACAGCCCCTCTGACAGGACAGCCGTTTTGACAGCCATTTTGACAGCTATTTTGACAGCCATTTAGACAACCATTTTGAGAGTCAGTTGGACAACCATTTTGACAGTCATTTTGATAGCTATTTTGACACACATTTTGACAACCAGTTTGACA